>JAPMOQ010048382.1:5751929-5778459 GCA_026543055.1 Argiope trifasciata
ATATATCATATTTTATTCAGAACTCCCAAAACTATTTTCTGATTCATTGACTTTATTATACAGTTTTAATTCTGTTTATTAAAGAACCAGTCTTTTATAATATTAAATTATTTTCAATTTCTCTTTCCTTTTTTTGCCTTTGCTTTCAGATACTTTGTTACATCTCTGGTCATTTATTACTTTTATAGCTAGCTGTTGAGAAGTATTTGTTGTTAGATGGATTTTCTGTTTGCATTGTTTGTTTTCCCTTTGTGAATGCTTGAACTATACATTTTGTGCTGACTGTGTGAAAAATGATGTTATTGGAATGAAAAATGATACTCACATTTAACGTATTTGCAAGTAATTTAAGGCATAAATTGTGTCCTTTCTATGGACGAAAAAACTAGAAAAAGGACCAAAAGTGGTTAGAACAAGAAAACAGAAAATAATTCTTATCAGTTTTTTCGAAGCCATCGCCAGTTTAGTCAATGAATTTCTTATGATTTATCACCATTAACCTATCCCATATACCTTATCAAATAAACAATCTTACATTAATATGACAAGTAACCATTCATTAAAATGTTGAACCCATCATTCAAACTTATAAAGAGAAGAATAATAGATATGCCTTGAATAACATAGACTATCAGTTCTATAAAAAGATAAGTCATTCATACTAATACATGCGTGTGTGTGATTCGTTTTTATAAATGTTGCCCGTAAGATACGACCACATAATTGTTTTCCTCTGTGTATGTGACAGAATAAATGTTAATCTTTGAAACATTACTTAATTATACAAGAACTAATATAAATGTTTTTTTCAACCACTTTCATCAAACTTTGATGACATTCCTTGACATTAAGTATATGATGCTCAAAACCATCGAAACCTTATATAAAAGACAAATCATATAGCTAATCAATGTTTCTCTCATATTTATATTTTAATCATATGTATTAGCCATACGCATTTCTGATGAGAAAAGTCAATTGCATGCAGCTAGACATCGGATATTAGAATTTATATTTAAATTATATAAAAATATGAAACGTTTCTTATTTATTAGTAGATAATCTTATTGAAGTGACATATTTTGATGATCAGACAGATTTTTGTTTATTCGTTATCTTATAAAAAATATTTTTTTAAAATCTTTAATTCTTTTAAGCCATTTGATTTACTAAACCAGTTCAATTAGATTCCGTTAGATACTTAACACATTTATTTCTTAAATTCAAAATTTTCAGGGAAACCATGTGATTTTTAAAACGAAAGTTTCATCTGGAGCATTATATGCTTACAATATTAATATTGCACTCAGAAAAAAAAGGTGATATGCTTGAATTTTCTATATTGATCTTGCAAAACTGAGTGAAAAATTATATCAAAACGAAATAAAATTTTGCAAAAATATATTACTATAAAATACTTTAAAGATATTGCCTCTTTTTAACTATTTATCAACATGTAAGTCAGTTTTGAGATATTTTTAATAACCGTGTTCTCTCCAAATTTTTCATAAATCTATTTTTTAATCAACCATAATTTTTTTGTTGTTGTTGTTAAAGTAATGCAAGTAATTTACGACTAATTATGGTTGAATATTATATTTAAGTGATATTTTTAATAGTGAATAATTAATGAATTCCAAATATATATTTTTAGTTTATTTTGAATCTTTAAAAGCATTTAATTTCTTTCAGAAGTCAATGGGAATATATATTTTTCATTCAGATGTTTTTTATGATTTATTTGAGTTATAACATATTCTTCCTTTTTAAATGCATCTTCAAAAATATATGAATTTTATATAAAATAATATTGTCCTAAATAAATATATTTCCAATTATGTAATAAAAATTCCACAATCGAAAGCGAACATCATCTAATATTTGAATTGAAAGTTTTACAAAAAAGCGATTGCTACTTCTATTCTAGTATTTTTTGTTATTAATCCCCATTTTTTATCTCAACAAATTTACGAATTGTTAGGATAAAGATTTAGTAACTATGAAATATATACTTTGTTTTGAGCTATTTGGGTACAACTCGAAATATCATACGATTTCATTTTTCTCCATATCCATTTTTCATTCTTTCCGTAAAATGTATCTCAATTCATCTTAACTCATCATTTTATTTACTATTTAAGAATTTACATTTGTCATTCGTATATTTAATTATATTACAATTTTTTTAAATTAACATAGATTTATAAAAAAAAATGTTGCACTTTAGAGAAAATACCATGTAGAAATTTTCAAAATATCAATTGGAAATTAGCATTTTTATAATAATATTTCATTTATAAATACCTTTACACTATTAAAAATTCTTTCATGTTTAAGGTTTAGATAAAAATATATCTGTAGAGGCATAAATTATGCATAAGAATGTGAAATTCAATAAATCATGCATTATTATCAATTCAGCTGAAAGAAAATTGAGAGAGCTCTTCCGTATATGAAGCAAGCTATCTCGCAATAAAATTAAGCTTAGAAGATAATTGTAATAAGAGATCTTTCTTCGGCTGTTGTTCAATAGTCGAATATCCTTGGGAATAATATTGAAGATATTTTTATGAAAGTTACGTTTATATTTGAAGGGATAATTTTAAATGTTTTAGAACTCGTAGTATTGACTTTTAAGCTGTTTGCACTGGATTTGTTTAATTTTTCTCCATTTATGCAAGAGAAAAAATTAGGCTCTGAATAAAAACCAATTTGTATTACATTATTTTTAAACCAAAAACTGGCCCATGATGGTGATAAATGCCACCCCTTCCAAAATTACTTTTTCAAAAATCTATTCAAACTAATTTTGAAAAGGAATGTATATTTTAATTTAGTGAAATGCATAGAAAGTACAAAAAGCTAGTTGTAACAACTCTTGAGAGACCATTAAAAATAAATCGATATTGAAATAATGCCGATTATTTCATTTAAAAGAAAATAAGAATTTGGATTTTGTATTAAAAGTAACATAATAATCGCAATCGTAATACAATAATGCATGCTGCATATTGTATGAAATTATACATTATTTCATTCTCTATCTCTTGAATCTTTGAAAAAAACACAAGGAAATTTAGGGAAAAGCAATAAATAAAAAATAATGAAATCAATACCAGATTCATTTATCAAGTGAAGACATTTATTATAAGCATAAAAAAAGAAATTCAAATATGAAAAATTCATTTATTATTAAGATTGTCTGAGGAATGTCTATAAAATAGATGTCCTTCGAACAATTCAATTTTATTTCTAAGCTCCTTTCCACACTATTCAATTCTTTTTCCAATTATCTAATTAACTTTTGACAGAAAAAAAAAATGTGTGAAAAAATGTAAGTATAAAAAAGGGCGTGTACCCACTATTTCTTTCATCAGCAACCAGAAAAAAAATCTATTCATTGAGTAAAGAATGTCTTCAAAACGATCTGAAATAAATGTTCCCGTCACAATTTACGTTTCCGTATCTCTCCAACAATATAAATGGCCTTTTGATTTGGTCTGTCATTGACAGTGATAAATAGGCATTTAGGGAAGACAGTTGATTGGGACAGGAGGAATTGTGAGAAAAACTCGGCGTAAAAGGATCTGTCAAGAAGAGAAATAGTTTTCCTGTCATTTTAAGAAAGCATTCACCGTACATCAGCTGCGGATGTCGCATAACGGGAAACTTTAAGAATTACTATTACTTTTACTTTTTTTACTTATGTTAAAGAAGAAAAAAAAAATTCAACATTCGAGACGTATGTTTTTTCTCCCTCTCTCTCTATCAGAAGCAGCACCTACCAAATTATATGAATAAAAATTTGTCAACCAAAAAAAAATGTCATTGTATTTTAAATACCTTCTGCGAATAAAACTTTTTATTAATCTAATCAGTAATCCTCTTTGAAAAGTGTCAAAACAATCGCCTTAAATAATTTAAGATACTGCAAATGTACTTTTATATTTATTTATATGTTATTAGAAACTCAATTTTAACACATAAGTAAAAGTGAAGAGATTTAATGAGTGGATTTGACTTTAAAATTGAACCCAGAGAACAATCTTTTTCTGAATTTCAATATAGATTTTATTTTATTTGGATACAAATTTTCTTTCAATATTCTTAGCAAAGTATAATAGAGAGATATAGAAATAATTTCTGGTGCATTATTTCATTTTATTTTTGTGACTTTTACTTTGCAGTAACTTTTTATTTACGAATTTATATCTGGCACTTGTTTATCCATCTATAAGTTAAATTTAAGACAATTGCTAAATATTCAAGCAGGACGGATTTTTCAGAACTTTAATTAAGAGGTTCTACATAATAACTGTTAAATACATAAAAATATTTGTAAATGATGAAATAGTTTATTGAAGTTTCTCTAACAGATCTATGGTATTTGTGTATTCATTGAAATTTCCAATTTTCAAAGAGCTAAAGAAATTTTCTACATTCATTTTTTTTATTAATATAACGGATGATTACAGTTTGTATTGTTAACATACATTATATAATTGTGGCGTAATTTTCATTAAATATTGCAAAAGAGATAGTAAAACAGTGTATCACAGTATAGTTCATAAGAAATTTGTGAAGCCCTCGATGTGCTTCATTAAAATCTGTTTATAAATAGACTTAATATATGATTATCTTTATTTTTTTTAAAATTATAATATTAAATATAATATAATAATATAATCACATAAGTGGAAAATAATAAGAAATTTCTGAAGCAGACTTTAGCAAAATGAAACAAAAAGTAATTATTCTAAATATAATATTAATAGAAATAAATAGAACATGCTATTAAATTTTTTTTTTAAACTTCATTTCCAATTTTTTTCAGATTTAAATATTTTATATGATGTTTCTCATACCAGTATTTTCTTGACTGCAATGTTCTTTAAACTAAATTTTAGGAATTTTAGATACGATGGCAAAAGTATAAATATCAATTATCATGTATTGTCATATAATAATAATTGTTACTTGAGTTTAAGAGTAAGAACGGAGAACTGATGCAAGCATTTAAGGCCATTTGTTCAATGCTTTAGAAATGTGCACGAAAAATTTATTATCTTTAGAATATGCTTACTCTGTATATAGAAAAATGGGTTAGCAAATCAATAAATAAACCATATTGTAAAACTAAAATATCCTTTATCAGATGATGAATTTTAAAGAATACTTATTTATGATGATGTCATGTCCATGTTACTACGGAAAGAGGGGTACAGTAGCTTCTTAGGGTAAAGTTTCCTAAGTAGCCGACGGTAGAAGTCTGACGTCTAGCTCATATGATGATGACATTCACACACGCGCTTGCTCAACCCCATTTTACAGGGTGGGGGGTTCTTATATCACAGATAGAGAACTGGGTAAAGAACAGCCATATTCAAACCAGGACTCGAACCTGGGGTCAAGGGGAAGACGCGCTACTCCTAGATCAGAACGCCGGTAATACTTACTTATGAAAGTATGAAAGCACTATATTCATATGGAGAGAATAAGATAGGAGAATGCTATGATTACATTTTTTAAAATTATTTTTGCCTTTATAAAAATCTATCCTATTTTCAAATTTTCTATCTACCTGGTAATTGAAATTAATTACCTGTATCTCGCTGTTTCTCATGCAATAATATTTTATGATTAATGATTTAAAAATGTTAAAAGATAGTATGATAAACTACAGAACTCCTTGCAAAAAAGGAAATCGGAACCTTCATAATGAGTCTTGAAAATCTGAATTAAGTGAACAATGATCAAATTCAATTAACTACAACTAACATTCAATTTAATGAATTAATCACCATGATCAAAATCAGAAAATTTAATATTCAATGTGCAAATATAATAGGAGAATTAATTATGAATTAAATTAACATAGAAAAATGTAATGTACTTTAATAATTAATTGATGCGTAACAGTTGTACGTCCTGAAAATCAATTTATCTATCCAATGTGTCTATGTGCTTATTAGGTGTATATTTAAAACAGAAAAGCTGATCTAAAGATATTGAGCTCCAAGTAATGTTTTGAGTATCGCAGGGTAAATAATGAGAGTATTTGAAGAGAATGTTAACCAAAAACATTTTCTTTGCTCATATATTTAGCAGAAAAATTTAACAGTTAGGGAGGAAGGAAATTCATCGCCTCATCCATCACCCCCGGTGCTCAATGTTCGAATGCGATAGTTTTTTTTTTTTTTTACTAAGCTTGATATTTTTTTTCTTCTTTTCTAGGAAGAGGGGAAAAAAATAGGAACAGCTTATCCCTAAATAAGGAAAAGCAAAAGCAATTAAATTCATCTAATCTCGACTGTGTCTTCAGTAATTACAAATATTAAAATTTGTTACGAATTACTGTATATGAGTCTCAAGAAAAAGGTATTGAAAATACCTTTTGAAAATCATAAGTATATTTCCTTTAAAAAAAATAGAATGTTCTTGAATAATCATGTTTTTTCGAATTGGTATTTGCATTAAGATTGCTTCTGAAATTAAATGATTTATGTCACTTTTTTGTTTCTAAACAGATTGAATATTCTTTTTTTGATGAAAAGTGTCGAAAAAATAAATAATTTTTGTTTATGTTTAATACTTTCGTCAGTTATTTTGTCAGCTACGAAATTAACATGAATGATTTCAATTCTATAATAGAATAACAAGAATTTATTTTTGGATTTTAAAGAGAAAAATATTGTTAATTTCCTTGCTAAGAGTCGACAGCTTCTTAAAGCCCTTTGTCTAAATAAAGAGGCTATAGAAAATAACAATGAATGCAAAATACTGGGTGATCTGGATATGACGATATAGAAATATATAGAAATTATATAGAAATAAGAAGCAAGTTAAGTGGTGGGAGACTCAAGCAATAAAATAAAAAAAATGAAAGGAGAAAAAACGGAGCTAATGGAAAAGAAAGAAAATTGTGAATTATAGGAGCGATGGATTAGGCTTAGAAGACGAATCTCTTGACCATTCTGATCCTTCGGTTTATCCAGCTTCGATTTCTTTTTATGGGAGCAACTAAAGAGTCTTATTAATACGATTATAACTGGTTCAGATGAAAATCTCGCTTATACTTAGCTGTTATATGTGTGCCTGAAATTCCTTGTGTTTTTGAATTTGCATGAAAATCGCTCTATCGACTCTGCCAAACTTGTCAAGGAGCTCAATATTAAATATTATAAATATTGCATTCATTTTTATTACAAATATTGCATTCATTTTTATTACAAATATTGCATTCATTTTCATTACAAATACCTCATTTACTTTTGTTATAACTATTGCACTCATCAACATCGCTGGCACAAACATTTTGATTTTAACTCTATCTTCAATTCTCAGAGTTTGCTTCACACCATGTTAGTCGGGGCCATGTGGAACTACACAATAAATGATTGTTGTAGAGACATGCACCAATCATTAAAGTTTATATTATGAATTCGAAGTCACCATATATGTAAAACGGGGCTCTTAGTTTGTATTTGAGAAATTCTCACTTTTCCTTATTTACTTGAAATATTAAAATTATTAAAAATTTAGAATATATGCAGTCTAACTTATCATATTGAGTCCTTTAATTTGACAAAAAATATCATAACATTAAGTTCTGTTTTCAGGTTATTACCTGAAAACCGAACTTAATGTTATGATGCTTTTAAATTCATACTTTGTAAATTTATTAGAACATTACTTAAAGCTATATGTCTCTTGAAAGAGCAGTATAAAAATTGACATTTCAATAAAATAAATATTCAAAAGCAGTTTAATAACCCTAAAAAATATTTATTTAAAAAAGTAATTTATAGAAAAAATTATTTTTGTGTAAATTTTATTTTTTCAATTCTTTATTAATCAACTAGATATAAAGTAATTACAGGTAATTGTTATAATTGTGATTTTTTTTTTTGAATTTTTAAATAGAGTTTGAAAACTTTGTTCTTTAAACTCAAAAATTATTTTCCCTAATCATTGCAGGTTTCTTGAGCTCATAACTAATGATATTTCTTTTTTGGACATTTGAACAATTAACTTTTGCGAACGAGTTTACAATTTTTAGACAATTATTTGTAGCAAGAATAATAATCGATATTCATGATTATTATTAGATACCATAGAACCATAATGTATAGAGCATTTATAATATTTTGTGTATAAATAAATAAATAATTTTTTTTTTCGTTTTTCGATTTGGTAGTTCCATCAAATAATTTTTTTTTCTCTATATAAATATATTTCAGATTTCCATCAAAATGTATTTTAAGATGCGTCTTCTTCCCACTATTGAGTGTATAAAAACAAACTAGGAGACTGAATCTATATAATGAAAACAATTCTTTCTCTCAAGAGATGCATTCAAAGGCACTCAGACAAAAACCGTAAAATATAAAATGCGGACTATGAAATGTTATATTATGAGTAATCAGCTATTATCGAAGTCAGACTTCTCCGCATATGAAAGTTTGCTCGAAGAACTAAGAAAGCAGCTTTTGTAGAACGCACTTTTTTTATAATCAACTCCACGGTTGAATTCGTTGAAGAAATTCGATCGAAATTGTCCGGTCCTGCTCCCTAATAAACGCAGAACTTTTATTTTACGGCGTAAATGGAAAGAACAGAAAGGATATAAAATTTGACACTAACGTTTCCTTGTCTCGCGTCTCTGAAGTCTCGCCACTTCTAGTAGCTTTGTTCTTCTTTTGGATTACTTTCTTCTTTTCTTTCTTTTTCTTTTCTTCTTTGGTTAAGCCATTTTTCGCAAACAAAAGCTACACTTTTACTGTCTGAAGAAACTTCTTAGGGGACACATAATGTTTTCTTTAAGGTAATTCTTTAAGGGAATTGAAGTCACCTGTGTTTGAAGAATGGAATACCTTATCAGACTCCAGTTGACATAACCTGTTTTAAGTCGCAAAGAATTAACATTTAATCGCACCCTCGTGTGACTGACGGGAGGTTTAAAAGAATTTGATGTCTTAATTTTCATTCCTTAATTAGTTATTATTCATCTTGTATCTTTTATATTTAAATGAACTTTTATAGTTAAAATATACACTTGAATAATTATTGAATTAATTTTGAAGATGAAGATTAAACAATCGACAGCTAAATGTTTAATTTTCAAACTTTTGTACAACTGATTGGATGGGAAGCCAAATAAAATTTGAAATAAATTTGCATTGAAGAATTTTAATAATTTTGAAAATGTTTCATTAATTTTGACAGTACAGATACTTTTAAAGAGAGCATCAAATTAAATAAAAAATAATTTATTTAACAAATTTCTAATTTAGTTTTTTCATCAATTTAGAGGGTTATTTATATAATTTTGCAGATTTTTCTTAAAGACAGCATCAAATTATATAAATAACTTATTTAATAGTGTTTTGTTCATATATTTTTACCAATTCTACATTTCTTCCTGTTTTTTCACTTGATTTTTTTTTGTTTTTTTTGCTGTAACCATTTATTAATATTAATCTAATTTAATATTAAAATGGCTTACAAGTATTTCTATTAATTACATTTGATAACTTATTATTTTGAATAAATGTAGTAGTACAAACAATAGCTATTTATACTAATAAAACTTTTTTCCACACATGAATTTCACATGATAACAATATATTTTATCAATAATATATTCATTAAACGTGCAAATATATGTTTTAATTAAACATTTATTTGCTTTCACTAAAGTATGTGCTTAATATGTACATACTCACATGTTACGAACATACTAGCTACAATTTTTATGTGAATGGCATGTAAGAAAGAAAGAAGAAATAAGGACAGACGAATCAGCCATAATACATTGCTAGGTTGTTTCGTACTAAATTTTCTTATCTCTGTAATTTTTAAAAGATATTTTAGATTCTAAACTCTGCAATTTTTTAAAGTTTAATTTAGATTCTAAACTCTGTAATTGTTTATAGACATCGCATTTTCAATCGGAAGTTTTATTGATACTGCATTCTGATCTTAGAATTATTTCATATACATTTTTGTTTCCTGTTGCTAGTGCCTCCACAATTCAACCAGACAGATAGAAGCACCGAAGTGCTTGCACGTGAAGGGACCAACGTGACGCTAAGTTGTGCAGTGACCGGTCATCCACAGCCCACTGTAACGTGGCAAAGGGAAGATGGGCAAGCATTTACAGCTGGACCAGCGCACAACAAAGTCAAAAGTAAGTTTCATTATGCAAGTATTCGTTTTGCATCGGCTATTGTGATCCATATTCTCTTAAAATGTTTCCCTTTAAGCATTCATGGGGATCTTTTGAAATAGTCTTAGTTTTGATGCAAAAGTTTTTAACCCATTTTTAGAAGTTTTTGGAAAAAATTATGTAGATATTTTTTAATATATAAAAACAGATTCTTTAGATTCATAAAACATTTAAATATAAACATTAGTAATATAAATCTATAAAAAAATTAGAATTTGTATTATATATAGCACCATTTATTTCTTTTTTAATATTCCAATTCTTTTTCCAAATCATGCTTATACAGAAATAAGATAATAACAATGAATTATTAAATGCTTTTTGATATAAAGATATTATCAATACTGTTATTTTAAAAACACACCGATGTATATCACCTTTGAGCCTCAATATTCAGCTTTATAAACCTTAAGTTCTTACAATTTATTGTTTTAATTTGACATAATTTTAAACCTGAGATATTCTAGACTTTCTGATTCTTTAATTTTCTTTCTACTCTTTTATTTTGTTCATAAAAGAAAATAATTTGCATTAATTACATACTAAATGTTTATGATTATTTTACAATATTTCTAGGGGATTTCTTCTTTTTTCTTCTTTCTTTAAATGATCCTTAAAAGATTTTATAAGCTCTCTTTTGAAAATCAAGAATATTTTTCAAGTTTTAACCGTCATATATGGATTTTTTATCTGACTATTTATATTACAAAATCTGGAACGATTCACCAGTTTTTATAGTATTTTGTTTTATACTTTTGAAGAAATAGGTTAAAACGAATTTTTTCTTTAACAGAATTTCAACTTCGGAAGTGCTATGTTATAAATTTATATCCTTGTTTCAAATAATGTAATGTTTTTTTTTTTTTTTGCATAAAATTAAAGTTAATATTGTAACAAGGACTTGAGTTTAGAAATAGGACTAAACAACAATGACAAGACGCTTATGATAAGATTAAGACTTTTTTTACGCTGAATCATGGTATCAAAATATAAATAACTGCTCATAAAAACATGGTTTAAAATTTCTAGATGATTCCCATTACTATCAAAAAAATTTATTTATCCAAAATAAATAGTAACAATTTTCTGACTATTACTGACATTTATTTTTCGGTATTTTCATAATATTAAGATAATTTTATTCATTCATAATCACTTCAACTTTAAATCACTTGAATTTTATTCGCCTGATTTGGTGAAAACAACAAACTAGACAATCATTTTCAACGAAGTGATCTTTATTTTATTTTTATTTTTTAAAAAAAAGAGGATTCTTTTTTACTGTACTTTTCAAAGTTTGAAAAACTGATAAAATTCTGGTTACATAATCGTTTGGATTTGTGCAACGTGAAGTAAATGTCTTAAAAAAATTAGCAAATGGATTTTATTATTAATATTTTATTTTAAGTATATATATTTCTCAACTTTTATTTGCAATTGATTTTAATTAAATTAGTACGCTGAGCGTTTGGAGAAATCGCACATATATGTGTTGGTTTTTCATGCATATTGTAATAAAAAACTACTTACCGAATCTGACCACTTGCAAATTTTATACGTACGGTACAATATGTTCCATAACAACATTTTAAATGAAAAAAATAAGCATTTCTTACTTTTTAACCTAGAATACTGTCCATTTCACTTTTGTTATAAATTTCTGAGGATGAATATTATTTTAATTTCAAATTTTAGAAAACATTATACATATCATATTTAATTTTAAATTTTAGAAAATTCTTATGAAGGTGAGGATTTATTGATATCCAAAGTAAGCCGTCTACATATGGGTACTTACATTTGCACAGCGGAGAACGGAGTGCCGCCCTCCATGTCCAGGAGAACGCAGCTTTACGTGCACTGTAAGCAAAATAATTGTATTTCTTTTACATTTACTTTTTATTCAAAATATTTATCAACAGTTCTAGCATGACATTCATAGCTTAGTATTTCTATTCCAGGCAATTGTCATGGAGATATTAAATAAAAAAAGAAAAGAGAAATGTTATACAATTTATAGTCAGGAAAAGCACTTTTAGGAAATGGTAGTTGCAAATAAATACAATAAATGCCAGTGAAGTTAAAATATAAAATAATAATTGGTATAAAAATAGATACAATAAATGGCATAAAAATAAAGACAATAAATTATATAAAATTAGATGCAATAAATGACATAAAAATAAACACAATGAATTATATAAAAATAGACAAAATAAATGGCATAAAAACATACACAATAAATGGCATACAAATAAGCACAATAAATGGGAAAAAAATTGACATGATAAATGATATTAAAATTGTTCCAAATATCCAGACGGCCTTGACATAAAATTATTAGATGCAGTTTAAAAAAATTACAGTAGAATTCAAAATAATTGCATTCTTTATAATAGAAAATAATTTTATAATGTTTCAAACAATCAAACATGTATAACTATGTGATCATATATATTTAGACTGATTAATTCCGAATATCGCAATAGAGTAAACGTAGTAACTAAGAAAAATAATCTAATCAGCATTTAATACTCTTTTGCATATGTAGTTAAAATAAATCTATAATTTTTATTTTTACAATAGAAATAAATATTAAAAGCAATGCTTCAGAAAAAAAAATTGCTAAAATCAACATGCTTTGTTCATCGGATACTTATTCGCAAACCATTTAATGTAGATGCAATTAACTTTTCGCTTATATTTTAGGAGCTGTTGTGTTAATAGGTGATTTTAAATGGTTTGCATTAAATGTTTCACTCAATTTAATTGAGCCTTAAAGACATGTTGCTAAATAACGCATTATGTATAATTTTGTGTTTGTATCTTTTTTTTAGTAATTTTTTTTATGTTTTTGATAATAAAATGCCTTTTTAAAAGCAGTTATTTACGAAATACTATAATTGTACCTGTGAAGAAAAATTTTTGGCACAATTTTAAGTCATTGATATATGCATATTTATATACATAAAGATTTGTTTTGAATTCGTATCCGATAAACAGATTTGTGAAAATTTTTAATTTTTATATAATTTATAACATTTTATAAAAATAAATCCCTTTTCATCATTGTTTTCCACGTATTTGTACATATTCTATATTTAGTTTTTGTATAGGATAAAAGAATGAGCCTCAAATGTTCCTTTTCAAGACACTTTATGATTTATGAAACTTTCTGGGACAATTTATAAGCTTCAAGTTTGTCCTGTGGTTGTAATCATAAAAGTATATAAAATTTATTAAACTAAAAATATATCTTTTGAAAAATGCATTTTATCTCATGAAATAAAAATGTCTTGATGAAAATATTTTTTATCGACAAATAATTGTGCGACCTAATTTGGATGTTAAAATAAAGAGAAAACTATTTAGAAAATATAATTTTCTAGAATCAATTCTAATTTCAGTTTAATTTATTTGTCCATTTAATACCGAAATAGTAAACGTATTCTTTTCGAATAAAATTTAAGACATTATTTTAGGAGTAAACATTTACGAAATTTTTTACACATTACAATAGATTCTTGTGCTTCACATTTTTTCAGTCCCTCCGATGCTGTGGATCCCTAACCAGTTGATAGGGGGTTCCGTGGGCAACAGCGTCACCCTGGAGTGTTTGGTGGAGGCCTTCCCGAAGTCCCTCAATTATTGGACACGGCATGATGGCCAGCTCCTCATATCAGGGGATCGTCACACCGTGACCGTGCAAGAAAACACTTACAAAATGCACATGACGCTCACCGTGCGCAGGCTCACCAAGACAGACTTTGGGACCTACACTTGCCTGGCCAGGAATTCACTAGGCTCCACGGAAGGAACCATCAGAGTTTACGGTAAACAATGCTCATTTCATGGATATTGATATCATTGTGCATACTATTATTTCATGATTTTTCATTCAGCTTTGAAACTTAGCACAACTGACGAATATATAACAAATATACTAGATAGGATAAAGATAACATTATCGTAGCACATTTTAGCCATAATGCATATTCATTTAAAAGTTAACTAACATTTGCAGTAAAAGGTAACAAACTTTTATAAGGAATTGCTAAAATTTGTTTTGAACAAAGTAGCTTCTGATAAGTGGTCAAAATTTTTTCGGTTGTAATCTAATATAATGGAATCCTTTACGTCGCCAAGAATGCCGACTATACCACCTTGTCAAAGGAGATGGGTATTCTTGTTACACCTCAAAATAAGGATCATACTCTGACATGATGAAAATGAGGAAAGAAAAATAAATATGCCATCAACACGATTTCTAAAAAAATTTCTTATTTTGCTTATTTAAAAAAAAAATGTTATTTCTTAGAATAGCAGACATCTTATCTGTAACTCTAAGAACAACTTAGAGTAATAGACAAATATTCGAATAACTTTCGATATTTGTTATTTTAAAAATAGCAAGTGAATTATTTCTTACTCCAAGAATTACAGGAATATTATTACATATTATATCTTAGTATAACAGCTGCTTAGTTAATAAATTTGCCTACTTAAAATTGCTTGTTATTTCTTGGAACATATAAATTGGGTAGAATACAGAATCGGGAACAGAAAAAATTATGCAAATTTATCAAAGTAGTGGTTGATAAATACATTCAAATTTTTATTAGAATAGCTAAAATTTGTGATGGAGAATACTGATCTCTCGTTGATTATATTCTTTCTTAATATAAAAATTACAATATTTGCAATGGGATTACTAAAGAAAATAAAAGTTAGTGTTTGCTTGAAATCAATAAATCAAATATTAAGGAAATTGATAGTATATATACCTATTTATAGTATCCTGCAGGAATATTTGATATATTTTGTATATTATACAAATACCAAAGATATTAGTTAGGCAAAAAAATTATAAACGTCTGAACTATTTTGGTAATCAACAGTGAAAATACATGATAATGTTTCGTAGAATATGTGAATTATATCATTCAAAATAGTGTGTTTATCTAAAATATAATTTTAAAAAAATAGATTGTCAAGGCACATTTTTTTAATTCATAGGCTGAAACTTATTAATCAAAGCTTATAACAGTAATAACAGCTTTTATAAGCTGTGTAAGCTACTTTTCTGTTGTTATTTTATTTAATCACCTCAAAAACTGAAATACAATATGTACCAAGCAATTTTCCTTTGCCAATCCTTTGATTAATGACATGAATAAGGTTGTTGATATGTAATATTAAAATAGGGAACATGTTCGCTTTGCAAAATAGAATTATCCTTAAAAAAATACCATTTTCACATTTATTAACTTAAAATAAATACTTTAAAAAATTTATTACCTATAACCATAAAAGTGAAACAGAAGGTATTTATTGTTTTTTTTTTCTTTTTTGAACTCGTTTGAATACCCGTTTCTGTTTTCAGACTCGTTGAATTGCACCCTACGTTTTCAGTAAAATTGCCAATCGGTGAAATGCCTGGAAAGCAAATACGCTTAGAACTGTAAACTTTATGGTCCATAAAATGAGAGTACCATGAAATGCTATCGATTCTTTTCAGAGCTTTGTGTGAGGTTTATTTATTTATTTCTTTTTAAAAAATTGGAATGACATAGTAGGCACTATACTAACGCTAATTCATATTTTACTATTTGTGTAGAACGGAATAAATGAAGAATTATGTTCTCAGAAATGCTGGGGAGGAATGCAAAGCGTTAGTTATTTCCCGTTTTCAACAACTACAAAGTTAATTTATGGGAAAACCCATTTTAATGCATATAGTTAGTTTCAAATTGAAATCATTGGGCTCTCAACAAACCCCTGCTAGCAATGCAATGATTTTACTCACAGAAAAGGGAGCAAATAATGTCTGGTTAGAGAGGACGAGAGTGAATTTTAATGCTTTTCAACTTGAATGTGGGCAAAATGTTTGAGTAAAGGATTTAATCGTGCGGCACTTGAAATATTTGATCCAGTCAATGAGATACTCTAAATTAATGGGCAACTATTAATCGGGAAAGCTGGAGTTTCTGCAAACTAAATTCCACGCATTATCTATCCGAGAACTGATGCAGTTGCAACAAGATATTAAATTAAACCAAACTCTCACTTTACATCGGTATGGAATTCTTCCGGTTTTCCAAAATATTCTGTGCCCTAAATATTAAATAATGGTTCAAGCGAATGAAAGTGGTGCAAATAGTTTTAGGATTCCAATGGCTCAAATTTCGGGAGCAATTTAATAAATATATCTTTATAGAATGGGAAACAGTGTAATAAATTTTACTCTTCCTTTCTGAAATTGAATATAATTAAAAATATGCTGATCATTGTTTTCATCTAATTATGTTTATAACATATGCAAGAATTTAAAATGATTAATAATATGCCGCACAATTCGGAATGATGAGCGATTTACAAATAAAATTTAAGTTCCTTTAAACATTATAAAATTGATTTGCTCCTTATTTTTCCTTGAATTCAACTTGGTGGAAAAAGTATATAATTAATTCATATAAATACATTTAATGCTCATAAAAAAATCTAATAATTTTTTAATATAATGCTTTCTTAAGCAAGCGACTATTTTCTTCCTTATCTTTACAGAATGGGTAAACAGTATAATATATTCTATTCTTCCTTTCAGAAAATGAATATAAGCAAAATTATGCTGATCACTGTTTTAATCTAATTTGAACTACAATGTATATATATATATATATATATATATATATATATGAATAATTATATTTCGTACAGCTAGAAAGTTGCAGAATTTACAAACAAATAGTTTCCTTAAAATATTATAAGATATCATTATTTTGAAGTTGCTATTAAAAGTTTCACTGAATCTACTTGATGAATAAAATATAAAATTCATATAATATATATTATTAATGCTCGACAAAATCTAATAAATTTTTCATGTAACATTTCTTCGCCAAGCAACTATTTTCTTTCTCATCTTTACAGAATAGAAAAGCAGTATAATATATTTTATTCTTCCTTTTCGAAATTGAATATGTATAAAAATATGTTGATCATTGTTTTCATCTAATTGTATTTATAACATATGAAAGAATTTTAAATGATTAATAATAAGTATGTAGGACTTACAAAGAAAAATTAAGTTCTTTAAAATATTATAAAATTCATTTGCTGTTAAAAAGTTTTTCTGCATGCAATTTGATGAATAAAATCTGAAATTAATCTGTATTACATACTGTTACTCTTAATAAGAAATCTAATAAATTTTTGATGTAATGCTTTCTGTAATAAGCAGTTATTTTCTATCTCATCTTTACAGAATGAGAAACCAATATAATATATTATATTAATCTTTTCTGAAATTGAATATGTGAAAAATATGTCAATCATTGTTTTAATTTAATTGTATTTATAACATTATGAATTAGAATTGATGAGTAATAATTATGTTGTATAATTACAGAACGTTAAAAAATTTTAAGTTCCTTAAAATATAATGAAATTTATTTGCTCCTTAAAGTTTTCACTGTATACAGCTTGATGAATAAAATATATAATTAATTCATATTATATAATCTTAATGCTTATAAAAAGCCCTGATAACTTTTTCATAATAATGCTTTCTTAATCAAGCAACAATTTTTAAGTCTTATTTACTTAAAAAATGGGAAGCAAAATGCATTAAAAAATCATTATTTTGATATTATTATGCAGGAAGATATTTAAAACTAATTGATGTAAATCATATATGACTACTTAGAATCCACATTAAAAGAAAAAAAATGAATATTATTCTAATTTATTTCAAATTACTACTAAGTCAGGAATTAGTTTTGTTCCTTTGTTATTTTTGAGGAGAAAATATTTTCTTAACTATTACTGCATTAATGTAATTGATGTGCATTTATTTTTCAAACGCAATTTTATACCAAAGCTCAAGAGGAATTTAATTAAAGTCTACGAAAATCGTGGTTATTTTTCTTTCGTAATAATTATTCTATGTTATACCCATTCTTTTTTATTGGAGCTTTTATAACTTCATGTTATTGTGTGTTTTATAAAAGAAGATATAAACTATTTAATCTCATAATGGGAGCATATTTTATTCAATTAGTTAAAGGCCTAGAAACCTACAAGCGCATTAATAACATATATTTTAGAGTTTCCTACTGGAATTCAATGTATTAATACGCTGATATCATGAGGCAACCTACTGTTTGATATTTAAAACATCTCATTTCAAACAAGATATTTCTTGTAACTTATCGGACTTATTTTAGAATATTACACATTACTGTACTATAGATATGTAATATATTATACGTGAAAAGGTGTCAGGTTTTAAAGGATAAATTTATCTGACATTATAAAATATTTCGTTTAAATAAATAGAAAGCGCATGCCAAATAAATACATTTAATGAAGTTAATCTTCCAAAGAATCACCTCTTAAATGAGTCTGGAGTTCATTCAATGTGTTGGCGCTAAATGCTGAATGACTTTAGTGGATGGTAAAAAAGTTTGTACGGGTTGAATCAGTCGATGTTTTTCGAGTATTCAGACTGCAGTTTAAAATTACAAGATTCTCCTCACAATATCCTATATATTTTGTTAAATGCAATTTGGTAACAAACATTCTAAGAAGAACTGATAATTATATTTTAGAATTGTTAATTTTATTTACATAATTTTAGAAATATTAATTATATTCTTCTACAAATAATATTTAAGATTATAGCCATAGTGAGCAGAACAAAAAGTACTTGCGACATCTTAGAGGCATGATTAAATGTAGACATTTTTATTGCAAATTCAAAAAATTAAACTAACTCTAAATTGATCATAAAAATTTAATGAATAATACATAAAAACCTAATGCTCTCAACAATATGCAGGATAATAATCTGTTAGATTTATGTCCAACCTTCGATATATAATATCAGAATATTTGACATTATGTTTTGTCAGAAATAATTGCTACATATTTTTATAATAGGGTATATATTGTGAACTGAAAAATATTTAAGAATAAATAGCATTGCTATCTTATTACCACTTTGTATGTTTTATAAATTATGTAAAAACTTTACAAATTACGATTAAAACAATCTTAGCTAGATGCAGAGATAATTCTTATTATTTTTTTTTTCATTTTAATTGAACGTACAATGATATTTTTTATATCAGAAAACCTAGACTATTTGACAAATATTATTTTTTAAAATTAAAAGTTAATTTATTATAATTTTACAAAATATTTTATAGATTAATTTGATGTTCAGAAAACATTCTTGAATATTTTCAAGAAATGTATTGAAATTTAATACAAAAAATGCTGTTAAATTTTAATTAGAAATCAATAATTTATTGTGCTTAACATTTGAAAATATTAAAGACAGAAAGCTAATGGAAAGTTTAAGGAATTGCTAGGTATTGTGACAGTATTTTCAATATTATTTAAAATTTTGCTCAACATATTTTCCTGACATTTCAACAGCTTTACATTTTTTATTCAAATAAAACGATACCTTTGCAGAAAAAAATATTTAAAAAAAGTAAATCAACGTCTTTTTTTGAATTAGAATTCACCACCAGTTTCCGCACCTGTGATGCAATATCTCTCCGGAACCCATTTATCAATCGAGGTCCAGAAGTCTTAAATTAGAATCGAGTTGATAGATGACCGCAGGGAAAAATCAAAGGAACCGAGGGAATGGATTTTTGAGAGTTGAAATCTCTATTTCATTTGATGAAAGTAATCCGAAAAATCGAAACGGAGTTTACCATCAAAGTTATATCCCCTTATATTCATCCGCGGCGGGATAAATTGAAATGTGCATACGTTATTAGAAATATTTCTATCTTCTGGAGAGTTTGTGATTAAAATATTATCTCTTCGGATGAAATAAGTTTTGGGACAGATTTTCATTAGAAATTGGGGTGGAGAAACTCGTGGAATTTATGAAAATAATCACGCCTTTTCAGTTTTTTCCCAAAGTTTTTTTTTCGTCTTGATACATTTTATCTCCTATAACTTAAATTATATTCGCTTTTTTGAAAAAAAAAATAACTATAATACATATCTTAAATCAAAAACAAATGGTGACAAGAAAAGTGAAGCAATGTTCTTTAATTGCATTTTCAGGTTGTAAGATTAATGCAGAACGAATGTAAAAAAATGATTTATGCTTATAGTATTAAGAAACGAAAAATTTTATCATTTTCTCGATAGTCAAAAGTAACTGGGAGTCAAAGGATTGAAGAAGAAAGAAAAAAAGTTCTTGTTATTTAAATAAAAAAAAGTAGAACAATACGTTAAAGCAAAATCAGCAATACGAAGATAAAATATAAGAAGAAAAAAGGCCTCTTTCCATGCCTTTTTACATTTTCAAGAGGAAAGTTCGCAGACAATAACAATACTTTGAATAACAACAATACTGTTACAGTTTTTGTATTTAAAATGTGTTTATAATGCTAAATTATGTGAAAATTTTTATTCTGCCTGAAAAATAGCTTAGTATTAATGTTAATTGCATGTAAATATGTGAACTACATCAATTTCTTAAGTACCTGGTAAATAACATTAGCTCTATGGGAATCTCGCCAAATTGGCGAGATATCGTCTAGTTGGCGACAGTTTTGGCAACTTATTTTGTCGCCAAATTTGGCGACATTTGGCGACAAAATTGGCGAAGTTGGCGATATTTGTCAACTTCCGGTTCCAGAAGTTTCTTTAAGTTTCTAGATGAATCTACTATTTTGGCCCAGACTATATAAGGCGGACCGGAAATGCCAGGGAGGAGTTCGTCTTATGATTTGGTGAAGTGGAGACGTGGGCTCGCAGCCGCTGATACTTTAGGGTGATTCCGTTGTGTTTTATGCCGAAGAGAGTACGAGAGCTTACGGCTCTGATTTTGATCTGTTTCCCGCTGAATCAGTGTATTGTTTTGTGTTGCTGTTGTGTTGAACTTCTGTGACTTCGGCTGTTGTTTTTGACTCTCAGAACTTTGTATTCTTCATTGTGCTGTAAATAAAGAGCTTTATTTTTCTAATATCGCTGCTCTGCTTAAGAAGCCTATTCAATTCACGAACCCACAGAGAAGTTTGTAACAAACTGGTGTCAGAAGTGGGATTGAATAGTGAAGATTAATGAAATGGCTGACTTCGATATTGAATTGGTGACTGGACTGCGTGTTACAGAATTACGAGAACAGTTATCGAATCGGGGCTTGCCTACAACTGGTCTGAAAGAAGAGTTAGTGAAGCGACTTCGAGACGCTATGGGGAGTGAACGAAGTAATAAAGAAGTGAGTGATCAGAGCTCGCCTGAAGTAAGTGAACGAATTACGGCTGTTGGCAAAAAAGAGAGAGCAAGAGAAGAAACTAAAAGTGAATCTGAAATAAGTTTGAATCAACTGTTGGCGGCTATAATGGGTATGAACTCTAACTTTGAAGAAATGAAGGCAGGTCAAAGAGAACAGGAAGGAAGATTATTAGAAGAAATGAAAAAGACCCAAGAAGAATTAAAAGCTAACATCGTAAGCATTATTAACACCAAGATAGATGTTATTGCAGACAAAGTGGACAGAAATGAAGAAAGACTTGGCGAGATTGAAAAGAAAAATGAGGAGAAATTTGGCCAAATTGAAAAGAATATAGAGAAGAATAAGGAGAGATTTGGCGAAATTGAAACGAATATCGAGAAGAAATTTGGCGAACTAAAACAAGAAATCAGTCAAGTTCAACCCAATATCGCCCGACCAAATATCAAGATCTCCACATATGATGGAAAGACATCATGGCAGGTCTTCAAAACCCAGTTCTCTATCGTAGCCAATGGAAATGGCTGGGATCCAGTCACCAAAGCTCGCCAACTGGCTGCTTCCTTGCGAGCGGAGGCTGCAGATGTCTTACGAACTGTCCCGGAGGAAGAACAATTAAATTTTGAAGCGCTCACAGAGGCCTTAGAGCTACGTTTCGGTGAAAAATGTTTAAAGGACTTTAGTCGCCTACAACTAAAATCGCGCCAACAAAGACAAAGTGAGACTCTCCAAGATTTGGCGACAGATGTAGAACGGTTATCTCATCTTGCGTTTGCCGATTGCCCAGCTGACGTACGAGACACTTTGGCTCTACAATACTTTATTGATGGCGTGAGGGATCCTGAGATTCAGAAGGCTCTCAGATTGGCGGAGTTAAAAGACTTGAAATCAGCTCTAGTGTTCGGCCTAAAGTACGAGGCTGCTCAACAAGCTTCAAGAAAGGACAGACATCTGGTGAGAGGAGCAGAAATAACCAATTCAGATCCTAATATGGCCGATACTCTGAAAGCGATGCGTGATATTCTGTTATCCCTGAATGTCAAGTATAATAGAGATGCACAAAAGACGAAGGTAACGTGCTGGAGGTGCGGAGCAGAAGGACATGTCCAACGGAACTGTCAAGCTCGCCAAGATCAACGAGCTGGGAATGCACCTAGAACTGAAGCACCGGAAAACTAGAACATGGCGGTCTCGCGGGGCGGAGGGCGCCAGATAATAAAAAGCCCCATTTTGATGTTTTACAAATTTCTTCAGAAAGTGGCGGCGGAAATGGATTCTTCATTGAAGCCCATGTAAACAATATACCCTGTCGTATGATCGTCGATACAGGGGCCAATGTCACCATCATGCGGGAAGATATTGCTCAACAACTTAATGAGAAAATTATCTGGACGCCACCCTGCGTTACCCTCCAGACTGTGACCGGTGACAAAATTCCGATTATCGGCAAAATTAACATCAAGATAACCTTTGGAAATAACGCATATAAACATACTGTTTATGTGGCTAAAATTACGGACAGTTTTATCCTCGGATTGGACTTTTTAGAGAAATATGATTTTATCTTGGACTTTAAAGATGGCTCTTTGCATTCTGCGACAGAAGATGTAACCCTGTTTCGAAAAGGAGTAAGTGAAATCAAACCCATTTATCAAGTAATTGCTTCATCGGATTTTACTATACCGGCTAGGCAAGAACTAATATTGAAGGGAAACACAGACCAAGAGAAAAATTTCCGACTTGGAATTCTTGAATTTCCTGACTTAGAAGATTTTCCAAAAGGGATTTTAGTAGCTTCAGCACTTGTAGACATTACAAAAGAAGTCATACCAGTAAGATGTGCCAATGTAAGCGATAAACCGAAAATTATTAAGAAAGGTAAGGTGTTGGCCACATGTACCCCAGTGACCTGTGTTGAGAAGAGTTCGTGCCAAACATCAAATGTGTCATCTGAAAATTTGACGGAGGATTTGTTAAAAACAACAGAATTAACCCAAAAACAGAAAAGCGCTGCAGAGAAAATGCTTTTTGAATTTAAGGAACTGTTTCCCAAGTCATCCGAGGAGTTTGGAAGAACAAATTTGATAAAACACCGAATTGACACAGGAAATCATCCTCCTATTAAACAACATCCTCGAAGATTACCGTTTGCCAAAGTGGAAGAGGTAAAAGATCTTTTAAAGGATATGCAAGCAAAGGACGTCATTGAACCTTCCACAAGTCCTTGGGCTTCTCCCATCATCTTGGTCCGAAAAAAAGACGGTTCAACGAGATTCTGCGTGGACTACCGTCGTTTAAATGACATCACCAAGAAAGACAGTTACCCTCTTCCCCGAATAGATGACACCTTGGACACATTATCTGGGAATGTGTGGTTCTCTACTCTTGATTTAAAAAGTGGTTATTGGCAGGTGGAGATGGATTCCGTTGATCGTGAAAAGACCGCATTTACAACGAGTGGACAAGGACTTTGGCAATTTAAAGTTATGCCTTTTGGTTTATGCAATGCACCTGCTACTTTTGAGCGCCTCATGGAGACAGTGTTAAGAGGACTCTCTCCTGAGACTTGTCTTATTTACCTAGATGACATTATTATCGGAGGGCGAGATTTTGAAGAACATCTTAATAATCTGAGGAAGGTGCTAGGAAAATTAAAACAAGCCAATTTGAAACTAAATCCATCAAAATGTAATCTATTTCGTCGTGAAGTGAGCTACCTCGGACACATAATTTCGTCTGAAGGCGTAAGAACTGACCCCCGAAAAGTGGCAGCAGTTAAAGAATGGAGTCGACCTCGGAATGTGCACGAGCTGCGCAGCTTTCTAGGGCTCTGCACTTATTATAGAAGGTTCGTAAAAGGATTTTCTTTAATCGCAAGACCACTTCATAGCTTGACTGAGCACAAACGGCCATTTGTTTGGTCCGAGGAATGTGAGGTAGCATTTACCAGCTTGAAGGAGGCTTTAACATCCGCGCCTATTTTATCTTATCCGGATCCTGATAAACAGTTTATCTTGGATACGGATGCCAGCCATGCAAGCGTAGGAGCAGTGTTATCCCAAGAAATAGACGGCCAAGAACGTGTCATCGCTTACTGGAGTAAGTGCCTGTCGAAGCCCGAGCGAAATTATTGCGTCACCAGGAAAGAATTGCTTGCCATCGTTAAGGCTGTTGGAAATTTTCACAGTTACGTTTACGGGCGAAAATTCCTGCTCCGAACAGACCATGCATCTCTCACATGGCTTTTGAATTTCAAGAACCCAGAGGGACAGATTGCTAGATGGATACAGAAACTCCAGGAGTACGACTTCGAAATCCGACACCGCAAAGGATCCTTGCACGGAAATGCAGACGCCTTGTCCAGGAAACCATGTCCAGGGAATTGTCGCTTTTGCTCTACAGCTGAGACGAAATATGGGAAAACAGTGCCAGTTGTGCGTCAGATCACGGCGTCAGCTACATCACAGTTAGACCCTTGGAGTGATGAAGAAGTCCGCGATGCACAAATGAAGGATCCTGACCTAAAATCCATTATGGAACGCATTGAGTCGTCCAGGGTAAGACCCTCTTGGCAAGACATCTCTAGTCTAAGTCCTGGTTTCAAACGGTACTGGGCTCTTTGGGATTCTCTTTACATTCGAAACGGCGTCCTGTATAGAAAATGGGAGTCCGAAGATGGCAAAACATCAAGGTGGCAGTTAGTACTCCCTCGATCACGAATACCTGATGTACTAAAAGAATTACACAATAGTTCAACAAGTGGCCATTTCGGAGTTATGAAGACCATGCAGAGAGTTCGAGAGCGGTTTTATTGGAATAATGTAAGAACTGATGTCGAAAAATGGTGCAAGACCTGCGATGCCTGTGGAGCCCGTAAAGGACCGAAGAGACGTAGTCGCGGAAAGCTACATCTATACAATGTAGGGGCACCATTCGAAAGAATTGCGGTCGACATCTTAGGACCTTTTCCACGATCAAAAGACAATAACCGATATATTTTATCTGTCATGGATTATTTCACGAAATGGCCTGAGGCATATCCGATTCCCGATCAGGAAGCGACAACTGTGGCAGAAGTACTAGTGGAGAATTGGATTTCAAGGTTTGGAACGCCCCTGCAACTCCACTCCGATCAAGGGAGAAATTTCATTTCTGTTGTCTGCCAAGAACTTTGTAAAATCCTGGGAATCGATAAAACACGAACAACCCCTTTACATCCACAATCGGATGGCATGGTAGAAAGATTTAATCGAACGATCCTAAACGGTCTAACCCACCTTGTTTCTAAGAACCAACAAGACTGGGATCAGAAACTACCGCTGTTCCTCCTGGCTTACAGAAGTGCCGTCCATGAAACTACTGGCTTTACTCCCGCAAAAATGCTCTTTGGTCGTGAACTCCGTCTCCCCTGTGATCTCCTATTCGGACGTCCACCCGATGCGCCTTCTTCGCCTGAAGACTACGTTGAGAATCTCCAGGCGCGGTTAGAAGACGTTCATCAATTTGCCCGAGGTCGGATTAACATCGCGACGGACAAGATGAAGACCCGATACGATGCAAGAGCTACAAGACATACTTTTAACGAAGGTGACAAGGTTTGGTTCTGGAACCCGTATCGACGTAAAGGACTTTCTCCAAAGCTTCAAACATCGTGGGAAGGGCCTTATACAGTTCTAAAAAGACTGAACGACGTCGTGGTTCGAATCCGTAAGTCTGCGAATGCTAAGCCTAGAGTCGTTCATTACGATCGCTTAGCTCCTTATTATGGTAACAATACTTAGTTTTGGTATCAACTTAAACCATGTTTCATACACTTCAACTATTTTATTTTGTAAATATTTCTGTAAATATTTGTGTTTTGTTTTATTTGTTATGTTGAGTATACCTTCATTGTCATTTGTTTATCTTATATGTGAAATAATTGTTTGTTGTAATTGCTTTCCGCTTCAGTGTACTGCCCGAGACGTGCAGTCTTCAAGGAGGGGGCAATGTTACAGTTTTTGTATTTAAAATGTGTTTATAATGCTAAATTATGT
>JAPMOQ010048382.1:5783459-5832088 GCA_026543055.1 Argiope trifasciata
ATGTATATATATATGTAATCATTGTAATTATTATTTCAGTCCAAATTTAAATGTTACTTACATATAGAAGTATAGTAACAATGAAAGCAGTATGTATAGTATTTTTATCAGTTGTATTTATATGTAAGTCTATGAACGGTTTAAATATCATTAATAATTTGCCATTTTGGTATAATTTTATTTTTCGTTTATTGAAACAATTACCCATTACAATATGGTTTTAAGCGTCAGAAAATCCTATGATTTCTGTTAATGAAAGACTATTAAAATTATTATTATTATTATTTCTTTTTTAAATCAGATTTTCAAGCTATTCTCATAATTTTTGCCCTTTCAATTTCAACGAAATTTATTGTAATATGCTTAAAAACTGAAACCATTCTAACTAACGAAAAATTTAAGAATATTAAATTCATTAATTTTGTAATGAATTATTTATTTCTATTCCTTTTGCCTCAATTCTAAATTGAAATTTAAAAATATATGAAAAATTCATATTACAAAATCTTTTACGAAATTTTTCTTACTATGTGTATTAGCTCACAGAAAGTGTCTTAGAAAATAATAAGAACAGAGTTCAATTTGAAATGACTTCATTTTTTTCTCACGAAAAGTTTATTTAGATTTTTCAATGCAAAAGGAGAGCATAAATTTCGCTTGGAAAGCATGACTTACGCATTATATTATTCTTGCACACGCACACACATACAAAAAAAAAACTACCTCACTAATAAAACACAATTGCATTTGTTGGAAGGGTCGAAATTATCTTCGCCTCCTTGATAGAAATTGGCATTTCCTGCCCTCGACGTTTATCTTCAGAAGCTTCAGCTTAAGTGGATCTCTCTGGAATCAGGCTCTTGACCTACTCTCAGAAAAGTTTGCTTCAAAGAAAGAGGGGGCCTTAAAGATAGGAGATAATTGTGTTCAGATAATTAGGTGGGAAAAGAAATTGGAATGGATGAGACAACTGCTGAATAGATATTAAACTTTTTTATTGTTATTAGTATTGGAACATTTCTTTTAATTTCTGTCCATTGTTGAAATGACCCAAAAGATTATTATGATTTATTTAACTGGAGCATTTTTTTCTCTTACACAACTTATTTAAAGATAATGACTATTGAAATTCTCTGCCATTTTTGTGTAGCTGAAATAATTAATCCATTGACCAAGAAAGTATATTTATCTTTTTGTATGGACATTAACACGGCTTTGCGATTCTAATTAGCTTACACCAAAGTGTTCAAAAATGAATATATCAACTTTTCAAGGGAAAAAAACAACCATTGAAAGGGAAAAAACAATTGGGAAACAAAATTAAAATTTGAAAGCTTAAATTTATGACACTTATAAACATTCAATGTGAGTTCATCTCCCCAAGACATGCCAGACATATTAAAGAGACAGTCGCCCTTTGAAAAGTTAAATATGTGCTTATCGTAAACTCGTTAACGTCAGTTGACAGTTAGGGAAAAAATATTTGCTGCTTGATGTAGTTGGTTAAACTTTTTAAAGTTTTATAAAAGATATTAAAATAGTGCGCTATGGATTATCATAGGCATTCAGAACCCTTTCTATTTCTAGAAGGGTGCACTTAAAAATTAGTTGAATTTAGATTTTAAACTATTATTTTTGAATTCAGACTAACAAGATTGCACTATTTTTATACAATTCATGTTTGAACATCCTGTTTATCAAGATAGTACATATTTCGGTGGAAATTTCTTAAAAATTCAGCTTTTGTTTGGTCTTAAAAATGTGCAGTATTTTGTTACCATGCAAAATATTATAGAATAATTATGCTACATAGATATTTTGCTAAAATAACCCTTTATAAATTAAATGACTCTCCTCTCTATTCGTTACACTAAATAGTATCATGAACTATCAGTCCATCATTCATTAGTTCAACAATCACAATTTTAAAGGTGACGGCATCCTCATGAAGAACTTTGTTATAGTGCATGATTCTTTAATAAGTCATTTTCTTGATTCTACCAAACTTGAATTGTTTTTAAATAAAATTCTGTACTTTGAATAAAATATTTTAAGCAAATTATAAATAAAAATGTTGATTTTATCATAGGCAATTATCTCAACAATGCATAATTAAATTAAATTAAATATAATCGGATGACAATAAGTTTTTAATTTAATTACATAGAGATTCGAAATGGATTTGATGAAAAAATTCCCATCGTGTTTGCTTTGATTTTTTAAACAACAACAAAATTTGCCAAGAATGTTTTGTTCTAAGTCGTACAAATATCATAAAAGTAATAATAATGTAGTTAGCATTATTATTATCCTTTCCTAGTTTTAATTATAATTAGTTTATCACTTTTATATATTTGCTGAATTTTGAAGATGCATATCAATAGTAGGAAAAATTACATGCAAATGTTTTTTTTTAAACTATATTCCTTTGTTTTTACAGATGAAATTTTATTTCATTTCTAAATTTCTTAGCAACATCAATTAAAATTTCTTCTTAATGATTTGAGTTCACAAAAAAATTCGATTGATTGCAATTAAATTATATTTTACAGACATTGCAATAAATCATTCGCAGTCCTATATTAATTAATCATAATGAATGCGTTAGTGAGTGATACATCAATTAAGACTGTAGAGTGTGTAGCTAGAAAGCCCTAAAAAATTCAAATAAATGCAATTAAAAAAAGTCGATACAACTCATTTAATGCATTGGAGTAGATATAAGATAAATCTGGTAAATATCAATAAACACTTTTTCGACCTATGGTTTTTATTTTAACACACAAGCCATTTGTTGACCATCATGTTATTATTTTAGTTTTTAGCTCATAAATTATTCTTATCATATTTATATTTTAATAAATCAAATTTTTTAATATGAATAATAATTGCTTGGTTCTTATTTTATTATTTATAAAAATATAATTGAGTTGGCTACTTTAATGTGCTAAAATTAAATTTTTAAAATTAAATGTACTGAATACATAAAAAGGGGCTAAGAAAAAACTGAACCTTCTTACGTTCAATGAAACTGATTCAAATATTATCGAGTTTGAAAACATTCAAAGAATATAATAAAAATTAACTACTAACTAAAAATTAATTTCAGAACAATAAAGAATGCTTACTTGATGACTCAACTGATGTAAAACTAATTCAAACGTATCTCACGATTATAATTAAACAATTTAAAATGAAAACTTGAAAAATTTATCTATAATGTTAAAATCTAAATATCTATATTCATCAACTTTATCAAACATGAATTCTTCATCGACATTCGTTTTGTAAAAATTTGTATTCTGAAAAGTTACGAAATATTTCTCGATTTAAGAAACAATTTAGAATTTCAATTCATACTCACTACAAAGTTTGAAGATAGTTGAATTCATTTAATTTCCTTCCAAAAGAACAATTCTTTTCCGGTTTAAAGATGAAAATTTCGAGTCAAATCTAATTTTCTTTCTGCGTTTCAGATGAAAGGTTAGAAATGCTGGATGATTCTCTGAGCAGAGAGAGGAATTTTCCGAATCAATCACCTGCACATGAACCAGCCAGCACTCAAGGTAATAATACGAAATTAAATTTATTTTATATTGCTTTAAAATTGCACATTTTTTAAGGTGACATGATTTATCACGTGACTTGAGTGATAACGTATTCATTTTCTCAGTATTTCAAAAAAACATAAATGTTATAAAATTCAAATTTTTTTATTATATTAATTTAGCATTAGAACCTACGTCGGTGTTGATTTGACATCAGAGTCTATTTAGTTTATTCTCCTATCCATATTTCTGAAGGGAATTTAAAAATTCATCTTGACTTTTAATAATTTTCCATGGTCATTTTTCAGAAAAAGTTTTGTGGTTCTAGGTTAATAATGGGAGATTTTACACAACATATACCTAGACCCTCCTCTGGTGTCGTTTCGTCATAGGCAATTTTTCATTATAAATACATGTCTTTCGACAAGCAATATTTCATTGAGTAAAACAAACTTTTCAAGGTACTATCGCACATTTGTTTGATCTTGGATGCAGTTTTATCGGGTTCACAGCGGAAATGAATAAATTCTACTTAAATGTTTGAGCCTTCAGTATTTTATTACATATCATTTGCTTATATGATCATGCAAAATATTTGATTTTCGAGTCTTGTGCAGAGGAGACATTCTGAAATAATTGATCATAGAGATGGTCTAAGCCCTAATGAAATTGCTAATTTGTTGCAAGAGATTTTGAGAATGAATCGGATGATATTGATGGTGTTTTGTTCTAGTTTAGATTCTTATGAAGACAAGAATGCTTGAAAATGACTGCGAAGAAGAAAATGCAGATGAAACCGACAATATTCCAATGATAAATATTGAATTTAAAGGAAATACAAATTCGCTAAAACGCAAAAATGTGGGAAATAAAAGATTTAATTAAATTAAAGAGGAAAAGTGTAATGGAAATGCAAGTAAAAAAAGGTGTGACTCTTGCATGAAAATGGTGTGCAGAAAATGTACAGAAACAAATTGAATATCTCTGTTTCCATTACAAATGAATCAATACAAAAAACATATAAAAAAATATGTATAAAAACGATAAATAATAACTAAAAATTTACAATCATCCAAAAATAACGATTTTGTTTAATTTATTAATTAGTATAATATGTTTACATATTAATATCCGTATTGTTTTATTTCATTTTACAAGATTAAGTAATTTGTGTGGGGGATATAAAGAGTCATAATATATGATAATACATGAAATAATATTAAAAGATCTTAAAACTACATTCTAATCTCCGGCCATTGCTTAGTTATTACAATTATTTTATATATTTTATAACGTGGTGTCGAAATGACACTGGAGGATGTTTAAGGGTAATCGAAGTCCCTTATCGAATTGAAAAGTCCAAGCGTTAATTTTTTATAAAATTAATATCGAACTACTTCTTTCTAATCCAAGGCAATAAATGCTTACATCTAAGCTATTAAAAACTTTTCAAAAGCTAGCCTAGATGCAAAATAAATAAATAAAAATTTAACATATTTTAAAACGAAATCGATAGAAAATTTGAAACCATGATTTTTCCATTTCAATTAATGTTTAAAATGGTAATGTAATCAATAAAAATATGTAGTGAAATTTATACATTTAAATTTAAAATATTATGAATGTTTAACGAATATTTTTAATATAAATATCAAGCAAAATTCGATTAAAAATCGTGAATATCATCAGAATTACTTAACTGATTCTTAATATTTTTGTCATTAAGATTCCACAAAATTTCGGAACACTTTATCAAAATGGAACTAAAACATGCGGAAGCATTGTTAATTATTAATGGTTAATTAATCTGATAAAATTATACAATTATCCCTCTTAATTTTCAAAGGGATTCAACCATGCTTTAGATAGAAACAATTTTCTGGGCATTTTCTTCTTCTTTTTTTGAACCCGTGAATTTGCAATGCAAAATTTGGTTATATTTCTTATTCGTTACATTGGAAACAACTGAAAACAATTTTCGCTGGTGATTGGCTGCCAGGGAAACCAGTTTTAACGAGTAGGTGGAATTCAGCAAGGAGGAGGAGTTAATTTCATATTGCTGTACAGCCTTCTTTCAAATTTCACTGATTGGTGACACTGTAACCAGTTCTCCTTGGCCACGCCTTTTTCTTTCTGACATAAGTGCCCAATCTTTTTTTAAAGAGAAAATTAATCGATTATATTAAAATAAAAATTTATCCAGATAAATGCAACATAACTAGATCCAAACAAGAAAATTTATCCAAAACTAGAAAAGATAATTCTAATAGAATATAAAAAGAAACAATATAGTTAAAAAACTGAATTTATAAAAGTTAGCCAACTGTTCACGTTTTCTTATATCCATGATCTTCTTATGTCCAAAATTATAAAAATCGAAGGAACTTTTTAAATAAAAAATTAAGTTAAATACAAGGGTTTTGTTGCAAATAAAAGGCATTTTAATTCAAGAATATTATACAGTTCCGAATTAAGGTAGTAAATATAAGATTTGGTATCGGATTGGGTAAAAATCGTCAAATTTGACAAAAGTAACGAAAAAAATTTCAATGTAAAATATTTAAGCCTGTTCTTTTAGCTTCCCAGATATGTCCTTTTTTTTTTTTTTTTTTTTTTTTTACCTTTTTAAGAAATAAAGTTACGGGATTTTAAAGTTAGCATAGTGTAACAAAAGTTAAACCGGAAATGGCATTTCGAAACCGGAAGTTGATGCAAATATTGCGATCTATCAAGGGATTTTGATGTTAAAAATTATTAAAAACGACTAAAATTATTATTTTTTATCTTTTATGCTTGACAATAAGTATATGTAGGTATTATTTTAAAATTGTCTCATTAAAATTGGCATGAAAGTGCTGCGCTGAAGTTCTATTTGCTTATTTTCTCCTCGTTATTGAATACTTCTTAAGTGAATTATTTACGAACTTTTTTCAACTTCAAATATATTTTTTTCTATATTCTAAATCTGTTTCTGGTTTTAGTATGCTGAAAACGAGATCTAAACATTCTAAGAAACGCAGTTTTAAAGGAAATATATTTACTCAAAGTGATGAGGTGAGTGCATCAGCTTCAAATGTCACTACTGCTAGTACAGCGAAATTGAACCTTGACTGCTCTTATATTGATGTTCTGAAAACTGATATCAACAATAACTTGACAGGAAATTGCATAATTGATTTATCTGTTTTATTTAATATATTTTCTTTCCTTTGCTGTCCTGATTGCTTCTCCACTGGTTTGCAACTCAGTGAGAATTCAAAGTTTGGACTGTGTTCAAATTTTGTTTTGAAGAGCAGAAATTGCCTGCTAATGAAAGGTTTTTCATCTACTCCCAAAAGAAACAAAAATAACAGTATAAACACATTTATTGTGTTTGGATTAAGGTTGATAGTATGTGGTTACACTGCAGGAAAGAAACCATGTTCAACTCTCAGTTTACCTGGGTTTTTTTTATATCTAAGTATTTATTTCGTCACCAAGAAAAAATACTTCTGGACACTGTTGAATCATGTGCTCAACTGAATTTAAATTCAGCTGCAAAAGAAGTTAGACGTATGAAAAAGGCTAGTAACCAAGATATAATCAAATGTGGTGTTTCAGTTGATGGCACTTATCAACGTCGCAGGTACAGTTCATTGAATGGTTGTGTCAGTACCATTTCTATTGATACTGGGAAGATTTTGGATATCGAAATCTTATCTCAGTACTGCCATGTAGTATATCAAACAAAAATCTCTATTTGCACTAACAGTCGTAAAACCCACATATGTTCTAATCACAAAGGGTCTGCTGGCAATATGGAAGTGGTAGGAACCTATCGGATAATCGAATGGTCACAAAGTTTACGACAATTGCAATATAGTGAATGTTAAGATGATGGGGATTACAAAGGCCTTGATGGAGAGAATTCGGTTAAAAAACTTGAGTGCATTGATCATAAACAAAAAAGAGCTGGTGGGCATCTTCGTAAATTAAAAAAGAACACAAAGGGGCTTAGGGGAAAAGTAAAATTAACCGATAAATTTATAGATAGACTGTAAAACTATTATGGGTCGCCATTCGCAGTAATGTGGGAAATTTGGAAAAAAATCATGAAAGTGCCGTCATTGCCTCTTTTTTCCACTGCTGTTCCGGCACCAATAATCCCATGTATCGAAACCGCTCTCAAGGACCAAATAGTTGGTGTAAGTTCAAGACAGCGAAATTTTCAGGCACAAAACTTCAAGAAAAAAAAACCAGATCTATCATCTACCATTATAAATAAAATAAAAGGAGCATATATGGAACTGTGTGACCAAAAATTATTGCAGAAATGTCTGCAAGGAAAAACACAAAATTGTAACGAAAGTTTTAACGGTGTACTGTGGAACGTTGGGGCCAAATAAACGTTTGTTGAACTGCAAACTCTTCGCTTAGGTGCATATATTTCTGTTTTAATTTACAATTCTGGATACACTGGTTAGTTACCAGTTTTTGAAAAATTAGGCGTGCCTATTGAACCAGAATAAGTGAAAGGTTTCATCAACATTGATGATAACAGAGCAGCCGGTTCAATTAAGTATCTGTATGTCCAGAAAAAAAAGAACAGCTAGAAAGAATAAATCTGTAAAGGATGATATATAAAGGAAAGTTCAACTTATAAGTCAGGAGAGTTTTAGACTTATTGGAAGATAATAATTTTGCTTTTTTTTTACAAAATAAAAACTTTAAAAGCCTTTTCTGAATAATTCAATTTTTGCACTTTTGGCATTACCGTAAACACAATATCTCAATATGTTCTGAATATATTCTTATGAAATTTTGTTGAATTTTTTAAACAATATTTTCAATGCTCTGAACTAAAAACTAAATTATTAATTCAGTTTTATTCCTTTTACAGGTATTCATAAACAAATTGAATATTTTTTTTCCCAAAAATTCTTGTTTATAAATTTTTAAAGCCATATCTCAGCATACATTCCACATATTCAAAAGATTTTAATTCAAAGCATGCCTATTGGTCATTGCAATGATCTCCTAAAATACTTTTGATATTTGCTTATAATTTTTTTTCTCGCCGACTGTTGGCGTAACAGTAAATTGTTCAGTTTTTTACTACAATTTACCCTTTTTTTCAAAATGTTATGGAAATATTTTTTATTTTTGAATATTTTTCATTATTCTGTTACATATTCAAACTAAACCTAAAATAATAACAAACATTTGAAGCATATTTAGAAAAAATGGCTCCGAACCCAGTTGGATACCTTAATAGTCTGTAGACATGTTAAGTCTTCAAACAACTGAAAAAAGATTTTTTTAGATATGAAATATACATTAAGAATGCTTCTCTAACTATAAATTTATTCCTTAATACCCCTTTCCCTTCAGTCTTACTTTAATGTATTAAAGCAAAATATTTTCTCTAGAATCAGGAAATTAATATTTTTATTGGAATCTGTGAGACAATGTAGTTCATTTTAGATCAGAATATGATCTATACATCTCTTTTATGAGGCCCTCATTAGCATTTAAATGTTTATATTTAAAAAAATAATAATAATGATTAAAAATGGGGCACCGATAAAAATTTCTTTCATACTAGAACGGTAAGAGAGTCTGTCAACTTATAACTCTTTAAATATAATCACTAAACTATTAGTTTTAAAAGAAAACTGATTACTGAAATTCGAAGCGAGTCTAAACGCACATTTGAATTTCAAATGATCCCTGTATTCATTACTTCCAATATGGTAATCCTGTTGTTTGTTTCAGATACCAAACGCAGCAATGCCGCAACCGGCAGTCCTCTACTAATCCTCATGCCATTGGTCTTGTTCGCTCCATTCCTTCTATGAAAGGTCTCTTGTTTGTCTACAGAACTGCTCAATGATCAAGAATAGTCACTGATCAACATTAGCGACAGAAGAGAACTAAGCCACGTGGTTTATTTTATGTTGATTTATGTGAATAAGAAATTGAGAGTTTAGAACTTTTCTGAGGACTTGTTACCAAGCTTCTTCAAAGTTCAATCAGGTGAAGATCAAAATGGGATACTTTTGTAAAACTCCTCCTGATTTCTAATTTTGTATTTAACCTCATAGATTCAGAATGGACTATCTAAGCAAGGTTTTCGCTGTCATTTGTTATACATAAAATTGTTTAATTATAGAGACATTTTAAGAATATAATAATTTAATTGATTGGATTAGGAAAGGTTTAATTGTCTCAATTTATGGTAAATTGGTGCTTATTAATTAATTCTTTTTAGAGTTTATAAAGAAATGTTTTATCACAAAATATCTTGCTTAAGGGTGCTTGAAATTGTTTTGGGCTGCAAATTCATTTTTATAAAACTAGAAAAATGCTGTTTGTTTATTTTAAAAAATAGGAAAATGCAATTATATGGATTTTGAAGATTTGATTTAGAGAAATATTGCATATATAACATTTTTTATGTTTCGTTATTTGTTGTTTTCACCTTTGCATAAATAAAATGTAAGCTATTAAAAGCAGAAAATTTTGTGGATAGCGATCCCTTTTTTTTAAAAAAAAAATATTTCATATTACCTGACATTTCATGAGTTGACTCCTAAAAATTAATATTAAAAAATAAATAACATCTAGTTTATCCACATTCTAAGTATTTTTATGTAAGTTCTACATCTGACCCCCCCACCCTCCAGCTTCTTCGCTTTTTTTTCTTTCTTGTTCTTTAAATGGTATGAGCTGATTGGTATTTTTTTCCAATATTGATCTAGAAGAAATATTCAGGAAATTTGGAAAATATATGTGTTTTAAAAAATATTAAAATCATACTTGATTGAAAAATTTGATACTGTTATGTCCTAACCCGAAAAAAATAATACATGTTCGTAATGAAATAATTACCGAAATCCGTAAAATTCTTCATCTGAAGTAAATTGTATTCATTAGAAACTAATAAATGACAGTTATTCCAAAATTAATCCTTATCATACTCATTACAGAGGAAGTGAGATTAATAAAATTATTCAACAATTGAAGAAAAAAAATTGTTAATTTTACTGATTAACTTTAATCTACCTTAAAAATATTTAATGAATTTGGGAAATTATTTATTATTTAATGACTTTTATTTTGCTTTTCAAAAGAAACAATAACTTATACAAGTTTTTTTTTTACTTATACAAGTTGTATATTTAATTTCACATATTTATAACATGCATATTTTACAGCATTTTTTTTTTTTTGGAGGAAAAGACCTACACATTTAAGTGTAAAATGTGTGATTATATATTAAGTGTAAAATGATTAAGACATGATTTTCAAGATAAAAGTTTAAAATTAATTGTTATTCTGAAAGTGTTTTACATATGTTCTTTCAAGTTCCTTTGAATGCATACCTTTCATACATTTGGTAAAATAATTGACTGAGCTTTTAAAAGGAATCAAACTTTCAGTTACTCATTTTGAAAATTATATAATATAAAAACAACACAAAATTTAGGAATACAATTTTAAAATTAATGTATCAATAACAACAATTAATGACTTTATCAAAATACAAATATAAACAAAAAAAAAACTGTGTATGCTAAAATTTATTTCATTTACATAAATTCAATGGACATGTTTAATGACAGACAATCAAATAGACGAAAATACTAAGAATTATCCAAGAATCTCGTGATTTGAGAATTTTATTTAATACAATAAATTTTTTCATTAAATAAAAATTTAGTTAATAGTACAGATTTAATAAAAATGTGACCTTAAATCTGCGATGACTTGTATGAATAAATAATATGACGATAGCATTTATTTTGTAAGATTTCTTCTGGTTTTACGTTGTATCTTCAAAAGTATTGTGTCCAAGAGAGAGGGAAATTTTAAATTAATACAAAAGTAATATTACCATTCCCAAGTACAATGAATTCTTCCTAAATAAATATAGCAAAGACTAAAGTTTGTTATGAAAAAATGAATGAAAAAACCATCATATCTACGGCACAATTCTAAAACACTTTTATAGAAAAAAAGCAATTTTTCAATTTTTTGTTTCTAAAGTAATAATAGAAAATATAATTCAACCAAAAAAGTAATGCATTTCTATTTAAGTATTTCTGGAAAAATGACGTTGTAATGTAATCATCCGTTTGTAATTCACTTTATCACCAAAAAACATGCGTAAATATTCATTCATAGACTCTTTCAGCAGTTGAAGTATCCATTTTAGTATAATGAACATTATTATTCGAGATTTTATTGCATCATATTCATGTACAGTATAGCAAAGTCTAGAACAATCGTAATATTCTCTTAAGAGTGAGCTATTATTTAAAAAATCTCAGAAATCTAACACCACATTAGTCATCGTTTCACCCTTTTGTTTTAAACTCTAAATGAAATGCCAATTTTGTGATTTTTTTAAAGTTATAATTCATTAATATCTTGAATGGTAAAATTTTTTTTAAAAAATAAAAATAACAAATTCTTCTCTTTAATTTCAATGAATTTGTTATTCTTAATCAATGATCTTGAATGGTAAAAAAAAATAATTTTTAAATAAGAATAACAAATTCTTCTCTTTAATTTCAATGAATTTGTTATTCTTAATCAATGAATTTGTTATTCTCATTAGCTACTTTTGAAACATTAATAAGTTTATTCTAATTTCATGAATACATTTCACAATTTTTATAAATGGATAAAAATATTATTTTTAGCACGTATTGTTGATTATTTTCAAGCTATATAGAAAAAAAAAACAATAATTATGCTGAATTTTGTTACCAAACTAAGAATACAATTAACTATTTTTAGTTGATATTTGATGTTTTTTCAATGTTTAAAAATAGAAAAGAATAAAACAGTCGTCTTCAGTAATATTCAGTTGAATATGTTCTCTTTCATACTCCTTAAAATCTTAACTTATTCAAATCATTCATTCCCTGAAAAAAAAAATAATGAAACTAACTTCAATAAGTTACGCGATAAAACTTTCTTAAGTTTCTAAGCACTAAAATTTAATTTGGAAGGATTCTTCAGATTAATTAATTTTTGGGCATTAAAATAGCATTTTACCTGAAGAAATTTTGTTAGAGGTTAAGTAAAAGGTACGAATAATCGTTTTCGATTATTTTATTTACTTATCATAGACTTATGATTGTTAGTATTTCTGTGCAATTTTTCTTAATTTTTGTCATCATTGAGTATCAGGTTTAAAGAAAATGCCGAAGTTTACTTCGTCTAACTCCATTATTGAAGTATTACAAACTGAACATAATCAGCACTACTATTAATAAAATGCCAATTTTTATGTATCTCTGTGTATATTTGTGTATATGAGGTATTACAAATTTTCCAGTAAGTACTAAAAGTTGTAATATTGTTATATATAATATTGAGCTTTATGTCAATGTTACTGCCCCATTTATGTACAAAAATTATTCAAACAGGTGGATATATTTCATGTACATATTGGAATTATATCTGTTGATGATGTGAAAGAGTAATTTACAAGGACGTGTTGCTGAATTCAAATAACAATGTATTGTATAATGATCTGTAATTTGAAGACGGTATCATAGAACGTATTTTTGAATAAACACAAAAAGTGTATTTCTACCTTGTGTGAGTGGAAAGCAATAAATTGATGTGCTTTTCCAGACCGTTTCTAAATTGTTGTTGTTTTCTTCTTACTTTAAACTGTTATTTGAAACACGATGATGGGATTTAATTTGGAACAAAACTATTCAAATAAAACGGCAGCATTACTTCAAAAATATGTAATGCTTTTATGCTTTAGTTATATTTCTTCCTTTCAATTATAGTATACATCCCGAAAAAACCATGATAAAAACCTTTACAGTCAGAAAAAAAAAAGGAATATAATATTTAAAACAGTTTTTGTTTAGTTGTATTAACGTCCCGTTTTAAGATGACACTAGGCTACTTTGATATAGCCATCTTAATTTTGAATCGATGTCAGATCAAAACGACACCTCATCTGACACCTACCTCGTAGAATCTCACCATGGGAAAGATGTTTGGCCCGGATGGATTTAACGTGCACAGTATTTTTTACATGATGGTTCTTCGGTGGAATCGGATCATTAACCTGAAACCCTCCAAACTGTAACAGTATCACCCGGCCAATAAACCTCAATAATGTTTTTACTTTTTTGCATACGTAATAATAAGAAAGTTAGTAAACATAAGAACATTTGAATTCAAGGTTCTGATGCATCCCCAAGTTTATTCCTGTATGAGTTCGAAAAATAATTTCCATCTTTCTGTCTGTGAAAAAGATAACTCAAAAATGTGTTGAACTGGGCAGTTAAAATTTGGTCTAAGGATCTTACACGAAATTTCTTGATTTATATCCAATTTTGAGTAAAATTTGCTCAAAGGATGCCTGCCTGTCAGGTTGTTTGAATGTAAGTTAATATGATAAATACAATTCGAAGATAGCTAGAAGGTAAATGATTCAACATTTATAATCTAGAATTTTTGAACTAAATGCAACTGTTCGTCGGTCCGTACTTAACTGTGCGATAATTTAAAAAAAGACAGACAAAACATTTGGCGTGGAATTTTGTGACTACAAATGCAATTTTAGGTCAATTTTTATTTCAATCTATTTGAAAAAAAAGGGGTCTAAAACACATATTAGAGTTTCGGATATTTTTAACTTATGCCAGATATTAATCGCCAAGAGTGACACGATAGATTCAGTGAAAATGTTAAATTCATGCCAAAAGTTGATATATCTTAACTATGCGCCAGTACTACGTAAAATGTTCTTTGGCATGGCGAATTTACTCACGCTGGTTCCCTTGGAAATTTTGGTAGATTACTCACCCTTTTGTCCTCTATGTAACTAAATTAATCATTTTTTTATACAATAGAAGTCGCATAGATACAACTGAATAGTTGGATTTTTTTAAAATAAACTTTTGTTTAAGTTTTTTTTTTTACAGAAACATAAATCTTTATAAGAAAAAAATCGAATCGTTGGTGGAATAACTTGATTACTGAACTACCACAGTCTCAATTTTCTTTTTTTAAATACTAGAAGGCAACTCATCAATATAAAAGTTGATAAAAGCATTCTAAATTTATAATATCTTTTCTAGTTCCCTCTCTTTTATTTCAATTTCGTACTAGCAAAAAAAAAAGGGAGTTATTGAAAAAACGCCTTTTTTATTTAAACGCTACAAAGCAATGATTAAAAAAGCACTCCATTGTACACATTTAAAAGATAGTAAGCACTGCTCGTAACAATAAACCTTTTGAAGTATTTGATAATTTAATGGTAACAAAAAGATTTATCTATCTCTGCAATTCGAATAACTGAACGCCTTTTTATCATTGACAAAAAAAGAAAAAAAGCGAAACACCAGTGTTTGAATGAATCAGAGATAATAGTTCAATATTATATTAAACTTAACATATATCGAGTAATCTTTTGCTCGAGAAAGAAGGCTATCTATTTCCTAATAAAGGATGCTTCTTGTTTATAAAGATGGGTAATAAATTCGCTCAGAAATGGAACTCAAAAAGTCATTCGGTTTAAACCTAAATGTAAGTGTATTCCAGATGCATCATATAAAAGAAAACTTATAACTATTTTTATACTTTTTGGACGAATTTAATAAATTAAGAAGAATACAGATCGAAGATAATGTGTTCCTTACTGATAAGCCCTTCACGGCATAGATAATATAGTTAGAAATTATCATAACTTATAATCAAATTGAAGAATACAAACCCCTTCTATTCAATTTTTTTAAATAATAATATTGTTAAACTGCAAAAGACAATCGTTTTCTTCAGCTGCATTTCTGTAAAGCTAATTCAAATACTATGGTAGATTATCTATATTTTTAAGTCAAATATTGTGACAGATTATCCATAATGCTAACTCAAATACTGTGGCAGATTATCTATAATGCTTATTCAAATATTTTGACGGATTATTTATGATTCTAATTCAAATATTGTAAAAGATTATCAGGTAGTAAAAATATTGATTGAAATGATTGAAAATGGTTGAAAAAAATTGTAATTCATACTATTTACTCCAAATGACTTTATTTTGGTTCTTGTTGTTTATTCCCCTTGGATTGAACCCCAATTCAAACCAAGAGATTGGGAAAAGAGGGACGCAGTAGCTTCTGAGTGTAAATACCCCTGAGCACCGGAACGCCGAAGTCTGTCTTTATCTCATATGAATATGACATTCACACAGACGCTTGCAGTATCCCTTTTTACAGATGAGGTACTTTCACACACCTCACAGATAGAAGACAGGCTAAAGAAAATCCATACCTTCAACAAAAAACAAAAAGATCACATGGCACGTATCACAACTACCTCAAGGACAGGATGCCATCACCATGAAATTAATATAACCAAGAGTATAAGCTTTTATTTTTAGCTTTTTTAAGCTTTTTACTATATGCTTTTACTTAAACATTTGGCTAGAAAAGAACTGAAACTTCTTTTAACGGTCACAAAAAGCGGAAATTGTTTTCTGTTCTATCGTCCCATGCATGAGTGAAATGCATTTCGGGCATTTGAGTTAATCTAGGTTAATTAAATTCTTTTCATCTAGGTTAATTAAAATCCCCTTATTTCTGTGCTCATTGCAGACGGATACATCACATCAGAGGAATACTTATAAGAAATACATAAAAGACATTTTTTGCACAAAACACACACATACAATCGCACTTCTAGAGAAGGAAGCTCAATGTCAATGACGTTACACCAGGTGACGTTAGCAGTTCAGTTAATATTAAAATTTATGGCACTGTTACTTCATTATATTCAAAAGGTCGTTCCATTAACTTTCTAATAGGCTTGCATATAATAATGCTAGTAAAATAATAAGCACTTCTTTAATTTTAACTTGTAAATGCCTGGAGTAAAAAATGTTTTTATTACAAAATAGTATGCAAAATATGCACAAATATTGAAATTTGTTAAATTTTTCAATAAATAACTGTCATTATATAAATTGAAAACTCATTAATATAATTACACTTAACTATAATTATAAATTAGTATTCAATAATAATTATAATGTGAGTTTAATATGCTTTTGATGACAAGATGTATCAATCTTTATGATAATTTCATTTTTTGTCTCATTTTATAAGTAAGTTTGTTTATTTTTCTTGAGAAACCATGCTTATACATTTTGTTAACCATTAATTTTTTTTTTATTCTGACATCAAAAGTAATCTAACATTTTACCGATTAAACACTTAACATCGCATAAAAACTAACAGCAATAAACATTTTAAACAGACACGTTTTATTAAATGACAAGAGACCGAATTTTATAGATTTAATCTAATTGCAGAGGAAACAAGCAAGTAGCTCTTCTCAACTAAATACACAAATTTTATTAATTAAACGAACATAAAAGGGAAATCACTTTCTGGAATGTGTGAATAGTATTTAAAAGGGTTGCAACTTTTAAAAATCTGAAAGGATATAAAAAAGCTATAAACATTTGATGATACTCTTTAGAATTGGTTAACACTGGAATAACTAAAAATGAACTAGAATAAAAATGTCAATCTAGCAATTATATATGCATAAAAAAGTTTTAAAGTTGTAAGATAGGAAAAACAAAGAAAATAATTTAAAAATATAGGACATCTTATTGAGTTGAATAAAAGCATTTAAACACTTTCTGGTTTCTGAATTAGCAATTTTGGTACTTAATGACTTGAAGCTGAAACATATTAAAATGATTTAGCATGGTACTCTTTTCTTTCTTTTCAAATAAGAAAAAAAGCAAAATTGTCTTTTTATGAAGCATTCTTTCTTAATTAAATTAATTATCTTAATGAGAAGAAATTATGCTTTTTTGTTGTTTACGCAAAGCAGAGCATTTTTTGATGAAAATATAAAAACCTCCAACCATATATTTATTTTCCGCACAAGGATAAAAATGAATTATCCAGGAAATATTTTATACGTTCTTTATATAAACAAAACAAATATTGCCAGCATATTAAATTTTAAAATGTTGGCTCAAATTTTATCTTTAATTATAATGAAATGGATTAATTTTCGAAACTAATTTTGCACATTTGGCTAATTTGTTGCCTTCTAGTATCAATACTCAAAGCTTTCTTTTCTTTCAAAAGAATAAAGAAATGAGCAAAAATATTTTGTCTCTCAATCAAGAAAAGAAAGGGAAGTGCAAATCTTTTAGAATTTTAACTCAATAAAAACGCCAATGAATAAATAAACTTAGCAAACGACACTTTTTCAAGAACGTAATTATTGAAAAAAATCTGCTAGAAGCTTTCTCACATTTTCACCAACAAGTTTCTGACTCATTAGTCTTGGTATAAATAATGGATAATGGGCAAGGCAAAGAAAGCCTTATATGGCTTTGCAAAACAATAGGTATGAAATATATTGATCTGTAGCTTAAGGTCGTTGCGTTAATATGCCTGAGGAAATACAGAACGAAAGGCGATCAAAACTTCGACATATTTGATTCATTTACTTTTTTACGAATCTACAATTGTTTCCTAAATCTGTGTAAGAAATATCTAAATCTTTACGGTTTGTTATTATGGAGTTCACTTGTGTTAAAATAACAAAATTTTACACAAAATTAGAAAAATACGAAATACAAGTTTTATATACAAATTATTTTAGAGTCATTAGAGTAACAGAAGTCGGATAGATGGATATAAATTCAAGCAAGTATTTTTCGAATTCAGAGCAATCTGAAATGTGTAAATATGTCAAAATTTACACATTTTAATACACGTTTAAAATTACACATTCTATTGTTTTTTCCGTAAAAGGCGTCTTCTGGTAGACATTTTGGAACTTTTTTCAACATTTCGTGACCGCATCACGTTTGCATTGTGCGATGCTGTTTAGAGATAAATTTAATTATAACTACCATATGAATCAAGTTCTAATTAATTATTATTATTATTATTATCACACTTTTGCTTCTAAAGTCTATATTTCAGAACAAAAACATATACGAATCCAATAATATTCCAACAGTACCAAATAATACTATATTCTGTTATGGCAAAAAGAAGAAGATAACATTATGAATAAAAGTTCAAATGTCAGAATCTGTGTAAAGACCTGAAGTCTGCTTTCTATACTTGCATCAAATTTGTCAATTCCATTAACCACGAACTGTGATTTTCTTAACGCCTTACTTCTTTTTTCTCCTCTGAAGTTTAAAAAATAAAAGTCAAAATTGATTTAAGAGAATATTTTAAACATGTGCATTGTTATTCAAACGATTAAAATATTATAAAAATTTTAAAATTCACTACATATTGATCTTATGTTAAATTTCAGGGCTGAACAAATCATGCCAAATCATTTGTACATGAGCATTTGAAATTATGCTATAAACTAATTTATAAAAATACCAAAATCAGTGGAAATATAAATTTATAGTAAAACTAGCGTTATTGAATGCATCGATTACTTAGCATCTTAGAAGCGAAAACCTAATTTAAAAAACTTTTTCTAATACAATACTATGAAAAGCTATTTCAATCTCTTGCGTTAGAAAGTGACAAAAGCAGAATATGAAAAAGAAAAGGTTAAAACTTTAATCATATCCAGATGATAAGTTTCAAAGTCACATGTTTATGATTTTATAAAGAAAATATAACGAAGGAATTTAATGATGGTATCTAAGCTCTTTTTCGTGAATAATTTTAATGTACTCTTGGAAAACGTTGAAATAATAAAATAAAATGACTTATTTCAGTTAAATTGTGATTCTTAAAAAACGCTATAAGTCTTATTTTTTTTTTCTACTAGCAGTTTTTGATTGATAGGCAAAGACATTTCTACTATATTTTAGGTGTCATATTTTTATAACATTCTAATGAAATGACAAAATAAGATTATTTTTTAGAAATTAGTGATTAGTATAGCGTATTGCAGAAGCAGTAGCACATGTACATACACACAAATAAAAAATATGAAATATTGAATGAATTCATTCAAAATGTATTTTCAATGTAAAAATGTCTTTCTTATTGGGAAGGTTTTGGTCTTAATAACGTTTCATGTTTATCACTAAAGTTTAATATGTTTATAGTTTAAAGGTATTAGAGGATTTACCCTTTATTGAAAAACGTTATTAATTTTTTTTTTTTTTAATTTTTACACTGAACGTTTAGAAGATTAAGTGGTCTGAATTTTATCTAACACCTTTCCTTAAGGACTCAAAAATTTAAAGCACATTAAAAAATGTAGTTTGAAAAAATACAAAAATTGCCAGAAACTGAAAAATTATCAAAAATACCAGGAAGTCATAATTTAATACATTATGTCTTGCAATATTTTTACAATTCTAATCATGATTCTCTTCAAATATTTTTCCAAACGGGACGAATGACTTTTATAGTTTGCTGTCAGGTAAAACATTTTTCTTTACAGCATTTTTTGATGCATTAAAATTACGAAATAATTTTTTTGTTTAAATTCCAAATTTTCTTAATTAAATAAAATATATTCCTAATTGTGGAGGCAGATAATTTGTTTTAATATTTCTCAATCTAAAGCTTTGTTTCCAACTCCCTATAACTTCGGTAATATATTTCTATTACAGAACTATCACCATTCTTAACTCTTTGATCTATTACACATTGGTTCCGAAATCATGATCTTTGGTTTTATGGTTTATTTATGGTTTTAAGTTATTTTTTAAAGCTTTGCAAAGAATTTTAAACAATTAAATATGAATTAACTTTTACAAAGTCCAAATAAAGTATTCAGTCACTTCCACACATAATTTCCGCAAATTTCTCAATGTTACAAATTAATTAGTTTTGCAGAACTTTTTCCCAATTTAATTCGAAATCTGCTAGTTTGTTATTAAAGTTTGTGAGAAGCACTTCAAAGGAAAATATATATTCCCATTATTTCGGTTTAAACAGTTTTAATTGCTTTTAAGTAATTATTCCATTAGATTTTAAATACGTTTCCAATTAAATATAGATGAGCTAAAATTACAAATTGTCATCATTTTGAGGAACAGTACCTTTTAAGTGGAAGTTCATCAAGCAGATTTTGATTTTAGGGTATTGAATTGCAATCGTTTAAATTTATTGAAACACTGCGATTATCGAAAACTTTGTAAATTCAATTAATTTCTAAATTTACTATATGTGTTTATTTTCTGCTTAATTGACATAAGAGATTTATATATTTGATTATTTTTGGAGTAAATTGATTGTTACACATTGCATTCAACATACACCTGGATTATTTAAGTTGTTTCATATTTTTGATAAAAGCACCAAGGAGTGAAATGATATATCTAGATAAGAATAAAAAACAAAAGTTTATGAAGCAAAATTTTGAAGAATTGAATTTCTAATTTCAGTGAATGGTTTTCAATGATTTAGGATTATTTAAAGACCATTTTTATAATCATTCCAATTATTCTAATTTTTGAAAAGATTATATTTGCAACTGCTGTTTAAAAAAGAGTTTTGTATTGTTTGTTAATATAAAAATTTCTATACTTCGAATAAAGGTAGTTGTAGCCTCTGAATATAGCATCCTCAAGGAGGAAACTGGTGTTCTGGTCTAGGGATAACACGTTTTCCCCGTGATTTAGGAGTCCCAGGTTTGTGTACTGGTTTGAAAATATTTGCTCTTTACCCTGTACTCTATTGGCGAGGTGTGTGAAAGTCCCCCCCCCCTCCTTGTAAAAAGGGATTGTGCAAGCTAGTGTGTGAGTGTCATCATCATATGAGCTCACCATCACCAGGCATTCACAAGTAAACATTATAGGGACACTTATTCTTTTATTAGCATTATTATATGAAAGCATATCAGAAGGTTTGTGGAACGACCTTTTAAATATAATTGTATATCAGTAGTTCCCTTGATTTTAGTTTTAATTGAACTACCAACGGCACCTGATATAGTGTTAATGTTACGAAGAACTCCCATTTCTAGAAGTGTTCATGCATGTGTGTATTTTGTGCGAAAATGTCTTTTATGTTTTTCTTATTAGTATTCCTGTGATGTGATGAATTCGTGTGCTGTGAGCACGAAAATAAAATATTTTAACTGACCTTGATAAGAATATCTTCATTCAAATGCTCAAACTGCATTTCATTCATGCATGCGACGTTATAACAAGTTGTTTTTGCTTTTTGTGACGGGTGAAAGAAGTGTCAACACATTCTAGGCTAATATTTTGTTATTTATTTACCATTAAAACTAAAAGCTTATAGTAAAAAGAATAAAAAAAAGATAAAAGAAAAAAAACTTACAGACTTAATTATAATAATTTCCTGGGAATGATATCCTGGTCGAGGGGTAGCGCGTCTTCCCTGTGATCTATGCTTATCGGGCTGAGGGTATGGATATTCTTTAATCTGCATTCTATCTGTGAGATATGTGAAAATGCCTTCCCCCCTTGTAAAAAGGGATCCTGCAATCAAGTGTGTGAATGTCATCTTCATATGTGTTAAATTCAGACTTCTGCCTTCGGCTTCTCAGGGTTTTTTATCCTCTGAAGCTACTACACCACTCTTTTTGCGATCTCTTGGACTTGGTTCGAATTGGTGTTCAATCTAAGGGGGATGAGACAAAACAGCATATTTCAAAATTAGATCAATGATGTGTTAGGAAATTTAATAAGTTAATGTTTATTATATGCTTTGTGGTCACACTTGTTGTTTCCTCATACATTACGTTTTCTGAAACTAAATTCCTCATTTTATTGCACAGCAACTATTGACTTTATTGTTTCATTATTTGAGTTAATATGAAATTAAAGCGATTGATATTTGGTTATGATTATGCCATCCACTCTTCAAAACTTGTTCATACTATTGACTTCCGACACTCCTAAAGCCAAGAGGATAAACCACGTAAAACTGAATGATTGGAGAGCAGCAACAGCAACACTGGCGGGAACTGTAGTTGAGTCCTAATGGTTATCACCAGCCATGGTACAACTTTTCCCGTAGGGTTTACGTCCCGTCATCGATGGAAGGATCAGACCCTCACATATTATTGTACCTATCGGGTTAGCGAGATCCAACCACCATACGGGAAGCATCTCATCCTCAATTATGAGGTGGCCGAATAAACGAACAATTCAATCTGAGTGCAAATACCTATTTGACTCAATTGACTTGTGAGCAAATAATAAATAAATTCAAAAATTTCTTTCTGGTTTTTAAACTAATTCACCTCGCATTTTATTACTTAATATAGCAGTTATCACAGTTTTGGAGTAGGTAATCAAAAGTTAAAGAGGGAAATGAAGCTTTGATTGTTTAATTTTAAATCCTATGATTTTTGGAAATTTATTTCATAATTATTGTTAAAAAATTCTTTATTATAAAACAATATATTAAGGGAATTTTAAAACCGCTGTTATTTGTGGATATGGAATTTGAATAAGGGATTTTAAATACAAGTTCCATCCCGATGTAGGATTGCAAGGTCATGAATATAGAGTGCTTCTGTTAGATTATTTAAAATAATGATCTAGACAATAAAGTCAATTATTAACCTGTTGCTAAATAACTATATTAATGTATTAATATTTGTGATTAGTTAATTAATTTCAATAATTATTAACATCAAATAAAAATATAGAAATTAATTTATGTCGTGTAGACTTTATATCGCTTGTATATAGAGATTGCAACATATTTCAATCTTTTATATAAATTTATGGAAATACATATACAGATGCATTGTTTTATACAGTGCTCTTAAAATAATTTATAAATTATAATATATTCCAAGATTATTGTTTGTTTTCAATTTCTCTCATTCGAGAATTATCCAAAAAAGAATACATTCTAAGAAATTCCACACTCTATTTTCGATGGAACAGATTAAACAAAAATTTTTTAAAAAATTAAACAGTTAAGAAAATTTAGGAGTTAATACAGCTAATGTATTTATCGTAAGATATTATCAGTTAAAATTGAGAACTTCTTAAAAAGTTCGATACTTGCTACATAATCATCATTATATGATTCAATGAAGTTTCTTCTATCTTTAAACTAAAGAAGTAACTAAATTTTCATCGAAACCATGTATTTATTTAACTGTTCAAATAAAACTAAAAAATATAAAACTATTTCATTTCTTTAAAAAATAATAACCTAATAACATTTTTGTCTCGATCATTTAACATTCTTTAAGTACCCTGCGTAAATCAGTATGAAAATAAACCATTTTATTTCTTTTATAGTTCATTCTTATGATATAATGTTATTTTATTAGCCCCTTGGGTCCTATTTTCGAACGCCGGTTCATCTAAACATGGTTGTCGCATTACATATTATTACATTGAGGTAATTCGAACCCTCGGCTCTGCCCTTTGTCTCCCTCTGAGCCATTACACGAGGCATTTTGCACCCGCAGAGGAGGCATTTATCTCTCTTAGCGTTATTCTGAGTGCACAAATGAAGATGCATAAGAGCTGCTCAGTGATTTATTCTGGAAAATAAGAAGTTATTTCTTCCCTGTTTTTTCAGAAAAAAATACTCTTGCTTTTGTGTTTGGACTGAAATATACAGTGTTAGCTTTCAGCTAGAAATAAGCTAGTCATTTTCAAGAATTCAGATTAATCATTGAATATAAAAATAGTTCTTAATAAATTCCAAGTAGTATTTTCCTAATGAATGTTTGCATTTATTATTCACTTTTAATAAAGTAAACAACTTTGACGGCAATCATTTTCCATTATTTTGTGACTTTAAATAAAAATTACTTATTTAAGCTATATTTCTTATTGAAAAGATCATAGTAAATATCTTTTGAATAGAATTTATTTTTCTGCACAATCATAATAACTTACATACACACATATATAAATTACATGCATCGTGTATCAATTAATAATTTAAAATTCTCTTTTATTAGTTACTAGCCGCCTTTGGCGACCAGCTGGTTCGCCATGAGTAATGCGTTCTAACATTTTCAATTAAATCACATATTCATTAGCCTTGAAGTAACTCCGGGCATTGATTGGCCTGAAATTAATATTTTCTTTAAGATGATGGACTGAAAGTTCTAATAGAACGCGTTCCCCTAATAATATTCTTTAATTTTATAAATCAGTCAGTTTTAATGATTGATTTAGAAGACTGGTTGATGTAGCAACTTTTATTTAAAATATTAATAAAAATATATTGTAAAATATGGCTCACAGAGCAAAGTACGAAGAAATCTAAAACTCATTATTCCTAAATGTATTGTTTGACTCAAACTACATAAAATGTAATTATTTACTTCATTTAGATCAAATTAATAGTATTAAACAATATATATCCCTATTAATAATATTTTACAAATTGGCCATTGGAAAGGAATTTGAATGCATATCCTGTATAAATTCAATCCTGTATAAATAAAGATAATTTATTCAATTAATGTTTTAAATATTGCAAACGATCATAGAATCCTTTGCCTTGCATTTTTTAAAGAAAATATCACATTTTATATTTATTTTACTTTATTCAGTCACGTGCTAAAAGTTGCATTTCTTCAGATTTAATTTGTTGATGTTAATTTTCAGATGATAGTTTTTTTTTTTTTAATTTGAACTTTTTTCTCTTTTGCGCGCTCTTGCAGATTTTATAGAAACCTTAGTTTCTAAAAATATAAATGCAAAGCTATCACATTTTATAATGAAAAAAAATATTGAATTAATGATACAGATATTGCAAACGATAATAGAAATATGCCATTAAGTCGGGATTCCAATGCATATCCTGTCTAAATTCGATCAGGTTTACTGTAAAGAAGATTTATTGAATTAATTATTTGGATATTGCAAACGATCATAGAATCCTTTGCTTTGCATTTATTTTTTTAGAAAATATCGCATTTTATATTTCTTTTATTTTATGCAGTCACGTGTTAAAAGTTGCATTTCTTTAGATTTATTTTGCGATGATAGTTTTTTTTATTCGAACTTCCGGCATTCTTTTATTTTATCCAGTCACGTGATTAAAACATGGTTAAAATATTTCTTTAAAAATTCGTTAAAAATAGAAGCTTACGTTATAAATTAAAAACACTTATACCGTTAGAAAGCTAAGTTTTTAATCTTTAAATTGATATAAAAATCATGTTTGTGCAATAATATTTTCGGAAGTTATAGCGGAAAAACGTTGAAATTTCGCTTAAATTTTAATTAATTCAAATTCTAATTAAAAATTGGAAAAAAGGGCTCCGAGGTGCACATTCCCGACCTCCAAGGTATACATGTACCAAATTTGGTAGCTGTAGGTCCAACAGTCTGGCCTGTAGAGCGCCAACACACACACACACACACGCACACACACACACACACACACATTGAGCTTTATTATAAATATAGATTAATACAAAAAGTGAATTAAGTAAAATACATTTATGTGTAGTAATTAATGGGAATCTTGAAATAAATAAATTTTGTTTCCACCATATTGCTATCTCACTGAATGAAGCCGTGTAGATCTTATTAAAACACCTGATTGCCATGACTGCAGTGACGTTAGAGTTTTAAAGGCCATCACTGAATGTAGTATAATCTTTCCCATAAGAGGCTCAACGTTGCTGTTATGAACGTCAGAAAGGCAAGATTCAACACTTTAAGAAAACTCATCTTCATGTATGTAATATACCCACTTGGAGGTTGAGGTGAACCTTGGCATAAATAAATTTTAACTATATCGATATTTCGCTGAATAAAGCCATAGAGATCTTAATGAAACAATTGGTAATAAAGCGATAGCAAATGAACATTACTGAACATGGTAAAAATCCACCCGTAGGAGCCCCAATATTATTATTATGGAAATCAGGAGAGCGAGAATCAACCACTTTGAGATAACTTCTCATCTTCATATATAAGGTCATCAGTACAAATTTTGGAATTCTTATACATAACTACACTTGATTTCGTAAATATTAATATTATGTTCATATCAGATAATGCTCATCACAACAAACCTACATATGGTAATTGGATGCCTTTTAAACATTTTAAAATTTTAGATTATTATACACGAAATCGACTAATTTTCCTGTTTGAAAATGTCTGATTAAATACATTGGATTCCAGCTAAAAAATTATGACTGATTGATCACAGGAAAATATTCTCATAGTTGCTCATGAGATGGAGAAATGTTTAGGTTTAAGGGTAGACAGTCTCAAGGGAAAGTCTATCTATGATCAGGAATGTTTCCAATACTGGATTGTATACTATGAGAACAGATACCAACTACTAGACTACTACCAGGAAAGCTATGCAAGGGAAACTACAGATGATGCGACATTTGCGGATGATCGTTAAACTGAATTAATAGCACTTCTCATATAGACAGCTAACGGTTGGGGAAGTCCTCTGAGAACTCCCTTATACTACTGGAACAATAATTTCTAGGTGAATTCTCTAAATATGCATCATTGTAAAGGAATGACGGCTTATATTCTTTGAAATACAACCGAGAAGAAAACTGATTTTTCATGGATGTAGGCAGATCAATCTTATAAGTAACAATATTGTTGCTATGTTCTTTTCATAAAGGAGTCGAAATTTTATATGGATAGTACTGTTAGGTAATCTTTTTCTGAAGAGTTACTGTATTAAATAGCCTTTTTTCCTTACATGTTTTTGATGAAGGATCTGTGTGTGCACAAATATTAAAGGTCTTGAACTTTAGAAAAAACTGTCCAATGTAGGGGGCATTTTTTTTAAAACTATAGGTTGTTGCACAAAACTTAGATTTCAAAGGATTTTCCAAGGGAAAAATGAGTGAGCAGCAGCCAAAATTCTAAGTCCCTTTATACAGCTTGTATAAATGGAGAAACATTGCACTACGTAAACATATCCCGATGTCTTTCTAGATTAAAGAATAAAATTATTATCACAAACTTTCATCAATAACTTCATTTACAGCGTGATGTCTAGTTTTAATATTTATAAAACTGTGTAAAATGGAAACATTTATTAGTAACCAGGTGAATCTAAAATCATTAAGTATCATGTTACGAGTATTTATATTATCTAAGTAAAGAGGTTGAAAAATATAATTTTTTTTTCATTTATACTCTTTTACAATCAGCTATAAAATAGTATTAATAATCTTAATATTTCGTCATGATAAATCGGATATTACTCGAGGTATTTTACATTTCATGTTTCTGATAAGTTAAGTTCCAATCTAAAATTCTGTAATTAAAAATTTAGAATAACAGCTCTGTCAGAGGTAAGTTTATAATACAGTAAATGATACGTCATAATTTTCAGTATCTGATTTTTTAGCTTCCTTAATAGAGACCAAAAAACTATATCTCTAAATGAAAGCAGTTTCATCGAAAAATTAATTGACTTTTATCCAGCGGAAACATCTATAAAAATTCTTAGATAAACTCGATCAAATACTATTCTAAATTTTTATTTCTAATTCATCAAATTATTTAATCAATCTATTTAAATATCTAATAAACCAAATTCTATTCCAATTTGTTTCTAGTTTACTAAACTAAAAGCAAAAAAAAAAAATGTTACCGTAGTAATAAAAGCGAAATGCTTTTTAATTGCATTATCTTAGCTGAATTTATTGCCATATTCTCTCTTTTATATTTATGCATAAAAATACCAGTTACAATTCAACTGTTATCAACTTTATGTATTCAAAATGCATTTAATTCAAAAGTGTAATTTATGTTAAATAATTCAGCTATAATTTCATTTGTTTAATTTTTATTTTTATCTCTATCTTTTTAGTATCGGTAACTGAAAATTAAAAGAAAGATTTACGATGTCAGATTTTATCATTCGTTATATTTAATTTCTGCTTTTTACAAAAAGGTTAACTCATTCTTTTGCATTTACAAATCATATTTTTTATATCATATATTTTTTATTTGCAAACTTTTTTTAGATGTTAAAAATGACGTTTCAAAGATATGAATGATAATTCAGTTGCACATTTATTTGTATAACAATTATATAAGAATTCTAATTGTGTTTTCATGACTCTGATTATGTCTATCTATATTAAATTACTTGTAATTATTTCATTTTATAAATACTATAGATAAAGGAGGAATTTTATTTCAAATAAAAACTTTCTCCTTTATGCTATTAAAATGAAAACGGACTGATTTAAATTAAATTGAAATATAATTAGGCAGCATACTACAATTTAATCTGGGTGCTTTGGACATTTAAAATAAAAAAATGAATTTATTTACAAAAAATCCTTAGTTATTCATAAGGAATTATACTTTTTATTTTCTTTATCACTTTAAAAAAATGTTTTGTTGGCAAAATATATTTTCAATAAAATTTGTTTAATGAAATTATTTTTATACATATTTATTTAAAATCTTTTAGACTAATGTGTCCAATAATAATACTAATATAAGGAATGCATTATCTTCTTTTAATGCAATCCTATTACTAGAATTTATCCCCTTCATTTTAGGATTATTTCATGTTTATTTAATTATCTTATGCATAATAATTAAATAAACGTGGCATAATCTTAATAGGATTATTATTTGATAAGATCATTAAGATTTTAGAAAGATTTTTAAAAAATCATTTGTAGCAATTGTATATAACAAATCTGATTATTGAAGTTTGTATTACAAACGATTTATAAATTAGAGAATCCATTCATAAGGAATAATTCCATGCACTTAAAAAAAATAATAATTTGATTATAATACCTGAATTAATATAGAATATTCTTCTAATGGAAGAAACAATTATATACCTTTCTCTATGCTATATTTTCATTCAAGTATATACATTTTTTCAGCTAACAAAAATTGTTATTTTTAACACAAGGCATTCAAGTTCTCGAATTAAATTTATGGAAATAAAGAATTGTTTAAGTTATAGTTATAATTTGAGTTATAATTAATCATATAATTTGAATCATAATTATAACTGCTTTAGTGATTTCATAATTAATAAATTATAATTATTTTATACATTTTATAATAAATTTTTTAAATTAATTATTTAATTTATAAATTGATAGTAAGTTCAATTATAATTATAACTTATGTTGAAATTAATTTTATTTCCTTTTCAACCAACTATTGTGAATTATTTAGGGATAAGTTAGGGACATTTTGAAAAAATGTCAAAAGATTTTGGATTGGAATGAAAGAAAAGTGTATTCCTAAGACATGATCGTTTCTTAAGATAATGTTCTCCTGAACATGTGAACGAAGTGTCATATGCCAATTCATCTTAAATAAATCAAAAGGATACTGCGCTAAATTTCAAATTGATTCCATTATTCTCTGAATTGAAACAAGGTCGGGAAGAAATTTAAACTGGAAAATAGAAGTTATCTATCGACTGTCAAGAACTTCTGTCTCAAAACACCACCTTAATCATGTGAACTGCAAGAATGAAATTGTCTGCTTGTAATCTTACGAATGATATCCTGTCTTAGTACTGGGGAATCAATTCAAGATTAAAGCAGATATAGCAAAATTATACTTTGCTTTGTAAAATTCAGAGAAAGGAAATTTAAAAATAATGTTTTGAAATTCAACGTGGATGAGATTATTTTTAGTAAAAATATGTATAAAAGTCGAAGAAAGATATAAAATATTATATAGAAGGCGAAAAAAGAATAAATATATAAAATAATTTGATGTTTTTTGCTTTTTTAATTGTATTAAAAAGGATTAAATTCTGTTTTGGATTTGTTGATTTGTAAAATAAATTTAGACGCATAAATATTTATCTTTTTTATTTTGATTAAAGCTGTGTTCCCAACTTAAAAAGTTTTTGCTTTTTAAGGAATTAAAAGACAAAATTAGTCATAAAATTTTTAAATAAATTTATTACACTATTTGTTTAATTTAGGACTTTTATTTTAGTATTTGATTATAATCAACTCATGTCTAACAGTTCAAATTTAAATTGTTTACAATTGTTAGATGAAGTGACTGATAATATTGTTGCTATCCAATTTTATTTCTATTCATTTGTAAATATTATATTTATAAAATTGAAATTAAGCAAATTTATTTTATAAATTTAGGCTATGTATTTATGTATGTATAAATTTATGTACTGAATAGTTACGCATATTTATGCATAGTTATGCACATACATGTGTTATGTTTTTTTAATAAAACTTGACTTGATTTCAGCGTACAAAAGTTTGAACCCTATGTAGTTTGAAAAATTAATAAATAAAAAAAGTTATTCTATAAACATTAAATAAAGAAGGCATTAATCTTGTTTAAACCTATTTCTTATTAATTTCCATTTAAATTTATTTATTTATGAATTTTTATAAATCATAATTTTCTTGTGAATTAGGAGAGGAATTTTACAAAATGCAGTAAGGAACAAAAGTCATCCATAAAAAAATTGGCACTGCCGAAATCCAAATGGAACTATAAAAACAAAGAGTTGGTTATTAGATTATGACAAATTGCTATTTTCTTATTTATTAAAAAGATGCATATGCAAGAAAGAATAACATAAATTTCTTGAAAAAAATAATATATATTGATTAATAGCATTTCTTCTTTCACTCTAATATTCTCAATGTTCTAAATTTTCCAAATTAAAAGAAACTGCATAGGCAATTTTTGGTACTTTTTTAGAGGAACTTACCAGCCCATACCGAAGCACATGAAATTTATTTCAACCCATTTATGCCTAAGGTAAAAAATTGGAATTTTTGCATGAAATTTCTAAATAACTTTTATGTGAGCGGTGTTCCGAAAATAGAACAGTAGGCATTAATGGGTTAATTTCCTTACTTTGTTTTATGTGAAGTTCATGTCAACACAGAAGAACACAGTGAGTTATTTGGTGGCCCCTGGTATTTTTAATAGTAGTTTTATTTTGTTAAACCTATTTTTAAATATTTTTTTATATATTTCTTACTCTCATTTCAACAAATTTATCTATTTATGATAGAGAGTATTAGTTAAAAAATAATTTAAAATTTAAAGTCAAATACAGATATTCTTCTGTACTACGGCATAACACAGATCCCCAAAATAACGGAAAATTCTGGTGTAACAGAAAAAGCTTGGCAATAATGATGAGCAGCTCATATTGATGATGATGACAATGATCATCAACTATTGTGAAGTTACAAATAAGACGTTATTTTTTTTTCATTGTAAGTATAATTTTCTATTTTGCTGTTCTCAAATGCAGTTGAAATAAGGATTGTTTACTTCAAAGTCAAAGTTTGTGAGTGATGAACACTTCATCTTTTTATCTTCATTACTTTTATATTTACGGGGTATTTTTCATTGCAGTATTACAAGATACAGGATATTTTTCATTTGCAGTACGTTCCGTAAATTCATTTTTAATCTGAATATAAATTTGTAATAATCTTACCTGTAACTTAGTGCATATATTTGCTATTTCAGTTAATGAAGAATAAACTACAGATATTTTCTACAAATTTATCAATTATTAAAATTATAGAATTTAAATAATTTTTTAAAAAAGTGTTTGCATATTTTCAAGTGGTTATATTATCAAATTAAAGGAAATACCACAAAAGAATAAAAATGTATTCATGAATAACTTGCAGGGCTATATTTGGCATATAATACACTTAGATTCTGCTGTGAATTCGAATTAAAAGACCATTCTATTGTTTTTCATGATTGTGTTGTGGAATTTCGAGAAGAGATGTCAGTGGAGGATATCGATTTCGGATTAAATGCTCTAAAACAGATCATAACTCTTCGATTATATCGAATTCAGGGGATTGAGTGGGTCAATGGAGATGTTTTACTTCATTATTGCTTCATAACAACCTTTGAATCCTTCTACATGAATAAAAGTGTTATCATCCTTGAAAAGTTTGATATCATGCAGGAATCAAAGTTTGCATCGAAGAATAGATCTGACCAGGTTAAATCTTTACACTTCTCCCCAGACATCCTTCCCTTAAAAGTTACGATTGGTTCTGCAGAAAAATATTACGTGGATACACATACCAAGTCACATTCACCTTCATGTTTCAGAGTTGGAAGAAAAAAATCATGTTCATGTGGTAGAACAGTCGTCCTCCAAAGTGTGTTCGTCCTATGGTGGGGAGAAAAGTGTTGCAGGTGTTTCGTCTGATTTCATACCTGTCTTATCAACTGACCAGATTTTATGGTTATGACGCCATTGTAGACGGAATCTGACATTAATGTATGTGACATGTGACGTGAGAATAGCTGTTTTGCTGCAAATGTTCTTTTTATGAAAGTGACTAGTAATTGGAATTAATTACACTAGAAAATCTAGATGCTGATTAGATGCTCTGAGATCATCTGACTGACATTTTTTTCCTACTTTTTAGACGCTACAATTAGCTTCCTTTCTGTCCAATATTTTACTTTACAGAATTTTCTTGTCGAAATATGTGTACGTTATAGTGACCTTAGACAATGTACCTCTAGAATTCTTAAATGTCTCTTTATTCCCAAATGTTTTTATTATTTTGATAACTGTATGCATCCCTCGTTGCAAAGTTTTCTTAAATGGTATTTCTTTTTTGTCAAAGTAATGCTAATGATTTAGAGTATTATATAATTTATCTAGACAAAGAATATTATACACTTCATTCATTAAACTAAATTGCCGTTAGAATATTTTGGGGAACTATTTTAGGTCCCTTTTATGACTTAGATTTGATTTGTAATCTTAAGAAGAAATTTTTTTTTGTCATATTATTTCAACATTTCTTTATTACTATGAGTACTCTTACAAATTGTCCAATATATATCTTCTACATTTCCAAATAAACTCTTTAGTTACTATCCTGCAGTATTTACAATTAAAAGTATCAATAGGATAAGAATTAAATATTCTGTATAATCGTTATTTTATTCGGAGAGTTTTCGTTAAATTTGTAATTGTACATATTTTATAAATTAATGATATTGTCCGCTTTTTTCTTCATTATATACGATTGAAATGTTTTTTTTTATTATTAAAATTTTCGAGACTTATGAATTCTTTTTTGTCTTTACAGCGCCCGAATAACTCATACCGGTGCAATTTTAATCTATCATTATGAAGCGGCTTAAAGTCATAGTTATTCTCTATTAATTAGAATAACTTTGATTATTTGGTTAATATTTACATTGCCTGTTAATTTAACTTATACGATCAAATTGAATAATATCTCATGGTTTCTTTATATTTATTTTTCATATTTACTTCATTATATATCATTTATAACTAACGAATAGTACAGTATTCTATTAGTTTATATTTAAAATGGCCCTTTTTCTAATTAAAAATAACTATGTTTTGTCATGTTGATTTTCAATTACAAAGAAAAAATCTAGTAGATTATAATTCTAGTAGATAATTTTTTTAATTAACTGTTTATTAAAACATATAAACATAGAAGAAGGAAGCAAAAATTTCATTTCTTCAACATGTTGAACAAGTTTTAATGTCACGTCAGTCTTCCATTCCAGTGTATTAAATCCGAATATGAAACGTCCTGTAAATAAGAAATTTTAGTTGAAACCCTGTATAAAAATAAATTTTAAAAACTATATTGTAAATACAAAAAAAATTATTTAAACTTAATATATATTTTAGCTTTCAGAATGATGAAATTCTTAATTTTGATAACTATTAAATTGTAAGAAAAATTATAATATTTTAGAGGGGGAGGATTTTGAAAATCAAAACAAAGAACTATTTTTTATAGAAAATCATACTAATTTCCAAAGTTCTAGGATAATCAGATTGAAGAAAAATAACACATTGTGTTTGTGGAAATGATTAAAATCGCAAATACGTCATCGTACTCTCTCTCTTCATATGCATTTTTCCGATATTAAAAATGAAGTTCTAATAAAAAATAAATTTTCAAGATTTTCATGTAGTATCATTTAAAAAAATATATATTTTTTAATTTGTAAAACGCCTTCTCATATTCACTTACAATGGAATTAAAAAGAATTCATTATACATAATTTAACAATCAAAATGACTTGTTTGGATGTTGTTTTTTCTCCAACAATGACATATTTTTACTTCTTTAGTGTAAAATATAAAATATTTACAAATGAATCCCCTTTACTGTTTAATAGAGTTGCAAGTTATAAGGTATACACATCAAATATCAATCTTAGTTTATTGTGATGATTTACATGTTATTTATTTTAGTAATCTTATTTACTAAGATTCAAATAATTTCATTGTATATTAATCTACATACATTCTATATTATACGTTCATAAAACTTTAAAATTAAGATCTTCACTAAATTTAAGAAATAAATGGAGCAAAATTTCAAGCACTTTCGTGGAATGTGGAAATTCCATTCACAAAAAATGCAGCAAGATCTTAAGAGAGCATGTTCAATGAATTAAGTAACGAAATGCACATAAGAAAATAAAATATATAATTGTTTACTAATGGAATAATTATTAAGAAAACTTTGAATGAGCTAAGAATTTAATTATATATTTTAAAAAATAATTCCAAAAGTTGTAAAATATTTCAAAGTTTTGATAAAAATTAATAAAGTTCATCACTCATTAATCCTTTAAAAGCTTAAAACCAAATTTGTCATTGAAATCTAATTAAATTTAAGCGAATCAATTAGCATATTTAAGTTTTTATAATTACCCAAGGAAATCTGGTGCCTTCGATATAACAGCTTCAAATTCCATGAAAGAAAGTTTTCCATCATCATCCAAATCCCCTTCATCTAGAACCTTCTCTACAACTAAGGATACTTCTTCTTCGTTAAGTTCTGCTCTTGTAAGGGCCGTTACTGCTTGCTCCAGATCTTTAGGACCGATGAATTGATCCCCATCATAATCTATGGGAACCACAGAGCCGAAAAGGATCTTTGAAAATTGCAATTGGTGGAAATGGAAAAATTATGCATCATATATATGGAAGTAGATTAGCTATTCTTTGAATTGAAATTAGCCCCTCTCAGATGATTTGTCTAATTCTCGGTAGTAATGCCCATGCATAATGTATTAAAAAGAACATTTTTATAATTTATCAAATGGCAATCTTTTAGGTGGAAAGTCATGATTAATTATAATTTCATTCAACAATGAGCTTTCAAAAGTTTCTTTAATTAGCAGTAGTTTATTTCTTGAATTTTGAAATAAAATAGTTTGAACAGGAGTTCTCAAGTAAAAGTAGTTAAAAAAAATGGGATTGATATTGAGGTAATATATAAGATGTTCTAACAAATTTTCAAAATATTTATTGCTTTATTTTTATTTACTTAATCACAAAAAATAAAATTGTACACAATATATTCATACATTCAGGATACAAAGGATTTCATACATGCAGTTTGTAAGACATAAAAATCTATTTAATTATAGAAAGTCAAACAAAAAAAGAATAAAAATGATTTTTTTAGAACGATAAAAGCTTGGTATTATTTCCAAGCTTAACTTTTAAATGTATTCCAATTAGAAACATTCACTACAATGGAAGAATATTAAAATTTCTTTAACTACTAAGAGCATTTAAATTACTCATAGCTATATGCAATCAAATTGATGTGATATCCTGATTCATTATTATCAAGCTAATTATTTTGAAAGTATGTATAGGTTGGTTATAAGGATGAAAATTCAAAACAAATAAATATGTTATGTAATTTGATTCATTTTGATTGATCCACAGCCATCTTGCCATTTAAAACTGTTTCATATGCATTTTAAAAATCTCTATATTAAATTATTTGTTAAGAATCTCAGATACGTTTGATTTTCATAAACAACGGCCGTGGATAAGTTTGATGTTATCTAAACCAATCAAATTTTGTCGGCTCCTGTGGATAGAAGAAATCCAGACACCTTATCTTAACATATATTTGCTGACGTATTTCTATTTAACTCCTATTTGAATACTTCTGATTGCTGGGATTTAAATGACTTTAATTGTGTAAGGAAATCATTTGAAATATTTAAGCTTGTGTTAAAATAGGATAATAACCAATGTAAGAAATCAATGTAATATAAAAAGGGATTTTCGAACCACTGTTGTCTCACCGGTATATAATTAATCACTGTTAAATGTTTATGAACATTGCTTCAATCTTCTCGCTCGAACTTGTCTAATAAGGGCAGTTCTATTCCTTAATTATTATTCATTAATTATGTATTTGTTTAATGTACTAATTTAAATTTTTACAATCGAGATTTTCTGATGAATTTGAAACTGTAAGGGAAAATAAAATTATTGTAACATAAAAATATCATACATTAAACTATTTGATTATTTACAAAAAACTGCATACTCTTTAATAGCATCTTTATTAAACAGTTCGTTTAAACGGCCTGTTCAAAATTTCCAATTATGATTGAACTTTATATAGATGTCATAACTAATAATAAGCATGAGAAATTATTAAAAAAAAACAAAGCGTCGAAACTCTACAGACAAAAATATTATAAACTCTATGCAGTAATTATAAAAATACATAAGCAAATATTGATAATTAAAACTACACAAAAAGTAAAAGATAATATGAGTAACTCTAAAAGTCAATCAAAATAAATAAATTGGAAGGTTTTGAGATGAACTAATAATAAAAAGTTACAATATTTTAATACGATGAAAATCGTAACAATAATCCTTTAATTACAAGTAATCGTTAATAAAAACATAATTGTATTTTATTAACTAATAAAAAGATTCAGTTAACTGTTAGAAAAAGTTTTAATTTCATATGCTCTAAATGGAAGCAGTAATTAAATAAAATATAAATTTATATAAAAGAGACTGATTAAAAGTATAAAACTTTTTATAAAAGGGAATTATTCACAATAACCTTATCCAAAACTAACATATAGCTAGATTATTCAGAATGCTTCTTGCGAAAAATAGTCAACAATAAACAAATTTGTTCAGGAACCTAGAAAAATATTACTTATACATCACAAAAATCATAAGTTAGAAAAATTTATCTAAAAATAGCTAATTACTTGCATTACATTGTACTAATTTTACTTATATAGACAATAATTAACATAAATAAAAATGTATGTATATGATATTAAGATTAAAATAATCAAATTATATAAAATAATAATTTCTCTTCCCAGATCTATGGCAAGAATGCCATCTTTTTAACGTGAAAAATTATTAAAAATTCTCTTTAGTTATTATAACCAAAAGTGATGGAAAATTAATATCTTAATTGAGCGGTATTTTATAAAGATATAAATAGTTCGAACAATGCCAATCTACCAGTATTTCAATATATCAGTTTGAAAAGAAGCATCCAAACGTGGATGTTTCTTTTCCAGAAATTTAATATATTAACTTCAAAATATTTTTTATTACAAATGTTTACTTTTATTATTCTGTATTTGTATGCAAAATATTTCCTGATGAATTTATTTTCTATGATAATCACAAAAGGAAATAAAAGTTATTTTAGAAATATTATGAAATCAGACTGTAAATTAAAAAAAAAAACAATACCGACGGCGTAAGGACTCAAACAGAACCATAAGCTAACATAGCATTTGTATCTCTTGCCGTTGGATAGTTCAAGTCGTTGAGATCGAAACGATTTTACTATTTGAAGACAACGGCATTAGGTTGAGGAGCATAATGGATTAATACTTCATAATCTTGGTAAATGCTGATTTTACTTTCAATTTTAGGATTTGTAGCTTCAAAAGGCAAAAATTAAAAACTGTTGTTATCAGAAAATGGAAATTATAATTTGATAGATAAGATAATTTGACAAAATTCAGCAAATTTGAAAGGTAAAAACTCCTCACATTTCTCATACTAAATCATTTGGAAATTTTTAAGATGCAATTTCATCAATTCTTAATGAATCGCTGTTAGAAAAATAATGCTACTTAATTTATAAAAACCGAAATTTTTCAACAGCTGACAGAGGGAATGCATTTTTGAATCCCTTATGAAGATGTAACATCAGAAAGGCTACTGGTTCAGTTTCCTCATTCCTATTGATATTGTTTAGATATTAATTTACTCAAATATATTTAATTATGGCAGTCACGATTGAAATGTTTCAATAACATGCAGTGGTTGGCAAGCAAGTTCTGGTTCAGCTGTTCAGTATGGTATGGCGTAAAAAAATTGTTATTACGAAAACAATATGTTATCGTGGAATAAAGTTGTACAACCAGCTCTATCCACCCATCTAAAAACAATTGCATAAATGGTAATGGTATCATATCCATGTATTACGAAAGACGTCATGCATAATGGGAGGAATTATTTTCCGAATAAAACTTGATGAACAAATAAAATAATATTATTTATCAACTTATAATATTATTATCCCACCAGATAGTATCAGTTAAACTTATATTTTTATAATCTGAGAGATTTGTTGAAATTCTTCAAGAATCTTATTTCGCATCCAATTACATGCGTGGGCAAGAGTAAATAAGAATTAAATTGGTTTGTAAAGCTTTATGATACATTAGTACTTCTAAATTTCATATAAATGCGTACGATATTTAACTGCCGTAGCAAAACATCTGAAAATTTGTATTAAATATGAGTTATACCCGTTCTAATTTTAAAGCTACCAAAATTATAGCTTTTTTTAATATTGCATTTTTTTCTATCCCTAATAAATGCTTTCCAACTCATGATATGGTCAGAAAACCATAAAGTTAATAACAATCACTACTAAAAGACACTTAAGTGATAAGCGGGAAAATTAAATAGTAAATTTTAATCTTTAAAAATTATCAGAACGATATTGCAAATAATTAGAGAAAAGAGAAATTTCATTTTATGGAATTATTTGCAAACATCGTCAATAATATTTCTTAAGATTATAAATTTTTTTAATGTCCATAATAATAATTCAATTAATTATGCATAGCTAATATATAATAATAAATTGATATTACTGCTAATTACAATATCTGTATTATATATTCATGCTAGCATAATTTTAAAAAAGTATAATTATAATCATTAAAGTATATTAAGCATAATTGTTACAAAATACTAATTATTAAAAAGTACATCGAATGTTTGGCTGATTCTCTAAATTGAATTTCAAACGGGAAAATTAAAATATTTCACCATAATTTTTCAAATCCAATATGGTATTATAAATTGATACAATTCTAAGAGTATGATTTATTTACTTACTTGGGAAAATAGGTTCGTTAATTGTACGAAAATGAAACCGAATAATTGTTATGCAAATGAAATCAAATCTCTAAAGCTATGTATTTATATTCTGATCGAGAATGAGAAAGTTCAAATATTCATAACACATAAAGAAAGAAGCAGGCAAAGATATTCTTTTCACGTCTCACTTACCGTATATTTTAAAAGCGTAGACCTGCTTGACGTTGCGCGGAGCCTGCTCGCTGAATACCGAGAACATGTCAAGGAAGTCATCAAATGTCAGGTTTCCACTCCCGTCGTTCGAAAACACTTTGCAAATCCTCTGTCGAAAAGGATTCTCCTGTAGTCAAAAGAAGATAAGAAAACTATCTCTCACTGAGGGTCTATGAACAAAGTGATGCACGCCAAGACAACATATTGAAATTCAGATGTTAAAAAACAGATATTTCTACTTTCGAACCTGGATATTTTCAGCAGTTCCTAAGATAAAGCATCTCTGCTCTTTTCTTAAAACAATCCATTATAGTTTTAAAGTATGAGTGTACTCTTTTGAAAAGATATCAAAAGAACTAAAGGAAAAAATCTAATAGTATTTAATTAATTGTTTGAGTGTAAAAATTGCTGATTAATCAATTTATTAATTTAAAAGAAATGTTTTTTTCTTTTGGAAATAACAATGAAATCAATTCCAAATTCTCTGCACGAAACGCTTTAACATTTTCAATGCTAGCAACTGGATATCTCGTCCTTTAGATACTTCCAATTACAAGGTTCTGTGGGTTAAAATTTGTCTTTTATGCCCGTTTGAAAAAAGTAAAAATAAGTCTTCAGATAAGTATTAGAAAGCTCACCCTATTTAAACTGGCATAAAAGACAAATTTTAGCCCACAGAAACCTATTATTGGAAGTATCTGAAAGACGAGATATCTCTCGGTAGCATTGAAAATATTAAGGAACTCTTTTATCAATCGTTTATTATATCGAAATTTATAAATGAAACTAAGATAAAGGACATAATCTAAAAATAAATAAATTATGATTGATTAACATAAATCAAACAACTGATAGTTGAATACAAAGTTACGAAAGAATTAAAAAGAAAAAAAATGCATTTACATTTTAAGGTATTTTAATGGGGAGAGGGATAAATTAATTAATTTTTAATAGAGAAGAGGGTTAGCAAAAAAATCGAATATAAATAATCAACTTCAATGCTATCTTTAAAGAAATATGAGACGTATTTTAAACATAAAGTGTAATAATAAGAATTAAAAAGCGTTTTAATGATTTATAAGTTAAATGCCATAAATGCATATATAGCCAAGATTTATACCTGAATCACATTTTTAAACCAAAAAAACTGAACATAACTTTCTTTATTTCAGGATTGAAAATAATTGGCAAACGAATTACAGAAATTTATTGCTGGTTTCATAATGTGTATGAAATATTTGTTATAACCGATAGGAAAAACTTTCATAATATTTCAATATTTAGCACAAGGTAAGAGAAGTCGTATGAATATTTGACAATCAAGTGAGACATGACTTCAAATTATAATAAATGGAAATATAAATACATTCAAACATATACTATAAAAATAGGTTTTTGAAGAACTTCTAGTGTTACACAAATTTTGCTTTGAGTCTGACATACATGTTATGCAAATAGAACTGACTATGCGTTACTTTTTTAATTAAGATTAAAGACTTTTACAGCAGGAGAATTCTTGCCATGTGACGTAATTAATTTTAGCTACGAAATATGTTATGACTTTGTTAACTGAAGATGAAAGATGGAAATGTAAATGGACGTCGAGATTTAAATAAATGAAGGTTTTGTATATTAAGCTTCCTGAGAAGTAAAATATTCAGATTTGATTTAGTTAAGCTAATTTTTGATGAAGGAGATTGGTTTGAAATTTCGAGAGCTTATTGTATTAATGTCTTGAATCGTGATTTACAAAGTTAAAACAGTGGTTTACTCCTCAAAACTTTAAAATTAATTTTTTTCCAAAAACTCTTCAGGCGTAAGAAAGGCTTTCAGAAGTAGTCTTTCAAGAAGAAAAAACGTTAACCTTCAATTCTGGCATTTTTTCCACTTTTTCCAATGGCACAGTGATTGTATGGGCTTCATCTCCAGTCATGACTTGAGGAACATGATGTGGATCAAGCTCTCGATAACGTTTGAATACTCTAAAATGTATAAAAATTGCATTGTTATAATTCATACATTATCAACCTTGTGTTTTTGGCATCCACCTTACCTGCAATTGTATAATGAATATTTTAATTATCTCTTTAATGCATAGCTATTTATATTATAACGTTTCATATAACACACACACACACACACGCACACGCACACACACACACATATATATATATCCTCAGCGACCTCAAAGAGTAACTGTTTATGATGACGGAGAAATAGATAAATAAGTTAAATAGATAGATAGATAAATAGATAAATTAAATAAATGTTAACTTGAGTTATCTTTCTCAATCACTACACTCATTTCCTGTTTTATTTCAAATTTTATTTATGAAAAATAAAAATATGTACATTTAAGGGTTGAATTAAAACTCTTATCATGTTTTTTATGATTATTTCAACAATATATAACGTGCATTAAATGCGCATTAATTTAATAAACTTAAGCTTGTTCTTTTTAATTATATAAGAATATTTAATATATGTTCGGATAAATATTAAAAAAAGATTTTTCAAAATGTCTAATTTTTCCAACCTTTATTTGAGCTCTTTTTATTAAAGTAATGGTGAAGTTAAAGGAAAAAAATAATATTTAAAAAAATTACTGAAATAAGTGAATCGAAAAATGATTTAGTTAAAAATCAATTTTATTAGCGAAATGTTTTAGAATGAACAATAAATTTTCAGTTTTTAGGTGAAGCACGTATTTTATTTCGAATATAGTAAGCATTTTTGTGAAATGGCCTATTCATGTTTTCTATTGTTTAAATTATAATCATATATTCCAGGTTTAATAGTAGTTTCGTTATATTCGTAAATTGCTCCATGTTTACTGTTACTCCATATCCATCTTGCAATACAGTAACTTATTACATCATTTCTTATGATAGCTGAATGTAAGTTTGTAAGTATCAAAATTTTTTTCTCAATTTTCTAAAGTGCTCTCGTTTTACATTTTTCTCGTCATTCAATTGCGTATTGCACCATTTATTATAGACTATTAACGTATGATTCCATCAACAAAATTTACTTTTCCTTAAATCTTTACTTTTTATATGCTTTATTTTTTACTTAAAGAATGCAGACATACAAAACACCTTTTCCTTTATTCAACAAAGAAGCAAATCTTCTCAGCATTTCCAATGCAATATAGTTCACTATTGGAACTCCGCAGAGAATGCCATCAAGAACTTAAACAGAGCATTTTGCCAAACAGCAATTTCTTCCTCTTCTTGCTTCTTCGCAATATTCAAAAACCTTTCAAGGTTTAATAGCTTTTACAAAATGCGACAAACTTTAATATCTCAAAAATATTTTTATCTCATTTTTAACAGTTCCAGAAGGTTGGGCAGAAACAAGAAGAATTGCTGCGCCACACATTTTCTAAAAAAAATTGTTATCGCCGCCTCTTTTCTTTTATGAGTGTAAAACTCAATTGAAAATATTCAAATAGATGGAATCTCCGATCAAAGCTATAAACGAGTTGCACTAAAAATTCGAAATCTCGAGATGGATAATGAGGATCAACAAGGCGTGCAAGCCTTGTTGCAGCAGTTCTGGCAAAATGTTCTCCAATGTTTGATACCGATGGTAGCACCATAAAATTTGAATAAAAATTTAGATACTTCAATGCTACATTTCTTTCTTGTACCGAGATGTTTATGGTTGTAGTATATTCAAACTGGGCACTTTTAAAAACGAGATCACGTTTCCAAAGCGATAATCACTCTAAGGCCATTTTTATTTCTTTTTTATAGATATTCTAATATGAAAGTATTAATTTTTCAAATAAACATTAATTTTCAAAATCATACTTATATATATAGCATTATGTATTTTAAATCGGGATATATATCCGGAATTCTCAAATTTTTGGCATTTAATTATATTTTATTCAATATGCCCACTTTTAATTTCTATCTCCTAACAGATTTGCATTATCAAATACAAATTCACTGAAAAAAGAGAAAGGGAAAATGAAATTTTAAAATATTAGAATAAAATAAAATATTATAAAATGTTTCATACTCACGTTAATATTTCTTTTCTTGTAAAAAACGTACAATCCTAAAAATTAAAAGAAAATCAGCATTTTAAAACATATTAATTTGTTGTCCTTATAAACACGTAAGTTTAAAAAAATAAAACTCATTATCGTTCAGTAGGATTTTCTGTAAACTATTCAAATAGACTTTAATGATTCATTCAATATTTCATTAATGAATTTAGAAAAATTAACGTTGCTTCATTTAACAAAAAAGTCAAAAATGTTCAGTACTTTTGACATTTTCTTAAGTTTTATGTGATATTTGAACCTTATTTTTTTGAACTAATTGTATTTATAGATATCGGTGGAATTTATTTTATTAAATTAGAAAAAAAAATATTTAAGGAATTAAGCCTCTAAATGATGTTCAGAAAAGAATGAAATTGTGTTCTATTGTTCATTTCTTTTATATTTTTCGTTTGAAAAGGATATACATATGCTCTTACACCTAAAGTAATTTTTCTGGAAAATATTTGTGTAAACTTCAAAAGAAAATCAATAATTCAGCTAAAATGTTTTGTGCAGTTACTTCTATTTTAAAAAAAGATAGTTTTATTTTAACTTTATTCTGCAAACAGTGATTGTTTGTTGCGTTGCGTTTAAATTGTCAATTACTTAAATATTAGTACACAATATAACGGGATAAAAATAAACGAATGTATTAATAAGAACTTCAAAATAAGCATTTTTTTTTTCAGTTCTAAGTATTTCTCTTGCTTGAATTGCCCCCTCTTGCCTAGATATGTTTCCGCATAAGTAATAATATTTATAAGTATAGTAATACATTTATAAATCATATATATTCAGTTATAAATATCAGTAACTGATAAAAGGGAAAAATCGTTTTATTTTTAAGAACTCTATGATTTTTTTTCATATTTAATTATCTATTTCTCAAGTTTAAAAATAAACAAATAAAACAATAAATGAAAATTCTGAATTTTTTTTCTCAAAAGCTGCAACATATATATTGTCCTTTGAATTTTCGAAAACCTTTTATAAGAGAATAGCATGCTTCTTGAACTAGTATTTCTTTCGTAAATGTCAATTTCTTTGTTGGTCCAAAAAGTAGATAGTATAGATGTATAGTTTAACTTCTGAATTTTTATTATATTGATATGATTCCTGTAAATAGGTCACAACTATCGAAATTCTATCTTGGACTTTTTAGAAAATTATAAGCTATTAGCTCCGTTATTAAACGTACTAAATTTTTTAAATGTTAGATAATTTCAAAGACATAATAAATTTTTCATAATTTTATGTCTTTTAACCATAGAAAATAATTTAATTTCTATAATTATTTAAATTTCTTTAATGTCTCCGACTTGGTTCTTCTAATATAAAAACACAATTAACAAATGATTTAAACATTCTATCTTAACAGTGTAAAGCTAAAGCTGTGTGTTTGTAGTAAAAAAAATCCTTATTACTTTAGTATTTAGCAAACATGTTTATGTATTTTTTACGATTAAAAAAAATTTGCAAAATTATAAAGCATTGTGAATCTAAATTGATTCTGCTGCAGTTTAAATCAATTCAGATTGCGTCAATTTATCATTTCCTTTCTTTTAATTTGGAAATAAAATGCTGAATATTCTAAAATTATCCAACATTTCTGAAGATTAAAGAATATAACTTTTATCTTATATGATAAACCAATTGCTTAATTCTTTATTTTCAATCATAATATAAAATTTATAGCATTTAAACTTATAATGAGATATAAAGAGATTCAATTTTCTGGCGTTATACTAACTAATATTTTGAGGGAAAAAATTTTAAGTTTAGTTTACGATGTCTTTATAAGTTAATGAATGGTGATTAATGATATTTATTCATATGCATATACTCATATCTTTTTACTTCACATGCTCTGTCACTTAATGTGAAATAGAGCTAAGTGTTTATCTATAAATAACTATTTAAATGATGGCTCTTGATTTTATAATTTAAATAAATAATTTTTTTCTAAAAATACATTTAATTGGGAAGTATACTCTATCATATTATTCCATCAAACATAATTTCCAAAATATTTCAAGAATTCAGTAGATGAATATTTAATCTAGTTAAGTACTACTTTTAATGCTTTTCTTAATTTATTATTAAAGAATTAAATTTTGTGTATTATGATAGCATTGAAATTTTTATCATGCATTATATATTTAAAATTTTATTTGATACATTATTTAATAAATCGTTTTCTTTTGGGTTTTTTTGTTTATATTTAATAATAAAAAAAAATGTTTATTCAAATTATTAGGTGACAGAAAAAACGCATGTTTGCTCAGAAATGTGATAGATTAATTGAATTTAATATTATTGTTCTTTTGTATTTATATTTGCATGGTTTAAATACCAGATATGGAACAACTTTTGATATTTTTATTGCAAAAAAATGTAGTTTCATCTGGCAATAAAAATTGCAAAATGAGTTTTCTAATTTTGCATAATCAATAAACTGGAGTGTCAGAACTTCGAAGAGCAAATTAAAATTGATTTATTGTAATACTTGGTACAGACTATCTTTTAAATATATGACAACTTCCTGCCTGTCTTATATTGAAAAATTCTATGATTTAAAATACAAATTTTTTAAACTGGAAATGCTATATAATAAAGTCATTTAAAATTTATGTTTTATATGAAATCACTTTGAATCAAAATTTTAATTCACGTATTTTTTAATTACAATTCAATGAATTATTGTTTTTTACCTTATATTCTTAAAAGTCTAATTGCTCATCAGCTCATTTCACGATATTAATTTTAAAATTGATATATGTACAATTTATGTCCCAATATTATTCATAGAAGCAGAAACTATGCATTCGAATGCATAAAAAGTTGAAATATATTTCCAATATCAATTACAATAACTGTAAATAAATAAAATTAATTCAATAAGTCACTATTTCCCTATAAAAAATTCATGCTGTTTGAAAATTAATATCCTATGTACGTATATTAATTAGAAAATTATTTTTGATTAGAAATTTTATTTTTATATATGAAAATAAATTTTAAAATAATTTTATTACTATGTCTAAAACTACATCTAATAAATAGAGCATATTGCAATTCATATGTAACCGGTATAAGGCATTCTAAAAACTGTTGAATCAAAACAAAATATCTTTTTAAAAAACCATATAAGATAAAAATAGAATCAATCAAACTGACTTGGTAATCCTCCAACTGCTCCTCTGTAAAAGTCGCTACTTTGTTTCCCATATGTGACAATTATTGCTAACCCATATGTGAAAACTACTACTTGTACAGCAATAGCTTCACTGCAATGCAACCATCCCGTTGCTTTATTTTCAGCGAATGCGTCCAGTAACTTTCTTGAGAAGTGAAGAAGTTCCTAATAAGTGGAGATTACCTGCAAAGGGGGAGAGGCTTAAGAGGGTGTTGTCCTGTCCAGTGCATTTCTGGTGGAGCTCTTTAATTTGCACCACACCCTTACGGTTAAAAATAAACCACCACATCACAGATCTGCATTCCATTTGAAGTCCCGAAGGAACTATTAACTCAAGAAATGACGTTGCGTTATTTTTTATTTTATGTGTTTAAGTATTGTGCTAGTATTTTTGGTTTTTAAACATAAATTATTTCCCCTGATGTAGCGTGGGAGTCAGCACGACATCTAGTCACATTTGACTTAATGATGACTTAAAACAGGCCTAATAATTTCCAAAAGTCTTAAACATAATGTTTTTAAGTTATTATTGGATTTAAATATCATCAGTAATTTGTTATGAAATTCTCACTACTGCTAAATTATAATTGTCACTATATGTATATAAGAGAAAGATTTGACAAAAGCAAGTTTAACATTGAATATTTTTAAATCAATATTTGACTTTCGGTAAAAAATACCATAATTTTAGTTAATAATGAGATCATTTTAACTTTAAATCAGCAATTTTTCAATTTGTATATATATATATATGTGTGTGTGTGTGTGTTTAGATATAGAGGTGTTTTTTTTCGGAAAAAATGAAGTTTTACACTTATACCATGCGCAAATAAAAAACAAAAATATTTTTTTATAACTACCAATTTGAGTTTTTTTTTTTCTATGTGTTCTCATGCTGAAAACGTCATTTTCCATCAACTTGGCTGATTTTACCATAGATAAACTGTGAGTAAATTCAAAAATGTAAGTAATGGTTGATAGACTGTGAATGAATACTATAATATAGCATATTGTGTTAGAACAATATGTTAAATTAAGTGCATGCATGATTTTTCTTATTTAAACAAACATTTCATATCTATACATGTATATATACATGTACATAATATATACATATTTTATGTGTAGTATATGATTAGTATGTGATTCTTATCTAAATTTTTCCTCCAAAAATGCAATTTTACATAAAAAATTGTTGTTATTGAAAAAAAATTGAATTGCATAAATTAGACAATTTTCATAAAAAAGACTACGAGTGATATTAATAATCTACAAAATGCTATTGGATTATATAAATTAGTCAATGTTCTATAATCGAAAAATTCTCTTAACCATTGAATAATTCAAATGAATAAAAATTATATTTTGTCATACTCTAAATTTAATCCAAGCCAAGAATTTATGTCTCAAATTGTATTATTATAAGTGATTTACAGAACTTACTGTTTTTCAATAGGTTTTTGGAATATTTAAATAATTACAGCTTTTTTAGTTGAAAGAGAAAACTTAAA
>JAPMOQ010048382.1:5832098-5900439 GCA_026543055.1 Argiope trifasciata
AATATTTAAATAATTACAGCTTTTTTAGTTGAAAGAGAAAACTTAAACTACTATTGACTTAGCCACCTTGGTCAATTTAAGAATATATCTTGAAAATTAGTATCTGGTATATCTTATATACATTCTGGTATATCATATATATTCTGGTATATCTCATGTACATATTGGTATAAATCTTCATTTTGTATGCTATAAATTATCATATTAAGTTTTTTAGATTAACATTTTAAACAACAACCATAAAACAATTATTTCATATTTTCAAAAACAAGTATTTCATTTCAATGTACTCTTGTAGTTTGAAATAAAGTATTAGGGATTAAATAGGGAAAATATTGCTATTCTTCAGGTATTTAAGTCATAAGTTTAATTGTCTTCTTTAATTAAAAAGTTCAATGTTATTATCGATTGTATAATGCTTTGAATACTTTCGAAGTAACACTTTGCATTTCATTTGATATTTCTTTCAACATTAATTATAAATTTCATTTCCATTCAATAAAATAATTGAATGCAATTTTCACTATTTATGTGTTTTAATGTGTTAAAATCGTGTCTTGAACAATTGCACAATTTACCACAAAAATTAATTGAAAGAATTCAGCTACACAGTACATTCAATTCTGCAAATTTTATTAAATTACCTTATAATTAATGCTCTGTCGGCTGAAAGAAAGGTGTTTTTTATTGTTGTGAAATGTCACTTTATAAGCCCATTTCATATCTATATATTTATATATACATATACATATTTTATATGTAATTAATATGTGATTCATATCTAAATATTTCCTTCAAAAACATAGTTTTGCATTGAAAATTGATTCGTTGACAACTAACTGTCTATGAACATCAGAATGGAATGAATCGTGGGAGCTAAAATTATCATGTATTTGTAAATAAATAAAAAAAGGTGTATTCTATTTCAAGAATTTTATCGAGCAAATTGGTAATGGTTGAAGGGAGAATTGAAGAATATTATAGTGAGAATAATGCCTAGATTCATGTGTCTCACAAGATATATAAAGTCAAAGACAACTTGCGAATCCTTTAAATTTAAGATAATTACGTTTTACCATTTCAGAAAATTCAGAAATCTTCTCACAGGCATATCACTGATTAAACAATAGAGACCATAGAAGTATAAATATACCCTGGTCCTCGCTTCGCGCTGGATGACTTATTGAAAATCATTTTGAACGAACTCTTTTTTTTTTTTTAGTAAAGAGCATTTATTAATTTGAATATTCGCAAAGAATTGTGTAAAGAATTCAAAGATAGACAATAAATAGTGAAATATTTTATCATTACAAAATTTGATTATTTTTATTCAAAAATGAAATTCGCCGAATTTTGGGTTATTTGCATAAATATTCCTTTTTTATAGAATCGTTTAATGGATATTAGATTATTAGAATTAAAAAATATATAAAGATAAACATAAATTAAATACACGAGGAATGCAATTCAGAAAAATACAACCACATCGTCAAACTTACCTTGAATATTAAAACATGAATTAAATGAGATTGCGTTTTGATAAGAGAAATGGTACCTAAAGATGAATTAGAATACCGAAAACTTTAAGAAAATGAAAATTTAAGATTGAAAAAAATTTTAAACTAATCAATAAAGCTATTCGTTGATTTAGCACTTTATAAAGCAAGATAGCCCTGATAATGTTCTGAAACTTTTAAGCTCGAATAAGTCACTTAGTATATAAAAATGTCACAATTAGTAAAAATCTTTTCCCTCATAAGCTTTCGGTTTCTTTATTTTCTATATATATATATTTAGTTCTTATGCATATTTCAGAGACCATAAATACTTCATATAGGAAACTATACACTATATGTAAAATTTTTGTAAAACTTGAAGAAGATTCAGGGCTATAATCTTTCATGATCCCCAACTCTTATTATTTATTTATTTATTTGGATAATCCCATATCTTACATTTCATCAAAACATATCATCTCTTTATTCCGTATTGACAAATGCTGTCTTTGCAAAATATCCTTTATGGTTATGATCGATATATGCTGCGTCTAGTGTAAACTTCGATAAAAGAGCCTTATCAATAAATTTCCTGATCTGTGTTTCCTTATTGGTCATATCCCATTGATCTTGCCATGTATGAACTATCTTTTTCCTTATTTTACATGATTCAATATCAGAAAAAATAAAGTCAATATCATCTTTTTTTGCACCCAGTTTCGCAGGTGCCTTGCAATGCCGAGGTGGACTGTATTAGTTCAGATCCATTATACCTTCATAATATCTCTACATTTATACGTTATACATTTATATATTGATAAAAAAAATTAGGCGACTTTAAAGGTACTTTAGAGGAACGACAATGGCCTATCCTATGATCCTATGTATTAATAATTCAACATGAAATTGGATGAAAAACTCAAACTAGTTTTCTTTTTCTATTTTCCGTGTTTTTCGTATTCTACAAGGAGCGTTAAATTAGAAGGAATTGTAATAACAATATTTTTTTTTAGAATTTATAATTATAAATTATTAATGGAATAATTTATGGATGGTACAATGTAATGAAACTCATATTGGAAATATGACTTCAGCAAAAATATTCATCCATATTGTTTTGTACAAATATAAGTTAATAATATCTTAATACTAAAATGATATCTGGGACTTAGAGCAAAGCTTTGACATCTTAAGAATTCGTGCACATGAAGAATAAAGAACAGCTTTTATCAGAAAATAAAGTATCTGATATTCCCAACAACATTTTGAAAGTAAGGCCATTTATATTACATTTTCTTAGACACACACGCTACATTTTTGGGCTTCTCTATATTATTTCACCTCAATAAAGCAGTGAACGTCTCTTTGGAACGAAAATAGTTGAGGAGGACGGCAGAAATGGCCTTCCTTTCATCACCGATAAGCGCTGCGCTCGAAACCATTTCGCTATTCTTTTCAGTCCTCCTGTAACCAGTTTTTGTCTGTGATTCGATTCCCAAAGCGCATGGCTCCTTTCAAGATTTTGCTCATTGGCGAGGCCTGTCACGTCCACGTCTTCCGGAAACCTCCATAAACAGAAAAGGAGCGGACTTTTCGGATGGGGAACAATGTCTGGAAGCCTGCATCAAAAGATACATTCTCGAGCACCCCGTTGAGCACCGTATTCCCGATAGGGCTGATCAAAAGAATTATTTTTCCTTTCCCATCTTCGGTGTTTTTATTTGTTTTCTGTGTGCCTCTCATATATTCTATGTAGTCATTGCTTGGTATAAATGAAAGTGAAAGACTTTGAAGATGATTCTTCATGCAGAGGCTGCCAGTTCTTGAGGATTTGCTTTTATTGGTTTAATATTGCGGATATTTTTAATAGTTATTTACAGACTTGCGAATAACTCTGAGAGATACTTGATACTTTTGAATAAAAAGCTGACATCGTCGCATGTTAAATTGAGATAAATAATTTTGAAACATTAATGTGCTAGGCAGATTTTAAATGCTTTTATTTTCTTTATTAAAGAATGATTTACTTATAGGCTATTCCACAGGTTTACCATTACTGCGTCATAAGCTATAGGATATCTCTAATTTTATCAATATTGCATTAATTTGTTTTTGCTTCTCCTACTTGTGTATGACATAATTTTTTTATTATTATTACATTGTAACTTTCCTTCTATAACTATTATTGCTGTATTTTTATTGCATGGCTTCTATTGTTGCAATGTTTAATTACTATTTATAGAAAAATAATTGAATTTTATATTGAACTGATATGGTCTTTTATATTGATATGACTGTTGCTCTACTTGAGGCATAAGGTGAGTTATCCAATAAGGCTTTGGATTCAATATTTCTGATTTTCCTATTTTTGGTATCGACAAGTGTCACTTGTTTCCCTTGCTGGATGTTGTTGCTTTGTGGTGAAATCATCTAGTACCTCCGTTTGGCCTTTCGTTTGGTAGGGGCTAGTTTTTCTTTATCTTATGATATTCTAAATGGTTAAGTAATATCTCAATAAGCGAATTACAAAATAACGACGAAGTAAACTGATATTTGTATACCGTGTTAAAATAAACTCATTTCCAATTAACTATGCTAGAAAAAAGAGTTAAAAGGTGCTGTTTTGTAGGAAATGTTTCATGACAAAAAAACAATAAGTATAGGCAGTGAGATTATTGCTTTATGATTAAAAGAATGTTTCAAATTTTCATCTTCAAAATAAGATGAACTCAGCAATGTTTTTCCAATATATATCGGATGAGCTTTAATTAAGATCTAATAACTAATTTCATAAATAATGAATCATTGGAGAAAATCCTATACTTAGTTAACATACAAAATAACACATTTAGTAGAGTTGCAAAAATTATTTAAAAGAGATAATTGTTTTCAATTTTGTTTAAGTCAATCATTATAATGATAGAAATTTAACATTTCTTTTTTTTACTTTTATCATATTTAATAAAATATTACAGAAACAACTACAGCTAAGCAAATAAAATGTATACCTAATGAGGCCCAATTTGAGATAGAATAAAGAAGATATGATCCTCTTTTTAAAGGCAAACATTTAGAACCTTTTAAAATTTAGAACCTTTTAATTTGCAAAACCATTGTTATCTTTTAATTTAGCAATGCAAATGAAAACGAAAATATTAAAAGAGTTCATCCTTTTAAAACAAGTGCTTTTGTTATAAAACAGATTCACAAAAGAATACAAAATAAAAGTACACATTGACAATTAAATCAGTAATATGATAAATGCATTTTGTTGGAAGAAGATATATATATTTTTAATTTTTAAAAACATATATTATCTTTAGTTGCATATTTAAAACTCAGAAAATATTTAATTTGAATCCAAATGTTTGTAACTATTTAAATTAATTTGATTCCAGTTATATTTAGAGAAGTTGTCAAATGAAAATGTTACTAAAATTAATAAAATTAAAACCGATTACTTTTACTGAAATGGTAATACAATTTTTAGATAATATATAGTACTTATTTAAGATAACCTATAATCAGATTTTTGCTGAGAATATTTTATTAAAATATTATCTCTGACGGAAAAAAGTTTATTTAATGAATAATTAAAATTGAAAATATCTTATTATTTACATGCAAAATTATTATTTGAGAAATGATTATTTATTAGGTTATGGTCAATTGGTTTGAGAAATGGAAATGAAATTAGAAAAATAATTCCATCAATAAAAAATATTTATTTCATGAAAAATTAAAATTGAAAATAAATTATTAATTACATATCAAATTATAAACAAAAAATATTTTTGAAATTTTTATTGATTATACACTTTATCGCATAAATTAATTTTATTATCAATTAGAAGACTGTAACAAAATATGATTACATATTTTCTACCTAATTCTATGAAATACTTTCTCAAAATTAAGTGCTCTTTTATTTATCGAATCCGAGAATTTATTAATAATAACAGCAATTACTGAATAATCCTTTCCTGGACCTAACTGTTTTCCATGTTTTAAAGAATATTTGATTAATGGAACAAGGAAATTCTCAGAAAACTGCATTGCGATGTTAACTGAAACCTAGAGCTATCATTTTGTTAGTATTCGTTATGTTTTCCTTCATTTCATTAGTTGTAAGTTAATGACTGTGAAATGGCAGAAATAAAATCTATGCTTTCAAAGAAAACACACTTTTGCTTCTCCCACTAATCATTTCCATGGAAATACCGATGCTCCATTCATCACTAATACATATTTATAATAGATAATTAAATTAATGAACGCAGCAATCTAAATTTTTAAAAATGAAATGGTTTCATGGATCTGCAAAAAAGCAGGATATAAAATTACAGCTGAGAAGGGTTTGTGCAATTAATATAAATTATGCTTAATATGCTGCACAAATCATTTATGCAGTGTGACTATTTTATCCAAGTAACTTTTATAACTTCCCAAATTATCTAATGAAATTTATTAGTTCATTATTAATTCCGAATGGCTTTATTTCACTTGAATACGGATTGTGACTTTTCTGTACTAATTAGATATGAGTTTAAGAAATGTACAAATATGCATATTCATTGTTATTATTAACGTAAAATTTCAAATTCAATTCCCAACCAACTGGATATAAATAAAATATATTTGCTTTTAAAAAATTGAAAATCTAAATTTCAAAGCATTTAACTGTTTTAATTATACATATGACTTTATGTTACTTACTATCATCCTGGGGAATATATTTAGGAATTTCAGAGAGTGCTGTAACTCGACATACATATTTATAATAGTTAATTAAATTAATGAAGGCAGTGATCTAAATTAAAATAATATCAGAGGATTTAAGGAACTAGAAGTGAGGAGGAAATAAAATTATATCATATATTTTCTATGAATGGATTACACATTTGAATGTCTTAGGCTTAATACATTGAGGCATGTTCGTTAATATGCTGCTTAAAGCATTTATGCATTGTTTCTATCTTACCCAATGGATTTTTCAAACTTATCAAATCATCTAATAAAATTTATTAGCTTGCAGCCAATTTCTGATGGTTTTATTTCACTTAAATATAGATTGTTACTTTCTGTACTAATTTGATGTGTATGTAATAATACTATTTTAATAATTTCATTGCAACTCCATAATGCTCTCAAAAATGCATTAATAGGCATGTTGATTATTATTATTATTATTAGCATATATTTATAAATAAAATTACTAGATATAAAGCGAATAGATTTGCTTTTTATTCATAAATTTAAATGTATCTAATTTTTTCAATATTTTAATGATAAAAAGAATTTTCTTTTACTTGCTATCACCCATGATGGTTTTATTTTATTTTAGTTATATTAAAAACCCGTTTTAAAGCAACGCTATTGCTATTTAGGAATGAACCTCGAAATTTTGGACATCAATGAGAGGACGACATTTGAGCTGGTACCTCCTTCACCAAACTTCTAACCCAACTGGAAGAAGATTGACCGCGACAGACCCCACCAGAATAACCTACACAATGATTCGTCGATGGAAAGGCGTCTCTAACTTGAATCCCTCCAGTTCCCTAGTCAAGACCTTATCACCAAGTCGTTAAGGCCCCGGAAGACGTCTTGCAGATTTGCATCTAGCGCTGTCAGTCAGCATTCAGAAAAAAAAGTTTTCTTCAGAAATTTCAAGGTCACTTAATGATACTATAGTATAAAACTTGTTTTTACTAACATCCTCTCCATATAATCTAAAAATGAAAATTTAATCAATTCATATAGCAGTAACTGAAGAATCACATCTCTCAAAATGGGCCAAATAAATAAAAATTTTATATGATTATTAAAATATCATAGTTCAGTTTGACTATATTTATAATCTTCTTCACATATTTATATTTTAATTTTCGATTTAGTTTACACAATTGAAATTTCTTGGGTATGTTTTTGATTCTAATGACGGTTGGATTCTTCGTCAAAGAATAAAGTTATCCAGTTACTGTATTATTGATCGCCTTAATGGTTTAAGATTCTTATATTTCCCCAAGCAAGAAAAATGTAATTTAACTGTATTTGCTCTCGGCAATTCTGAAAAACAGTTTGTCGACTTTTGAATTGTATATCTAGGAATCAAAGTTAAAAACGATAATAGATAGGGGATGATAAATTACAAATTTAATATACCAGCGGGTGACCGAGCTCCGCTCGGAGAAAACAGATATCGAAGCTAACTCGAAGATTTAAATTTTCAGTTGTGATTTATCAAAACAATACATGCCATAAGAAAATTTGTGAAACCATTGGTGAAAAGATAACCGGTTAAAGTGCACCATCGTCAACTATTCTAAACAAAAAGTTTGGAAAGGGAACTATTCTATACAAAGGTAAAGATTGAAGTGTGTTGAAGTTCAATATTTTTGACAAATTTATTTAGAAAAACCAAACATATATGCATACATAAGAAACATATTATAAACCAATAACAGCATAAACATAAAACTTTATTAGTTCGCAGTATTGGCTATAGATGGCAGCACGTTACAGCTTGAAACTTTAAGTAGCCATTATGGCGAACTAATAAAGTTTGAAAATATCCTATCTGTAACTCCGAACTGCTCGACCGTAGCGCTTCAAAACCGGAACCAATCGATTCCTCGTGGACAAAAACCCCAGACCCCCAAGTTTACCGGAGTTTATTAATTCTGGGGTGATTTTCGACTTGGCAACCATTCCTCGTATTATAGTATTAGATTTAGGATTCCAGAATAGACTGTAAAAACAAATTTGAGATTTGTGGCAATGAAGTAGAATTCCAAAAAGAAAGAAAAATCAACACAGTTTTTAAGAAATATGATGCTTTAAGGGCAAGAGAAGATTGCTACATCAACTTAATATTACTTCAACGTTATAGTAATTGTACGGTGATGGACAAATATCTTATATAATGATTAACACAACATTTACGCCACAGACATTAGAGTCATCTGAATACTTCTATGAAATGAAGCAATAAATAACTTTTTATTGGGTAGTAAGATTTAAAATGAAGATTACAAAATTTGAAGGATTCATTTAAACAGATTCTAAAGAAAAAGAATTAAAATTTTCTCAAATATTAAATCAATTGATTTCAATTCTGAAATGCATTTGCAGCTCATAGTGCAAATTAATTTTCTTTTCATTTAATTTAAAAGTTAAACATTTTAAATCATTAAAAAATACAGATATATTTAAGGAGTTTGGAAATAATAATAATTAACTTCTTGTTGGAAATTCTGCAACAATGTTATCTTAAAAATGATATCAGATAATGAGGATATATTATATTTTGGCAAAGCATTACATTAATTTGAATTTTAAAACAATGTTTTAGTTTGCAAAACTTTCTAAACTTTATTATCACTCAGTTTTCTAGCATTAAATATATAATAGACGAATAATTTTTGTAGAAATATAGCTTTAACCAGTTAAAGATTCGAAACATTTTTATTACGTTTCAAATATAAATATATCAACCATAAGTGGAAGGAATATATTTGTATTCACAATAGTGCTAGTTTTGTATTTACCCTAAAATAAATATGTGTTTCTTGAAAATTGCAATTTTATATAAATATTTTTCAACATTTCTAAGTATTGTATTCCGTTTCATCTTTCTTATTGTTTGACTTACTTTTGTGCTTGATTTTATTAAATCATAACTAAAAATATAAGAAAACAATTACAAATATTTCAGTAAAAATCATGTTTATGCCATATTAATATTTAAAGAAAGGGCGATATATTATTACATATTTCCTATGCTTCACTGTTTACTTTTTAAAATATTCTATAGAAATATCTCTTCCATTATTAAATTTGACACCCTTATTACAAATACTCAACTGTAATACAAATACTTTTAAAGGCAATTTTCTTTTAATCTACTTTTTAGTAATGCATACTGTTCTTTATAGAATTAAAAAGAGTCGATCCCCTAGTTTCCATAAAATTCCACATTTTCCTACTTATACAAGGGAATCCTTCAAGAGAGATGAAAATAAATATCTGACTTAGGTTATTAAAATAAAAGCTAAAAGTTTTCAAAACTGACAATTTAGTGTTAATTTTTTGTGATTAAATCCAACCAAAGCCAATTGTATGAAAAAAGTTTTTATGGCCTTTGAAGTATTTATATGAAACAGAGGGTTCAAATTTCATGACTTTCATGCTTTGAAGTCAAGATTGAATATTTTTATTTTATGATAAAAACATAGCAACAGAAGTCCTTTTAAAGGTAACTTTTAAGATAATATTTTTTTCTACAGAACTTAGAAATATGACAGCTGCAAAATTATTCTTTGAACTTAAGTAAGAATTTATTTATGTTTCACTTTGATTATTTCATGTATTTATATGTGGTTTAACGAGAACTATTATGACGTAATAGTCAATAATTTAGAAAAATAAGATTATTACAAAAATTCGGAAAATTAATGACGTCATTTGAAGAATAATCAATTATCTGAAAACTTTAATCGAATATTCATTTTAAAGAAAATAAACGAAGTTAAAAAATAAATTTTCAAAAAAAGTAAAAAGGAAGAAAAAGTAGAAAAAAAAAAAAGAAATGTGAATAGCATTTTAGTATTCCCATAAGAAACCCATGATTATAAGATTGTATTGTAAATGTTCATAAAACTCTAAGGCATTTCAATTTGCTATTTTAATCACTTACAAATACTTCTTCCTATAGTTAATATACAATAAAAAAAGAAAAGTATATTCTTTTGAAGGTCATTCAGTTTATTTTCTGATCACTTACAATACTGGTTTCAGATTTGGTATGAAAACAATTTCTTTTATTTAGTATGTTTTCAGTTGTATCGGTCAAGTAACACAATTACAGAGGTGCAGCAGTTTTTCAGATACAGTTAAACTTTTCATTGTATTTCATGCAGCAACTTATTAATTTTTATTAAGGAGGTACGTAAACAGTCACTAAAATTTTCTGAAATGCAGAAATAAATGTTACAGTTTATAGTTCATGAAAATCACGAATCAAGATAAACATTAAAACGAATAGTTAATTTTGTTTTGATTGAGATTCAAGTTCCAAATGTGCAAAAATAACATCACTGAAGAAAAATTATAATGAAAAGAAGAGGCTTTGCAATTGTATTAAATTTGTATCAATAAGGGTATTTCTTTTACATTTTAATACCCATTTATTTCATATCTTGAATATCTATAATATATTATATCTATAATTATTATAATATATCTTTTATATCTATAATCTATTAATCTCATCTAAATTTTACATAGAAATTTTTTTGAAAAACTAAAAAGAGCGCAAATAATGCATCATGAAAAAAAGAATTAAATGAAAAAAAAATACAAACAGATAGAATATTGAATCGAAACGCTACTGAATTTCTTCTTTATTTAAAAAAAAGAAAAACAGGTTTTAGCCTGCTCGTTATAAGGATAGAAGTTTAAGTTTTGATGATACGCAGTAATTCACATAAACTATTGCTTTCTAAATAAATAAATTGACAGTTTCAGAGAACAATCAAACCATATACCTAATTTTAATAAAAAGTATTTTTATTAAAATTGAAAAACAATTAATTTCTAATTTAAATAATGAGAAGACTGAAATTGATGCATTTTAAGGTGATAGCTAATATGAGGTTCGATTTTACTTAAAAATAATCGTCAACAGCCGCGTGCAGCAACATAGAGCCGATTTCTCTTTTTCGTTACCAATGTTGACTCAGCACTAAATCTAGGTTCTGCTAAATATGAAGATGCTTTTGATATCAGAAATCATTGAAAAATTGACCATAATCCTGAATACAATTGAGAAATCGACTTCTGCAGTCAAAATTCTTTATAACCTTTCTTGAATTTAATTTTTAATTCTTCATTTGTCGTCAGTTCTATAAGCCTACCTTCTAACTGAGACGACCATGCTGTATTGACATTGGAAAAAGGAACCAAAACCCTGTCTGGTATGTCCATGTTAAAAATGTTGACCTGGAATCGTTCTTTGAAATCATTGTAGAGGTTTTCCAAGTGTTGACAGTAAAAAATCAAGTCGTTTTGCTTGAATGATACTTCTGATAAACATGGGAAGTTATTGAATTCCCGTCTGTCTATATTTATTTTATATAATAACAGTTTGGGTACGAAAACAGCAACGTTATTTTTTGTCTTAATCAAGTTTAAAGCCTTCTAAGTCTGCTAAGTAAGTAATATCCATCTTTGATGTGATGAGGTTGTCGCGAAATTCCGTGTGTTTGTTTCCTAGGAGCCGTATCACAGATTCAAACAGATTGTAAAATCAAGTCAAATAAGTATCTTTTGAAAGCCAGCGCACTTTGTGTGAAGCAGCAATCGGTTGAAATCTTCATCATTTGCAATGCAAAGTTGACTAAATAATGTGTCATTCAACGAGTTATTTCTGATTTTATAAAGTGCTCTTAAAGCATATTGCAGCGACGTAAGGAGGCATTCGCTCAAAATTTTCGCAATCAATTGCTCTTGATGAATTAAGCAATGGACAGCAAGCAAGTCAGGAACTTTTATTTTTTAAGCATGCTGTGAAGCCTTAGTGATGCCCTATCATAGCTGGTACGCCATCCGTACCAACCGTCAAAATATTATTAAAAGGAATTTCTTTTTCGTTAAAACACTTTTCCAGTGCATCAAATAGAGATTTTCCTTGTGTGTCCTGTTTCCAAATTGGTTTTCTCCATGTTCATTCAACTGTTTAATTAACCATGCTTAGGTTATTAGTTGCGTTATGTTTCGAAATTGGCAGCAAACACCATTTCTTAATTTATTATTTTTTATTTTTGATAATCCTCATGTATGACAATAGCAATGCTTCATTGGTTGGTAAAGTGGACTAATCCAGCTGAATTGAAACAGTAAAGTCTCCTATTAAAATATGTGAATTTTCTTCCACGTTATAGAAATGAATTATCAGCGTGATTTTTAAGTCTTTTTAGACTATATTTGGTTAATCTTCCTACGCCCTTCTGTAACATATCAACGTCTCCTAATTTTCTCTCGGTTTTTTACCTCTCCCCTGACAGCCTTAAACGCCTGCAGGAGGGCGGTATCACCCACGTTTGGAACCAATGATTTATTGTCTGCTTTAAAAGTAAAAGCTATTAGTTAAACTGCCAAAATCATATAAAAACATAAAATACACGTTATGACATTTCCTTTCAAATGACTCTTGTGTCTTAGCTTAAAAAATCATATTTACTCACAATTCATAAAACACCCTTGTTAAACACAATAACTCATAGTAATCTCCCAATGTCAAATTAAATATGATCAAGATACATTCAGACTATTGAATCTTAGATACTAATATCTCAAATGTATTCATATCAAGAACAGAATATGAGCAAATACGAAGTATCATTTTCATATTTACTTTAATAGATTTCTACAGAAATAGATTAAATTAATAAATATAGAATGCAAGTCATTATCTTATTTTGTTCCAGTAGTTCTATTTTTTGAATGAAACAAAATCATCGTATTTATTCATGAGTCATATTTATAAGAGGGGAATTTCATTTGTTATAGTCATTTTGCATATAACATATTTTATGCTATAAATGACCTCTTGCATGCCTCTAAAAGTTGCTATGATGTAAAAAATAAAAGCGTATAATGTATTACACTTAGAGATGATTCATTAGAATCCAATCATCTTTTACTAAAGAAAGAAATTAAGGAATCCATTTCAATCGATTTTTAAAATCCACGATATCTACATTTTTTCCATTTAAAAAATTATATTCAAATATCTGAATGAAATTTTAGATTGTAGGACTCTCAATAAGATGCGTATTTTTAAAGCGAAGCCCATTGTTTTAGAATTACTCTCCGGGTTTTTCTCTCAACACGATCTGATCATTTGACATGTAGTGTGCCCAAGAAAGAAAAATGGAACGAAATCGAAAAAGAGGGGAAAAAACAAGCAGGAGGAAGAGAAATGGTAGTCCCAGTGGTGAACAAGTGCTCAATCGATGCTAGTTCAAGCAATTACTGATCGCTTCGAGGATTTTTAAAGCGTAAGAACATTCGAATCTCACCTTGGAGTTTCGAAAAGAAGTTAGAGACACGGGCGACAGGTTGTCTGAAACTTAGGAAACCGAACTAGACAGTCACCTCTTTCTAACAACTTTTGTGTTTTCGAACTTTACTTTTTTATTAGATTCGAGCCATTTTGCGATCAATGAGTTTTACACCTCCTCGGAGGAAACTGAAATTGAATTTGGGTTATTGCTGAGCAAATGTAAAAAAGAATTATGCCATCACCATTCTTCCTGTTGTAACTAATAAGCAATCTTGCTTTCTGGACATTGTAATTCAATAATAGTGAATAGTTTGTAAGAAAATAATTGTAAGCAAAATTTAATGCAAAAATAAACTAATTTTATGTGAATAGTTCTAACACTTAGGGACTTTCTTACATAATTTGATCAGTTTAAAATGTTTTTCAGATTATGTAATTAAATTACATATTTTGCTGATTTTATTTTTGAAACCTTCGATGAAAGAACTTAAACTTTAAAGCAAAAGAAAAAAAAAGTGAAATGTGCTTATGGATTTCGCCATGCGCAATAAAATGTTATTTTTCATGCTTTTTGTGAAATGATTGAAATTACAAGAAATTATTTATACAAAAAAAAGAAATTCTTTTATATTGAAAGAAATTCTTCATAAAGGTATTTCTTTGATATAAAGAAATACCTCTCTCTCTCTCTCTATATATATATATACATATTAATGAATATTAGTGAAGTGAAATATAAATTTCTTACTATAAGCAAAACAATTCAAATTAATGAATAAGTATAACAGTTTTTTTTTTGTAAAATTTAAGAAAACGAAACTCTTTTTAATTCATATTCCCTCTAATTAAATTATAATTTAATATGACCACTTTACAGAATAAAAATTAATTATAAAAGATGTTTTCATTCGAGTTGAAGTAATATTTAATTAATCAATAGAAATTTTTCAAAATTACTTAAAACAAAAGTATTATGTTTTACATTGAAAAGGGAATCTGATTTCGTATTTGTTATAAACAAGCAGAAATTTGCAATAGCAATGTACCATTAAACTTTAAAATGAAATTAATCTTTTCATAAGCGTTTACCTCTAAATATTTTACTGCACTTAACATGCATTCTACATATCATCAAAAGTTATCATGATAAAAATAAATTAATTTAATATATAATTTATGCATCAATATTAAAAATGATGAAATATCATTTTAAATAGCTATTTTTAGTTAATTAATCCACAGAATCCTAATATGAACTAAAAATAAAATTTAGTATTTCTTATTCTAATTTCTAAATATTAACTTTAAATCTTTTTAACTATTCTTTTCTGCTTTCGAGTAATAATATAAACATTGGATTTTTTTTTATTTATGAAGTGATGAGGCGAGAATCTTGATAAATAATTAATATGAAGTGAAGGTAGTTTTTTAAAAAAAATATGGGAACGGCTCGAAACAAAATAACCAAATAAGTATAATTTCTATTTTCTCCTTGGTGGCAAGCACTTTAAGGATTCTAATTTTTTATACTTACTAATTTTCCATAGTAAAAATGAGATTAGAAATGTAAATCTCATTGAATAGTCGATCAAAAATTTTTACAATATTTTTCAAACAAGAATTGATTGCAATTCAATCGTTGAACATAATCCAAATCTACTCTATAATTATTTTTAATTTCTTTCTATTTTTGAAACTTTTCATTAGAGAATTCTATATTTTATTGTCAAATTATATCTATATATGAAATATTCAAAAATAATTTATTAGATTTATTTTTTAATAAATAAGATTTGCATTCGTTTATGTGACATATTTATAATCATGTTATTTAAAAAGATATAAAATAAACGGATTACTTTGGAGATTCTTTTAATGGCTGTTTTTAGAAAAACGTATTTAAACCTGTTATTTTTAGAAACTATAAGATAATATTTTTGAATCGAACATGGTAAGTAATATAAGCTATAGAAGAAAAAAAAATAAATATCAGATATTTAAAAATTAAATAAATAACAATTTCATAATTTATAGCAAATGTAAAAAGTTTTTGAAGCATATTAATTTTATTTTTTCATTTACAGATTAAAGAAATAAAACTAATTTAAGTTCAAATAAAAGAAAATGAAAAATGAAAGAAAATAAATGACTTCTCCAAAAAAACCCACCATTTTTTTAAGCATAATAATATTTGTAAACGTCAGAAATAATTAAGTTAATAGCTTTTGTAAATCTATAAATATTTAATTTAATATTATATAGAGAGATATTAGATTAGAAAAGAACTGAAACTAAAGCAATTGATCATTATTCATTTAAAATTTAAAATATATGTTTTTTATAGATTCTGATTACGATTTTAAAATGTAGTATCACTTAAAATATAAGCTTATATTAAAAATATCAACAGACCTAAAGTAACAATTAAATATATAGCATGTAAAACAGTTTGAAAATGAACAATTTTGCTCTGTAAAAGGGACAATTTAAAGAAATAATTCTAGTGATTAGCAACTAGTTCGAAACTTTTTTGCAGTTGAATCTAAAATACATCCCTCTTAAAATTTTTATGATATATATCAAAAATCAGTATTTCAATTCAATCAAGGTAGATAGTAATTGCATAAGAAACTAACAAAGAAAAATACTGTAAAAGAATTTAATTTTTAAATGCTAAAAATGATGATTTACTGTAACAATTATTTCAAGTTAAAATCTTTCTGTGAGACGGGCGTAATTAAAAAAAACTAATATAAGTAATGTATTAATTTTCTTAAGCAATGTTCGAAGATTTTTTCAGCAATTAAAATGAATTATTACTCTATTTCAGTGAGAAAATAATGAAGTTATTTCGAGAATCATCAAAAAACCTTTTACCCATTATAAATTATAATTGTATCCTTTATGAATTTAATGATTGATAAATTTTATAATTTTAATATCTGATAACTGAATCTTCATTGTCAAAATTTTTTTTTCCTATTTTTATTCGCAAAATCCATAGCTATGGGAAGGAAAAATAAATGAATAAAAGTCTTTTTTTTCAATTATTCAAATAACTTTATTTTCTGTTATATTATTATGTGACTTCAATGACTACCCTGATGTCACGACAACAGCACCATAATATGTTGGTCAAGTTTAATGAAGTAAAAGGTTAAATTAGTAGATATTGCTGTTGAGACATAACAGACATTCACTAAAATATTTTTTGATACTCTCTAGAATTCGCCATAACATTTAATGAAAATAATATTACTAAAATATTAATGTATATGCTTATAATTAACATTCCATATTAAAATGGCCATAAAAGGAAAACTGCTGGACCAAATGATATCAAACTTAGTAACTATTTAGATAAAGCCATGATAATTTCTTTCTACCAAAAAAAAAATAATAAAATAAAAACTTCCTATCATGGGGATAACGGCGCTGTATGCTATATTGTTGAATAAAATAAGACAAGTAGATATCGGTTAAAAAGTTTTTAATAGTTGTGAAACGGAACTACTTTTGATGTTATTTAAAACCGCAATGTAATTGACTTACGATTGGAAGAAGTAAATATTTTAAGTACATGCGCTTTAAACGTCGTTTGATATTCTAGATAAAAACGAGACTGTTTGTCAGATTTCTCATTGTTATGAGTCGGCAATATCTCTAATCCTGCAAGACCATGCGTTTCGCGTTAAATGCTATTACAAATGCGATACACTTGCATCTTCGTTCACTTTAAATCGATGAAGGTACATTTTATTTTTGAGATTTAAAGATAAATATCTGGAGCAAAGTACTAAATGAAAGGTAATACCACAAATGAATAAACAGTATCACAAACAAAACAAGAATTGTAAAAAAATGATAGAATAATACATATAAAGCTGATATTACCTTTTTGGTGAGGGTGTTTGAGTTACTGGATTTCAAAATTAGCTCAAAAGATTTTATGGGAATAAGGGGAAAAATCGATCTATGTTAATGTCATTTATGAGCAATTGGCAACAGAAGTCTTTATCTCCTTTCTTCTTAAATAAAACCATTGAGGAAATTTAAATCCCATTTCTGCAAAAGGAAATATAAAAATAGTATAAATAAAAATAATGAAATTCAAATTATGGGATAATACAAAATTCTGACATTCTGTATAAGATGCAATGCTTTGTTAGAAATAAGAAGAGTTTTTAATATAAGAAATTCTATAAAATGTTTTTAGCAGAAACAAATCGAAATAATTATTTCAAGCTGCATAAAATTCTAAAGCAATTGTGAGAATGTAATAATTTCAAAATTCCTGAATGCAAATAGTAAATAATTGTATAGGATGATTCTTCGATAGTTGTAAAGCTTACCCTAGTGTTGCTGTTATAATGAAAGAAACTTTTTTAGACCAAACTTAAATTCACTTTTACAACGAGTTTTCAAAGTAATATAAAATGCAATTTACTTCTACATTAATCTGATGCAATTTTTGTTCCAAATTAGTACGAAAAAGCTATTCAATACCAAATTTTATTTTCTTCTCCTTTAACTTCATATCCCTATATGTTTTAGTTTTCTTACTGCCGACTCCCCCTCTTTTCTGCAGGCCTATCAAAAATTTGTGGTCTATCATCTTTTGCAATCTTTTCCCCAGAGTCATCAGTGTATATATATAAATAACAAAAAATATCCACTACTGTCTGCAGTAAAAAACTGTTTTCTACATAGACGGATTTCTTTTACCCAAATCTGAGAGAAGAGGATGTGCTGCATCGCCAAATTCACGAAGAAACAAAATATTTCTATACTACGCGTGAAAAAATGCTCTGAGTTTCGACATAATAAAATATTTCTTTTGTCTTACATCTTTAGGTGTCAAGGGGCGAGGTGGAAGAAGGGGAAAAGAAGTAGATGAAGTCATTATTTTCCAGAAGTCAACTTCTTAATTAGCCAATACACTGCCATCTATCTTTCGGTTCCAAGGTATTTTTATCTCTTAGTAAAATTTCTTTTTGAAATTACAGGCATATGGTTCTCTGAAACAGTTATTTTTGTTTATTATTTGATATAAATTTCTTCTCCTATATAGAGATTTTCATCGATAGTCAAGCAAACATATGAGACGAAGTAGTTCTTTGTTTGTCTACACTCTTTCTATTTCATGTATATTTTAAAATTTGCTGTTTCAATTGTTCGTATTTCAACTAAATTGTGTATATTTTAAGACATCTGTGAGACCTAATGTGATTCTTTATTTTAAGTTTTTTTCTATTTAATATATTTTGTCGTTTTTATGAAAAATGATTGTTGACTGGGCACCAGTATTTATTATCAACTACTATAAAGCATGGGGAATCAAAAAATTGCATCATCAATTTCAATAGATACAATATAATATAATGGTATAATATATAATCTGGTGATTCAGTTGCACTAAATCCTTCAAAATTAGATAAAGAAAGAATTTAAAATGCTCAATTCCTACCAATTGAATGTTATCAACTGCTCACCGTGAAACGCAAGAAAAATTTTTTTAGATTAACCAGATGTTACTAATAGAAGAGTCGAGGAGTATGATTTTCAGCTTATATCATTGTTATTTAGTCCTATATTTTTGGATTAATATTAATTACCAGGTGTCTAGAATTGTATAGTCTTGGTCGGTTGAAATACTTGGCAAAAAATACTAAACAACTAGAAGCAGTGATTTATCAAATGGATTTGCAATATAAAGAGTATATGCCAATATAAAGAGTTTGAATGCTGAATTATATATCAGCCCGTATTTAAATTTCAAATTTAACATTCTAATCATACCATTCAAATGTCACATAGAGCAAAACATGTATAAATAAAATGTTTCCCACTATTTTATTTATAAATCAAATCAGAGAAATATTAACATCATCATAGATTTATGTATCTTTATTATGGAAGGAGAAAAACAAAGCATATTTCATGTCTCATTGAAATAAAAGACAATTATTTTATGTAAAAAACTAAATAGGAATAGCTCCAGAAATTCTATAACGATTGATACACAATTAACTTTCGTTTACTGAAAATAAATCCAGTCCATATCGCCTTTATATTTTTTACAAATTATTGATGTGTTTTGAATACAATAAAGGAAATTATATTTTGCTGAGCAATAATTTTTTAAATAATGCTCTCCTATCATATGGAATTACAATTCCAAAAATATACATTTTGTTCAAATGGAACAAAAACCTATTGTTACCATTCCCAGTTGAAAACACACATGATTATCAAAAACAGAAAGGTAATTTTTGTTACTTTAATGAAAAATTTAAATTTTCAAAAACCTGAGAACCCCAAGATTTTAAGTTAAACACTTGCAATTCCAGAGCACCACGTTTAATACGTATTTGACCGACTCAGACACATAATATAAATTGACACGCATTTTCATTAATTTAGGAAATTAACCGCTGCCCTAGTTATTCCCGTCAAGCGGCAGCATTCAAATTTATAAGCCTCATTCCCAATTCCCTTAGCACAGTTTCAATCAAAGGCATTAATGTAATAAAATAGTGTTCTACATTTAAATCGTTTAACTTTCTTGGGAATATGCAGGTATTGTATGTACCAATAATTTCATAAAACTTTTACACACATATAAAATAGAATTAACTTTATCTTTCTGTTCCAACTATATGAGCAATTATTTTCCAGATAGATATAAGAAAACTTCCTTCGAATTAATTATGTATACCTTTTTCTTTATTTTACAAGGAATAAATCTTCTCATATTCATACTTTTCATACATGTATTAACGATATGAAAAATTACACACATTAGAAAGTTTGTTTAATTTAGCTGTATTAACTGTCAACTTAAAAAGAACACTAGGATTATTTTGGGACTGCCCCTTAATTCTGAACCACGATCGGATAAAGAGGACGCGCCTGAGCTGACATCAGCCTTTCCACATCACCACACCAGTGGGAGGATGTTTGACCTGGACGGATTTCGCTTACACAAGGTCAGCTAACACCACAGTTCGTCGGCCAAATCGGGTCACGAAACTGAAATCCTCCTGTTTCTATGCTTGCACCTTACCATCTTCCTATGGACCTTACCAACTGCGGGTTGCAAAAATTCGTTAATTTTTTGATAAATTAGACTAATGTATGAAACGATCATTTTTTCAAATATTTTTACTAAGGGCTGCAATACATTAGAAAGGGACTAATCTGAAAATGTTCTTATGCATACTCACACACCCATCTAAATATCTTTTATAAGAAGAGAAATGGATAAACATATAAAATGTATGATTTATTAAGACAATTATTTATAGTTCAAAGAAGGGTTTGTTTGATATTATTACATAATAAGAACCTTTAAATTCACTATCAGTTTAAATATTTTTAATGTGAAAGGATTAGAAAGTAAGTTTCTTTTTGGATAGAATATGCTCTTTAAATTCCATTTTAATTCATGAAGAGTTATATATTTTAATTGAAAGCCAAAATCAAAATATGCTTAAGCTTTTTAAATATTCGATTTATTACAGCAATTATTTACAGTTCAGAGAATTGCATATTTTATCGTAACACGTCATAAGAGCTTTTCAAATCATCTGTATTTTAATAGAAAGGTTATTCGTATGACACTTTGCATTCATTCTATAAAATCTTCTTATGCAAAAAGCAACTCCATTGTATTGCATATTAGCTTCTTTACGCAATAATAGAGGTACTTTATCAAACCACATTCAAACGAGACATGCGTGAAGAAATACTCAAAAAATCTAAAATGAAGTATGTCAAATCAAAAACATCAAATGGCAATTATTTCAGATGGTTGCCTAAGAAAAATTTTTCGCGTAAAAATAATGCTTTAGATGGTTAATACCAGGATATAAAATCTGAAAGGATTTAGACGTAAAAAGGTTTTGAGAAATGCGGTGCATTATCAAGATAAACTGTGGAACATATGTTTCCGTGTAACAAGGTTTCAGGTAATGATAGCTTAAAATAAGAAATAAACAGAGGAAGAGCTTTACAAGGAAATCCAAAAATTCTTTTCACCTCATATAATAGTTCTTTTATTTTGAAAACTGTACAATTTGGACAAGTTTTCTTGAAAAGTGATTGTGCAACTTTTCATTCAATACAAACAAAATTTTCTTTAAGAATTTTCGAGTTTTTAGGTGTATGTATTTAACTCCAACATTCTATTCTGAAATGATTTTGAATCAGGATTTTTTCGGAAAAACACAATATATTTTTGGCTAATTTTATGTGTTTTTTTTAATTTGTTAATGTTATTTACTTTTTTGATTATCTCTAGAATCATCGTTATTCATATCTATATTTTATCTGTAATTTGTCTTGCTTTTTCTTGCGTTCAAAGAATGCTTTATGGAATTTTTTAACGCTCTTACTTTACCATTAAATATAAAGTATATAGATTTGTTTTATAAGCACTTTGGAAGTTTAAATTATCATTCATATCGCAGTTAATTCACACAAAGTTTCAATGAAGATAAATTTAAACTTGACATATCCTCTGACTGTTCATTGTATTAAGTTTCCAAGTGTTATAACTACCATGTTGCTAAGTGCAAGAAATATATTAGCATGATTTTAATGTTAACACTTCAATTCATTTGAAATTTAAGACTGTTAAATTTTGCGAATTAATCTACTCTTTTGGGTATTATACTATTTCATTAGGAAATTATAATGTTTTTTCAGCATTATTTCCTTTATTCAAAAAATCAATAATGAAATTATATAAGTATCAATAAGCAAAGTATGAAGTAAGAGAATTTATTTTTTCTAATATTCTAAACACGAGATAATTCATATAATAAATCCTTAATTCAATAATTTTATTACAAAAAGTGTTCAACAGTATATTTATAAAAAATACTAATAAAAATAGATTACTAAAAAAAATTAAACTAAAAAATTATTACTAAAAAATACTAATAAAAATAGAGAAATATTTAATAATAAAATTTTGTATACACACACACACACACACACACACACACACACACACACACACACACACACACACACACACACACACATATATATATATATATATGCATGTATGTATATATATGTGTTACCGTTAAAGTATATAATGCAGGTATTTCCTAAAATACGTAGTTATTCCATGAAATAACTGATAGTGTCCGTTAAAGTGAGTAATATGTTATTAATTTGACACTTTAACTAGCTATTTCGTAGAATAACGATCTGCAGCCCGTTAAAGTGTAAAATAATCTACATCATATATCTTGCTTTTTAGCATGAGGTACATTTACGTTTCGTTAAACAATATGAAAACTAGCGAGGAAAAAAAGTCCAATTTCCAATTCAAATAAAAATAATTTTTGAAGGACGGCAAAAATACCAAAGCATAAAACAACGAGAATATTTTATGGCACGTTTTCATAAATACCATTTATACGCTGCATAAATTAGATACATCGGTTCTTTTTCATTTTAATTTATCATTAGTTTATTTATAGAATACCTAGTTATTCTATGAAATAACTAGTTAAAGTGTCAAATTAATAATATATTACGCACTTTAAAGGTAGCACACTCACATATATATATATACATACATTAATACTTTTCAACCATTCTTTAAAGTAAAGATTTCAGAATCTGAGATCAATATAATAATTTCCAGCTTATAGAAACGACTGAAAGTTTTTCCATTTTTCATTTCACTGAAAAGATTGGGTTTCCTTCGGGAAAAAATTTGGGCAGAAATCCATTTTTCAAATTAATTGATAGCACGCTCTTCTTTTGCTTACAATAAAAAAACTACTTGTTTTGCAAGGGTATGTGTTTAAAATAATTATAGTACATTATAGATTCCCATACTTACATTACTTTAATAATATTTTTTAAAAACTCAAGTTAAACAATGCTGGAATTTTTAATCAGTTTTATTCTTTTACTTTTTACACAAACTTCTTTATTTCATAAAATTCCAAGTACTGCATTAAAGAATGCAAAAAGTTTTAAAATGTTTATTTCCTACTTATGAAGTAAACATTTCAGTTTTTAGATAATAAAGAAGAATCTCCATAAATACAGAATTTATTTGACGATGAGCGTGCATATAAAAATCTGAGAAACAATAAAATTGGTCTAAATTGTTTGGTGATGATTGATATACTTTTTGCACTCAGAACATCATGATTACCATGTTAAAGGAAATGAAATGCATAAAAATGGATATTTGTGACTTTCACATTTAAAATTTTAATATGTTATCTTTTAATTTAAATAGTTTTCATTTAATTATAGCTAACTAGGTGCGCAGTAAAATAAAATAGTGCAAACTACTTTGGCAGTAGTATTCAATTTCTAATATTCCAGACTAAAAACTCAATACATTTTTCGCTGTTTACTTACATGCACTTTATATAGCATATTAATTTTAAAAAATGATGTAGCATAAGTTTTAGAGATATGTCAAAAGATTTTGTTTGCTACTCTGTGTAATGAAATCTTTAATTATTTTATTAAGAAAATTGCATCATATTAAACTATCTATTTCATTAAATTAATTTATGTGTAATATCACGCTTAATCAAATTTTATATTTACAAATTTATAATTATGTTCAAGATTAAATTAACAAGTTTGTATTTACGACATTAATTAGCATCCATCTAAATCTATATTCTCTTGTTAATGTTTCTTTATCAGCTATCATAACATGCAGAGTTAATTTTTTAAAGCTTTCACTTTAAAAAATCGAAAGATATTCATAGTATTTTTTATGATAATTGCTTTACAATGCAAACCTCATTATGGAAGAAAATCTATGGCCGTGAATTTTTAAAATAATTAGTTGAAAATTGGTGAAACTATGTGCTTTTGTTTCATTTTTTGAAGTAATTATTAGTTGTGCTATATAACTCAGATGTCCCTTGTATACCCATAGGTTGAAATTATGTACTGACTGCTTCACTCCCTGAAATTTTTTTTCTTTTAATTAATTGTTTCGCTTACTTCGAAAACTAATAATATAAATAAACACATAAATAACTACATGATAAACTTGCTGAGAAAATATAATTTTCAGTTCTGAAGATATATTTACTGAAAAAATTGCATTGATATTGAACGAAAATGTATTATTATTTAGTAATAATGATAGTAAGTAAAAAAAAATTGTAAATTCTTGTATTAAAATATTGCTACATGATTTTTGTTATATTTGAATTCTTCAAAAATGCAGTTATTAATTTTCTAAAATAAACTACCTACATATTTCCAAGAATTTTATATCTTTAAAAAATGTCAGACTAAATTAAGAATATTTCCCTGCTCTCTTTCTAATATCAATAATTTTACGAATAATTTTGGAAATAAAAAAACTATAATTTCACTTTTAATATATAGTCAGAAAAATATCATTTGACCATTTTTTCGTATTGAACAATTATTTTATTAATCTTTTGTTCATTAATACCTTGCCCATAAATTATACTGATAGGAATAAAAAATTTTTTTTAATTTAAGAAACAACTTTTTAAGGTTAGTTTTCTCAATATTAGTGATAGTTTTTAAATACACATTTGCATTTTTCAGTACTTGTAAGACAATTTTACAAACCTTAATGAAAGTATTCCATTCTCAAAAATGCATTAATGTGTTCTGTGGTGACATCAGGATATAGTGTCAAATTTTTCAGACTGTCTTGAGATTGTCATAGCTATTCACTCCTCTTTTATCATCCTGTCTGAAATACTCCTACACTGAAATTTTGAAATATTTTTCCTCTCTACCTTTAGTTAAACATAGTGTGCTAGAACTATAACATATCAAAAACAGTTTGCTTTAATTCCCATTATCGTCTTTGATGAATTAGTGTTACTTTACTTATGTAGATTACAATCTGCTAGACTCAATCAGGTGTTATGTTGAGTTGTAGTACTTCAAAATAGAGTATTAGTTATACATTCTTACTAATGAAGGAATTTTTTCCAATTTGATATTTTAATTAGTATTCAAATCTATTGATTATTGCAATGAAAACTATTTTTTAATTCAACATTTCTGTCAAAGGAAAAACTTTTGTCAACTGTTTAATAGGTCACTTTTCTAAATTCAGTAAAATGATTGCTTTATATTTAATCAATCGGCTGTTTGTGATATCAAAAACTGTGATCATGTGTATCTAATATAATTGGGAATGAAGAAATTACAATGCTATAGACAAAAGTGGCTTGTATTAGTAAACTCTGCTTATGTGCTATATTTAAAAAGATGATAGAGAATCGTTTTAGGAAAAAAAATATAAGAATAAATGAAATATAAATCTTCGTTTTGAAGAATAGATAAATAATTTTGCACAAAACATATTTCCTTACAATAAATTATTTTGAATTATAGGGCTCAAAATTGAAAGATTACTTACTCAAAATTTCTTCAGAGATTTCAATATTATACTCAATATTATCTTTGTAAACGTAATTAGAAATGTTTTAGACATTGCATATATGAAATAGAAAAACATTAAAAAAATTGGACAAATATAAATTTAACATTATTTGAAAAATGGATACATTACGCTAGTCATATTCTTACATAATGGTGCCATATAATAATGGAATTTACAATCTTAAAGTTAGTATCAACAAATGTTAAAAAAATAATCATAAATATTAGAGAACATGTATTTTATTCCTTATCTAGATAAATTAAAATGTTTTTGATTGTCAAATGAATTTTTCTAAATATTCCTATACATTTTGAAATAATAATTTATTAATTAATTTCTTTGCAAGCTTTTAGGTTAACATGTTTGTTATCCGTTCAAAATGTAAAAAAATAGCCTTTCAAACATCAAATCCTAGCAATAGTAAAATTGCGTGAATTGAATTCAAACTGTCGTTTTAATTTCAATACAAAACTAGATAAAATTATTGCAACACATTTTGTATTAAAAAATAGAAAGTAAAAATAAATTAGCCTGGTTTTTCAATGATTGGAAAAAATTTATATGTATTCCAAAATTGAAGAAAAATATTATTACTATTAATCTAGAAAATCCGAGATGCAAAAAAATAAATAATTGGAATATGTATTTTCCTTCCAAATAGGAAAATATTTTCTTTGCCAAAAAGCATGCAAAACCAATTTATTGAATGCAGTTTTTTCTCTGCTTATTTTCATACATAAATATTTATTACTCACTTTTTTTTATTACGTATTCGGATTTTCTTCTTATAATTATGATAGCGCATTCTTTTATAACTCTGAAGCACGCAAATCTAATACTAACGGATATGACATTAAAAAAAATAACATTAGCTTTATTTTTATGTGTGTGTGTGTGAATCAGAAAGAGAATTTAATTTAATTCATATCAGTAACAAACTGAAATGAATCTAAAAATGGAAACTTTTCTCTAAAATAAATTAAAATTTGTCCTTGTCCTTTTTTTAGGGTAAACACAAAATGAGTCTATAAAATACATCTTTATCTGCATGCTGCATTTGAATACACTCCACGTACCCACGATATTAACTATTACGGCCAGAATTTTAATTTTGTTTTATCATTAATTGAAATTTATATCAATGGCGACCAAAACTAAATCCATAAATGAAAATATTTCGAAAAACTGTATGAAAATTTTCCCCTTTTCTCTTTCAAATATAAAGACAAAATTTAAATACAGCATGTTACATTTGATAAAATACCACGTGCCTTCAAAAATATCTATAAAAGTCATGATAATTAATTTTATTTTACGGTTTGTTTAATACAATACAATTCTTTTTCAATAATAATACTTTAAAAACATTTCTCTAATTAAGGCAAGAAACCAATAAAAACGTAGAAAAATTTAAAACACTCTTGGAAAGAATTTCAACTCATTAGAGATTAATTAATTCATTTCTGAGATTTCTTGCCGCATTAGAGTTATTATTATTCCGAGTTCTCGAAAAAGCTGGTAATGGGATCCTCCTCCCTCGCTCAATATAATCTTCTTAAGGGAATACATTTTCACGCAAACTTAGCATTGCAGATCTAAGTATACGTTAAGCATGTATTGATTTTGTCTTAGTTTCTCAAGATGTGTCGTGTCATTTGCTCTGGGATACAAACATTGAATAAAGATATTAATTAGATTGTCTTCTAACTTAATTTCTCTCTTTTTTTGCTATTTTTCAAAGCAATAATATTTATTTTAGTAATTAGTAAGAAACCTAATACAAAATAAAAAAGAAATTTCTGATTGTAATTATTAATAAAAAATGGGCACTTGAATAAAAAATAAAACATTTTATTTTTAATAAAGATTTAAATGTTTCATGATTGAAATGCAATTATTTACCAACGGGTATAAAAACAGGCAATATAATATATATACAGTTATTACACAATACATTGGAGCTCAATGCCTAAAGATATATATTTTAACCGTATATTTATTACTACTTATCTTTATATTTAATCATTGAAAATATAATGCTCTGTACGTTTAGGATGCTTAAGTAAAAAAAAAACATTTTTAATGTTCAAATAAATGGAATGGAAATAACACAAAATAAAAAAAAAATATTATAATTAATGTAAATATTTCTCTAGAGAAATATTGACATTTAATTAGTGAATAATAATTTTTTACTTATTTATTTCTGTTTAATGAATTTTAATTAAAAAGTACAAATGGGTCTAAGGATAAGGATTTAAATGTTTCTTCCGTTGCATGAAATATTCAATTATTATTAAATGTCTGTTTAAAAAATTCAGTATAAAAATATTATGAATTATTTTTTCAAAAAATAGTGTCTCTTAAAATGATCTACATCACTTTCTACAATCAAAGTAAGAAAATAAAAAAATGCCCTTAGAAAACCTTTCCTTAGCCATTTGTAACCAAGACATATATATTTTTTGGTGAAATAGTAAATGAAAGAATGTTTTGTTAATTTTCAAACCTTCAAAATCAGAATCACCTTTAAATTTTTGTGAAATTTTCTCAATGGATAAGGATGTCTGTTCTTTTATAGATGTCAAATTTTTTAAACAATTTAAAATTTCATTTTTATTGTATTCTTTAGAAAGAATCAGCCAAAATCATATGTGAGCGTCCAAATTATTAATACTTCCCAAATTATGTATGGGAATTTATAATATATGGGAAGTAGAGAATAAAAGTTATTTTATTATTTCTTGATAATTATATTTAAGCCTTTATATAAAGCATAATTCAGTGAACAAACCGCTCACTTACTAATCTGCATAGCAAAAACCGTATCTATGCGCATATTCTCTAGTGAACAGATTTCGATTTTTGACACAAAAGTTTAAATAAATTGAATATTTATAATTCGATGTGCATTTCTAAGTGAACAGTATTTTTAATGAAATTTTCTATTTTCTTTGTCAAAATCAAAAAATACAAAATACAAACATCAAAACTGATAGTAGCATGTACATCCAAAAGAATTAATTTTTTTTTGCCTTAAAAATGAGTTTATTAAAGCAGACTACATGTATTCATAAATCTATATAAACGTTTTCTTAAATCACTTTCACCTCTTCTATGAAATAAGTTCTCATTTTTCTTAAAGAATGAGATTTACTATAAATTTTTTAGACAATTTCACAGTAATTTCAAGTGTAGGTACTTCAGTACTTATATATTTGATTAATTTAAAACTTAAAATTACTCTTTTTTATTATTAAAATATTATTACTCTTATTATTTATTATATTTTTAATATTAAGTTTTTTTTGCATTGTTAAAACAACATCGATAGGTTGAATCATGTGAAATGCATAGCGGTTTTCTATTGCATTAATATAGTATAGATGTATAAAATTAGCAAGTTTGATTAAAAAACATATTATATATATATATATTAAGCTCAACATATATTGGACATCGCACATAAGGATATAAAATATCCTTTTATAAGAAATGGTTGGGATTTTAAAAGCAATTTATTTCCGTAAAATTTTTAAAGAAATCGCACATTCTATATTTATTTAGAACAATTTAGATTAATATACAAAAAATTTTCAATGAACATTTTTATAAAATCCTTTTTTGGTAAAATAAATTGAAAGAATTTATTTGATTTTCACATTTTTCATTCCTGTTTATGATGAAAATTTTAATTACAACTATTTATATATAATAAAAATAACATTTTAAAATAAAAATTTTGATGGAGTTTTTTTTACTTTTGCTTTTTGAGATAATAGCAGTTTTTTTGATAAGTTCGTCGGAATCCAGTAAAATCTGAATATGAGATGGATATATATTGAGTTCTAAAATGATTGAATATATATTCAGAAGAATTTATTTTACAATTTTCATACAATTCTTGATATAACTTATATATACAACTTATAATGATATTCTTATATGCTTTTCTATATATTGTTATTCTTTCATATTAAAACTACGGCAATATGAAAAGAAATACCATTATGTTACTTAAAAATGTATATTGTTCCACACTCGATGAAAGATGGAAGAAAACGGGAGATCAATTTAGTGTCGCCATCTCTACTTCACCAACTAAAACAAATACAACTTGGAAATGAATATGAATATTAAACATTAACTAAGCTCCTCATAAGAATTTGTTTCAAATAGTTTTAAATTTATTAAAGTCCAAAGAGAAATGTAACTTATTTACAGAAGTTATTGGAGATTTTAAAAAATACAATTCTGAATGTAAGAATAATAATCAATGACTAGTGTTTGTCAGAATTTCAGTTTTTAATTTGTTCATTATTCTCATAAAATTTTAATTGTAAAATTCATTATACTTGTTCAAAAATAAATAATAAAATGGTTAATAAATTTTTTAGAATTGTAAAAACGAGTTATTTTTTATTTTATTCAAGCGAATATCACGGGCGTCTGTGAGTTTTCAAATTTTCAGTTCTGATGGATTTTACTGGGTAAAAAAATAAATAAAATGAGGGGAAAAAAAGAATGAAATTTTTTATTTTAGGCTATAGAAAAAGCGTTAGGTCTGAAAGAAATTAATTAATGAGAAATAATTTAATAATTTGTGAGCCATGCATATATGAAGTTAATGCTGGCACTAACATTTCGCGTAAGAATAAGAAAATTTAGTACTAATAGCCTACAACAAAAATTTTAGGCTTATGATTTGTGTGATTTGCCTCAGTTAAGCATGATGAATAAAAAAAGCGACTATGGCATGAAAATAATTCAGTTTGGTTATATATCATAACTCAAGCTTGAAGATACTTTTGCAACAGATTAATGTTTATCAAAATTATGTGTGATTTCAACTGAAAGTAAACACTATTAATAAATCGGTTACCAAAAATATCTAATTTTCGTATAAAAATTTTAAAACAAATCTGCATTATATATTTTCAAGAATTTCTGTCTAAATTATTATTTTCTGTGTTATTAATTCTCTACAAGAAGTATTATTTACATAATCATTATTTTTTCAAATCAAAACAAATATTTCCTAATTTTGTTTCAATGTAAAATTTTCTTTTGACAATAAATTAAATACGTGTTAGATCTTCAATGAATTAGCAGATTTTGCAGACACTTTACATTCATCAATCGAAGAAGAATCACGACGATAATAAAATTTCTTAGGAGTAATAAATTGTGACTTATTAAAAAAATTTTGCGTTAAAAATATATTTGTCTATATTGAAAATTTAGAAAAATGTAGTTCTATTTATATTGTTCTTTCATTTTTATATATTTTAATTATTATATTGATATTTCTAAATTAATTATTACTCCTAATGAATTAATTAATTAGAAAAAAGATGTTCATTTAAAAATTCGATTCTATCGAATGAGTATTTAAAAATAAAATTCAGTTACGCAAAGGTTTGAACGATAGATATATAAAGATGAATACGTTTACTGTTACGTTTATTGTATCACATAAATTATTGATAATATTTGTACTGGAAGAAACGTTTCATATTTTTGTGGCAATTTTTTATTACTTTATTTACTTAGTTTCCATTACTATTTTTAATTATAAGAAAGTGAAGTGTTGATCAAGAATGCTTGTTCTGTATATATAGTTGTATATAGGTGTGCGTGAAAAAGAATATAAAAAAAACCACTGAATGATATTAATTAATAAACATATCATGATTTTAACATTTAAAAACATAACTGCTATATTTTAAAGAAAATTTCTTGGTAGGAAAATTGTCGAGACCTATTTAATTTAATCTGTGTGTATAGATTATTGCGCAGAGAGTGTATAGATTATTACAGGTTTTATTAATTTTAGTCTGTTTAGACAATACATGCACCTTTACCTGAAAATTATAATCAATTAAAGATTTAAATGAACTTTTAGTTATTATATTTATTTATTTACGTGTTATTTTTCCATCATGTATCTCTATTATTTTCTGGAATTTTATTAAAAAAAAAATCTGTGTATTTTTATTCTACATTTTAAGTTGTTTCGAAACGGTTTTACTACTAAAACATGAAAAAAAAATAAAGAAGACATAATTGGTTTTCATAATAATTTATGTCTTTCATTTATGTGAATGTGTGAAAATGTGGGAGGAAATTAACTGAAGATTTCTAGTAGCTTTACGGTTTCTTCTTCAATGTGATTGAAAACTAACTTTTTTTAGTTCACAAATTATTTAACAGATGGCAGCATCACAAAATACATTGATAGTACCGAAGCTACTTGCATCCGTTTGTATAATCGTTTCTAGGTAAATTCTCCAGTTTTATGAAAAGCTGGTGAATCATTTTTCTTTTAAACTTTGATAGAAATCAAAGTAAAATTTTTCCTTCCACTCATTATGGGACAAAAGAGAAAAAGAGGAGTATTTCCAGAAAAAAAATGTACTTTTATTACCATTTCTTCAGAATTCTTATCAGAATTTAAAAATTTAGCCCAGAGAAATATTAGAAAGCAAATTTCTAATGAATCATTTGCTTATTATTATATTTTTGGAACAGTTTTAGGAATACATTAAAATAATGTTTTCGTTTAAAGTGAATATTTTCTTAAAATATGTACTTTATTTATCTTTATGAGCTTAATGATTTAAATATTTGTTACGAATGTTGATATACTGTCCAAAAATTCTTTTCTAATGCAGTCACTAGATAAATCTAAGAAATTATGAAGAAGATTTTACATTTACTCACAAAAAAAGAGATTTTTTTTTTTTATCTGAGTCAATTCAAGAAAAGAAATTAAGAACTTTTGTATATAGATGAGAATGTAAGAAAATCGGGGTATTCCCTTGCAATTTTTTTAATATTAAAAACTACACTTTCCAAACATCAAATTTGTATGTAATTAAAGGGAAAGAAAATGCTGAAAACAAAAAGTATTAATTTTCCATATTTATTAAATTAGTTTAGTTTAGTTTATTTTAGTTATATTAACGTCCTATTTTAAAGCAACCCCAGGGCTCTTCCATATTTATTTAGTAACTGTTATCACTAGAAATAATTCAGAAATACTATAAATTATGTATTTCACTTCAAGAATTACATCGTGTAACTTTAAAAACGACTTGATTGTTTTTATTTCTATAAAATTTATAAAACTTTGGTAGTTTTTTTTTGTGATAGAAATTGATTTTGTTTAATTCTAAACTTTGAAAATCTTCCTGTGTTAAGCCTCAGTCTCGAATGATAATATCAGCTATCACCAATTAAAGTATGTAAGTAAGTCTTATATGCTATTATCTCCATATCGTGGTGTCTTTCTAACACTGTTAAACAAGCAATTACAAATTATTGTTCGAGAAGAAAAAGAAAGAGAAATTAAATCAAGGAAAGTTGAAAGTGAAAATAAAATAGTTTCAGAGACTTGGTTCATTATATATTTTAAAATATTAATAATAATTAAAAAAATGAAGCACTCCCTAAAAATAAGCTACAACATGAAGCAGAGAATGACATGCAGACACATTGCTTCCTGTATCTTTGGATGATGTGAAATCTTGAATCAACAAAGAAAAAGATCTGAAACAGATGCAACCATTGTTTTAAGAATAAGTAAACACATAATGCTATTTTTATAACTAACTACTTCAGAATGAAAATACTATATATTATATATTTGAATTTATTAGAGAATGAAATGTGCTTTGAGAAAATTGTTGAAATTGTTTATGATATGTAAAAGTGTGCTTTCAGATTAAAGATAGAAAATATTGGAAGTGACCAACAAAAGAATCTTTCTATATAATAAAAATAGGCAGAAAAAGGATTATTATTTAATGGCACTTAACTAATTATTTGAAAAAAAGTTAATTTTGAGAAATGCTTAGATTTTTTTGGGATAAATTATGCAAAATTTTCAAATGTAATGTTTGATGCAAAATATTCCAGAACTGAATATATTCAATGTTTTCTTAATATGTATTGTTAGTATTTTACGTAAAATGCGTTCTCTAAAGCTTTCTTTAAATGGACTAATTTAAGAAAATGTAATTAACTTATGTGACCACTTATTTTCCAAGGCCTGTTAATAGTGTGATCCTCAATAAATGTTATTATTCAGTGATGTCAAGATGAAAATTATTTTCCATCATATTACTTCATGTTTTTAACCATTTAAAGAGGAACTTAAAAAAATCCTTTTTTAAAATTTACTTTAGTGAAAAAAATATTCGAGTTTTAATAATAGATCCCTTTTCAATTATTTAAAAGCATTTGTATCTCTCTAAGTCCAGAATTAGAAACAACCCACTTAGTCTAGGTCTATAATAACAAGTTTTAAAGTTTTATTTTTAATCATGAAAAAGGAAATTGAATGTTATTAAATAAAAAAGTTTCAAAGATTATTTTTTTATCTTTATTGAATTGGATATCAGAACTGAGGTCCCAACTTATTCTATTAAATTGAGAAATGGTTGCATGCTACTAGAAAGAAAAAAATCAAAATGTTAGAATAAAGAATTAAAAATATAAATGCAAATATATCAGAAAAAATTTAAATTCTGAACAATTTATCTACAGGAAATATTTTAAGTTTGGCATACACTTAAATTTTTTAATGCGAAAGTTTTATAGAAAAAAATTATTGTTTCTTAAGGGGAATCGATGCCTCAAAAAATCCACAATTTTTGATAAAATTATTAAATTTTTTGATAGATAGATGTTAATTGTGTAGAAACTTAGATTTCTAAAACATTTTTCAGATGCAAAAATTAAAATTTTAAATATTTTAATTTTTTTTTAAAAATTAGGCATTTTTTAAAAATGCTTCTTATTTTACAATTTTCAAAATATTTTCTCCAACTTTTTTTACAAGGATATCATAATGTAGGTAAAACTATTAGGGATCGGATTTTTGATATCTGTATTAGTTTGTAAGAAAAAAATTCTACAAAATTTTGCTAAATTTTTTGGAAAAAATCAGATTTTTTCCCTTTGAGCATTTTTTGAAAAGAAATCTAATCAATTTTTTTGCAAATCCATCCCTAATTCTATTAAGCATACATTTAAGAGTGAGTAGAAAAAATTTCATGTAAATAGAATGAAATGTGATTGATTTTTAACATTTTGTAGCTGACAGAATTTTGAAAAAAAGCGAACTGAGAAAAACAAGTTTTCAACACAATAAAACTATAATAAAAACAATTCATATCAAGTTGGGTTTTTTTCAGAGCAATAACATGGCACTAGTAAGAGCTAAAATATCAGTTTTATTAATATACATTATTATTATATTTATTAATGGCCATTATCATACGTAGGAATTATTAGAAAAATTGAGGGAGAAAAGTACAAAATGTTCTTTTTTTTTACTCAGTATTTTTTTTAGTAAAAATGGTTATTAAATGATCTTTAGTTCTGTTTATCAAATAACTAATAATGCACAGAAAATTCTAGTCCATTTCATTGAACTTGAAGTTAAATTAGCCGTTTTGAAGTGGGTAAATTTTCTAGACAATGCTTACGACGAAAAACGGTTTCGAAAACATAAGTACAAAAATATTCAATATGAAATAGCTTATATAAGTACAAAATATTTAAAATAATATAGTATCATTCAAACATAATTCTATATAAGTTTTGTGTTAATCTGAAGTATATAGAAGAAGCAATCAAAGAATTTATTGATATATGCAATAACGACATACTTGGAAATGACAAAGAAAAACATTGTATAAATACTTGTATACCAAGGCAATACAATGTATTATTATTCAATGCAATATGTAGTGAAATGTGCTTTTCTGTGCAAAACACTTATAAAATTTAAAGATTCAATTTAAATTATCATTTGAGTTTATCATCATCAGCATAATTTGAAGAGGAAATCGAGATCATTTTTTCACAATAACTGCATAAAACTTACAATTCATATGAAACATATTTCAAACAATATATTATCATTCAAACACAATTCTATAAATGTTTTGTGTTAATATGAAGTATATAAATGAAGAAATCAAAGCATTAATTGACATAAGCAATAATGACATATTTGAAAATGACCAAAAAAAATAGTGTAAAAATATTTGTATAGCAAGACAATACAGTGTATTATCATTCAATGCAATATATAATATAGTATACTTAATCGTGCAAAATACTGTTAAGATTTACTTATTCAATTTAAATTATCAATTCAATTAATCATCAGCATAATTTGAAGAGCAAGTCAAGGTGATTTTTTCACAACAACAGTTGCATATAACTTTCAGATCATATAAAAAACCAGATTTAGCACCCAACTTCAAATTCGCAGCTTTTTTAAGGAAGTCTGAAAAAAATACAATGCAAACAATTTTGAAATGTGCTTTTTTATACAAAAATATATGTTTTCTTCCAAACAAATACCAGTTTTATCTTCTAGTTTTCATTTCATTGTATCTGACAATCGTGAATTTCAATCGTTTCATTTAGTAAATATGAATCAATCACAGATACATTGAGCTGTTTTAATTCCTTTCTTTACATTTCTTGTTACTCATAGCAAGAGAATGGGATTTTCTTTTATTAAAAGACATTTCCAAAACAAATTAAAAAGCAGGTCAGCAAAAAATAAATTCTGTAGTCTTGAAAATCACAGTTTTGATTTTAAAATAATTATAATAACAAGTGCGAAATTCTTTCAAAATTAAGAACGACAGCAGTAAAACCATAAACAAACAAGGATTTAACCGTTACAGTTTCAAATAAGTTTCCTACTTTTTATTTCATTGAAAAAATTAAACGGCTTGGCTACTCGCACATGAAATAAGTTTGATGCACACATAAGATAAGGTGATACAAGCGTGGCATCTTATATCGCGTTAGACAAAATAACTCCATATCTAGCTAAATACTTGTCAGATTGTTTTGAAATTTTCAGATTAATAAGTCAAATGTTTAAGGATCAATATTCACTAAAAATTAGGAAATCGATATTTTCATTGATTTTCGAAAGTTTTGAGGTACCAAGCCCCTTTAAAACCTTAAGAATCTGTGTAAAATTATTGCTGGTAAATGGAAAAGAGGTCCAGGTAACTTGCAGAGAGAAATACATAATTTTAGGTCAAGAAATTTAGATAAAAGTTTTAAAAGTGTTGATGTATTTAGAAACTGGAGCAATTTAAATTAAATACGCTATATAATGAATAATATTTATATAGAATAGGCAATTTTAGGAGTAAAAGTTTTAGTTAAAATACCACTAAGCGATGAAATTATAATTAAATGAAGCATGACTTTTCTTAGCTTTTCCGAAAGTATCGAATTTCTACTTAATTCGTCGATCTGAAGCGAATTAACATTAGACTGTAGTTTAATGACATTAACAATGAGTAGAATGATCGCATGTATTACACATTATCGTATATTCATGTGAGGCATGGTTCTGTTTTAACGGAAATACGGACAGGTATATCATCTGAACTATGTCCAGAGATTAATGTATCTAGTGAGATTCATTTTAGGGGGTAAGCATTACGCTGTTGAGTATATGTGTGAGTATGAGTACAAGTTGGCAATCTAATAATTACAGTTGACTACATTTCCATCTTGTATATGATAGTTGTTTTTCATGTGAACTTTCTATGGAAAGAACTTTAATTCTTGTTCCTGTCAACTAAGAAAAGATTAAAAATTCATTGACATTTCAATTGCAATAAATAAATTTTATATCTCTGAATTTATTTAATCAAGAAATATGCCTGAAATTAGTAGCTTATATTTAAGTTAAGTTGGAATACTTTTCAATGTTTTATTAAGAATAACATTGTTTGAATTATTGTAAGCTAAAATTGAGATGTTAATATACTCGAAGCTTATGGAACCCTTCAATATTAATTACTCACTGACATTTCCTTTTCTTCAGATGTATTTAGATGTTAATTTCTAGTGCATGCGTGTGTGTAAATGAATGTATGTATTTTGACAGGACCCAGACTGTGGCTTCAGATTTGTTATCCTACCATTTTTTTTTTATTTCTTTATGTATGTCATAGGGGTGTATATAACTTTTTTTATCAATTTTCATCATTTCTTAATTTTTAGTGTTTTATAAATTAGTTTTTACAATAGTTCAAAAGTCTAAGCTAGCGGTAAGGCAATTATCAAAGACAAATACTTTAAACTTGATCATTATCAATCATATTTCGAAAGGAAATTTTTTCCCCTTCATAGCATTCGGAAATATATAAAAAAGTAAAAAAAAAAAAAAAAAAAACTAAGTCATTTTATTTACATAGTTTTCTTTTAAAACAGTTTATTTGGAAAAAAATAAATAAATTTCCTATCATTTAATTATTATTATGAAATTTCTGGTAAAATATTTGTTTTGTATTTTTTTATTTCTTTATTGTTTTCCAATTTCTATTCAGCAACAATGTTTTTTTTTTTTTAAATTTACATTTGCTCAAAAATATTTTGAAGAAGCTAAATAAGAATTTTATTTCTAATGAAGTAATTTGTAATTCTTTCCTGATTGATTATTTACTGATTGATCTCGCAGTATCTTTTTTTTTCTAAAATCTGCAAGAAGTTAAAATTATTAGTAATAAAATTTTTATGTATTTAAATTGATGTTATGTTAAGATTATTATTTATACAGGGACATAAAAGTTCCCATTAATATTAAATTCTTTCAAAAATATTTTTTTAACATATTCTTGATTTGCTTTCAACTATAAGAACATTTAACTGCCACACAGATTTAAATTTATGACGACATAAAAAGATCCTACATTTTCCCCGAGCATAAGTGCAATAATTTTTTCTTTCGTAAAAATAAAATTATATTAAAAATATTATGAAATTGTGTATATTAAAAATTTGAGAATTCAGTTTAATTTTAAATAATTGAAGAAAAATAAAATTTCGAAATATGAAAAAGATTCAAAAGACAAAATTTCAACCAATTAAATCAATTGTACAAAGTTTACTTTGGTTTGCATAATTAGATATCCCCTGGTTCTCCCTATCTCCTTCCAAACGCTTTGATTTGTCATTTGTATTCTTGAAATATGCGTAATTCCATATCCCTTGACAGACTAGATCAAAATCTGGTAGACAAATTTCTTAATATTTGGAAGCATAAGTTGTTAGTTGTGCTGTTAAAATTATGCTATTTCTTAAGCATAAGCTATTAATTGTACGATTAAAAGGGTTTTATACCCCTTAAATTTTTATAGAGATGAAATGGTATTGAGAGATTTCTTTCAACTTTCATTCTGGAATTCTATGTAAGTGACATATGAACTTCTAGATTTATAGAGGCTTCCTTAACAGAATAAATTTTCAATTAAATATCAGCAATATCAGAGGTAAGAAGATTAAAAGATTCATTGTCAATGATAATACTTTTTTGCAATTCTTTACTTTCAAATTTGGAAAATATAAGTCAAAATGATACGAAAAATATACAAAATATGTAAAGAGTTGGTCGATGGCAATTGCAAGATTAAAATAAGAATATTTTCGATCTTTATATGGTATAATTTATATGAAATGAAAATATAAACACTGTATTGTATAGACATCTCACTAAATGGAAAATGCAAAGAAAATAAAGCCCAAAATGACCAAATAAAGTATAAAGAAGGAAATTTGCTGCACTGGAATAGATATGTTTCTCAAAAGAGAAAGAATAACATTTTATATACACATTAAAGTAATAAAAAGCAATCAAAGACAAGTAGAAATTTAAAAAAGAAATAGAAATTAACCCCTTCCTCAAGTGAAATATTAAATCTAAAAAGAAATGGGCAAAGCGATTCAACTAGAATTAGTTTCATCGTTGAATGATTTTATGAGTCATCAAACTAGCTAAGAACATGGAAAATTAGCTTAACAAAATTTATTATCTTGCATTAAATACTTGCAATTGAATTAATTTTTAGAATGCAAAAGTTAATTATTTATTTACCAATAAATGTATAAAACACGATTTAAAATATTCAATATTTCCTTTAACAGTAAACTCGTAGGATAGATCCGAAACTTCTTTTATTTAAATTTCCCATTCTGACTTTCTAAGTGTTTTGTCACTCATGTTAATTATTAAAGATCATTGATATAATTTAACATATTCGTCTCAATTAAGGTGAGGAATTCGAAGAAATTTTGGTAATGAGCATTTTATTAATGCATGAAGACAGGAAGTAAGCAAAATCTTGGATTAATATTCTGCGTAATATGTAATTTTGTTGTAGCTGATTAATGATTCAATCACGTTGGCAAGGCACTTTCCACTTAATGAATTTCGGTACTTGAGACATTCTTAATGAGTGTGATTTCTGGCATTTCAAGTATTCTTATTATCGTCTGTAGCACTTCACTAATTCAAGAAATTGAAAGAGAGACAATTCTTTGTGATTATCTATCATATCATCAATTTTTGTATGAGACTATCCAGATAGCATTCCAATATCAAATAGATAGATACTTGAAAATGCTTTTAATACTTACCGAAATTCGCAGGTGTAAAATGTATATGTCAGTGAGATTGAAGTGCAACCTGATGTAAGCTTAGTCGATAGTGATGATGTGATAAAAAAGGCATATTTTCAATTAATTCTATTAAAAAATAGCAATAATGTCAATAAAATAGGAACAGGATGAATATGAGAAGAGTATTTGAATAAAGTATGATGAAGAATATCCAGTAAAACCAATCCACAAATTTCATAAATGCATATAAAAAATAAAATATCATTATCTTATTGATATAATTCTAGGTAGGATGATTTTTAATAAGTCACTATTAAATTGCCCATAACTAATATAATTATATTTCATTTGGAAGTCTCAAGAGGACTAACCTGTGCCTTGTATGATGACGTTTTTTAGTTTTATAATCTTTGGTGCGAAAGATTATGAATTAGAGAATATGCTTCTTGGCATATTGTCATAAATCGGGTTGCTGTGTGTTGAATATGTCTTAGAGCAACCACTGTTTGAGATACTGTTCTTGGAATAAATCATGCATGGCTTATCAATGAAGCATCGAAATGACAAATCAATTAGTTTCCAAAATATGGATTAAAAGTTCTTTTAAAAGTGAATTTAAATGAAAAATAATATTTGTAAATGCGGTATTATTAAGTAACCAAAATTAATTCATTTAAACCTTAAAATTACCTCAAAACAGCCATATGTTTTAACACACACGCGCATACACTCACACACAGAGAGAGAGAGAATCAATCACTGAAATAATAATAATTGCAAATCAGCACATTGTCAAATAAGCAAAAAGTATTTCATTTAAACATTATAATATTAGAGGACAACCTTAGTTTTTCAAAGACTCAACGCACTCAAAGGAATTCCATTCATCATTTTAATAACCTAAATATTTTTTTTAAAAATAAGTACAATGTAAACATAATTTATTAGCTATCCATTAACAGGGGAAATCTTTTTTCTTTTCAAATGAGATGCTATTCACTTATCATGGCTAAACATTTGGGATATGAATGTAAATCTAGTGATACAATTATATTAACGTTTTTGTATAAAGTAAACCGATGTAATTCCCTGTAGCTATCGTGTTTCCTTTTATTTTTCGGAAATAAAAAAAAAGTAAGAAAAATAATATAATTTCGTATTGATCGTTTTTGTGGTACCATGTAAACTAATAAATAAAAAGCATCGAAAAAGTATTTCCGAAATGTAAAACATTAATGATTGACTTAAAAATTGAGACAAAAACAAAATTAACAAATGCTTCATTTCCCTTGAATATCTTTTTACATATGAAATTAAAAATGAGTTCCTTGTCTTGCAAATGGAAAGCCTTATAGTTTGCTAAGATTTGAAAATATTTTCTTTGAATTCATTAACGTTAGAAGACTTTTAAATATAATCGACTATTTTTAAAATTTGAGAGGAAAACTCTTTGTACATAATCTTGTTAACAACCATTTCTTTAAAAAAAATAAGGTGTCAAAAGAGAAAATGAATCAAGACAATTTCCATACGTCGTTAAAGAAAATAATCAAAAATATATATATTTTTTATTTTCTAAGGTTAAATAATGGTGAAACTGTTTGTTGATTTCTACTAGACATAGTAAAAAAACAATAAATTTGACTTTTTTTATAAATACAGAAAAAAAAGTATATGTGAATAACTTTTAAAAGAGAAGAAAAGGAAATTAGATATGTAATGCTCAAAACAGAATAAATGGAAACTAGGCATGTAACGTTCAAAACAGAAGAAAAGGAAACTAGATATGTTATGTTCAAAACAGAAAAAAAGAAGAAAAGGAAACTGTGTAAGTAATCTATATAAATAAAAATGAATGTTTGTCTGTAGATCTCTTAGGCGCTGCTGTGCCGCTCATCGGATTACTATAAAACTTTGAATACTTATTACTTGCATTCGCGGGATAATTATAGGCAAAGCAAAGTTATGAAATATATCAAAATTATTTTTGGATCTATTTACTGTATTTATTAAACAATGATTATTTTCAAAATAGCCAGCCAAGGAGACAACAAACTCAGTAAAGGTGTTAAATTCAAACTAGAGATAAATATTCCGTAGCTATTGTATGTAAATGCTATGTAAGTCGTACTCTACCGTAAGAGGCTTAATAGAGAGTATGCGGGAAAGTTTTATTGAAAACACTCCTATAGAATTAAAATTTTATTTAAAAATTTCATAAAATTTCCGCGTTTTTGCAATTTTTTCCGGAAGTATTAGAGTACTCAAACTTTTGAGTAATTTTAACTGAGAAAATTATTAATTCAACTATATCACAAAATTTGAAGCATAAATATATTTTCTGTGTTTCATAAATTTTAAAAGAAAGTATTTAATCACATTTTCTAACATTAATCTTGAGAAATCTGAACGAATATTAAACGAATGATGAACGATGCAAAAGATAAGTTCTTCCCTTACGTTCTTTGTTCTCAAAGAACAAACACCAAGCATTACAAATCTAAGGGAATCCATAAATCCAATATATAAAAAAGAATTTTTATTTGTTCGTGCTTTATGCGCTGCCGAATTATTCAACCGATTTCTATGCAAATTGTTCAACTCATTGCTTACACTTGCGTGGAAGTTATAGACAGAGTATAGTTATTATATTTATGATATAAAAATAATTTTTTGTTTGTTCGTACCTTGCACGTCGCCTTACTATTCAACCGGTTTCTATACAATTGTTCAAATTATTGCTTGCGCTTGCACAAATGTTGTAGACATAGTACAGTTATCTTATCTATTATATTATTATCCTGTTATGACAGCTGTATTATGTCTACAGAAAAGATTTTTTGTTTGTTTGTATAATGTGCGCTGCTGTACTATTCAACCTATTGCAATGAAACTTTTGTAAAAGTTATTGCTTGCACTTCCAGTTATAATTTAAAATTAATTCACAAAAGTCAAACAGCACATCCGGACGGAATTAATCACACATATATCAAACAAAATAAAAGTATTAGGACTGATGTCAATCAACGCGAGGAAAATTAAATCAAAAAGTGAAATCTCCAATGTGTTTATTCTCCTTAATGAATAATCTTCTACATGAAATGTTGTTATTCAGCATGCTTATTGTTTTGTTGACAGCAAACCGCAATATTATTCAGTCAATCTCACACATAAAAATAAAGTTGCTGTTGATGCCTTCAAGGAAATATATAATGGAAATTTTCAAAAGCAAACAATAATTTTCCTATTTATTAACTGAATCTATAAACATCTCGCCTATACAAATACATATTGTGTTGATGGCTTCGACAAAAAAAATTTGTTCCCAAACGTTCGTCTCTTACTAGATGTAAAAGCACAACATCTGGAAATTAGCCAAATCGAACTTCATAAACAAACGAAAATAAGAACTTAAAAAACAGGTAACATCATTGATAAAAATAATAAATATATTTCCAAAATTTGTGGCATAGAAAAACAGATAATCAAATAAAAATCCAATCCTTTAATTAATTGAACATTTTTTCTGAAATTTTCAGAATTCAATAAATTAATATTATGATAGGAAGAATAGATAAAAAAATAATTAAATTTTTATACATTTTAAGAATAGACTTTTATGAGTATTTTAAAATAATTATATATAGCAGAAATCATTTAAGTGATAAATTAATTTGCTGATTAAATTTGGTGATGAAAATGTTTTGTTTTACAAATCCATGATTTAAGACTTGATTAGAAATGTAAATTAAATCAATTAAGAAGATTTACTAGGTTCTGTTTTAAATAGTGGCAATACGATTTTATTTATTCACATAATTGCCATTTTGTTTACTCTCGGAATTATGATTTTGTTTATTCACGGAAAGCCAAACGATTATTTAACTTCTGATAAAAATTTGTTTGAGGAAATGCATTGATTTTAAAGAGACGATAATGAATACAATTTAAATTGAAAGTTAAATGTATTGAAATCTTTTAATAGGTTTTATTTTTAAACATAGTTATGAAAATGCTTTTGCTTATTCTCAGAAGCCATAACGGTGATGTTAGACATGATTTAAAATGAAATTTAAATGTATTGGATTATTTTACTAGATTTTATTTTCAAACGTGATTTTTTTATTTTCTTTCAGATAGGAAGGAAAGCAACGATGACACATTTTGTTTTGTTGATTTACTAGTCCCCCGAGTCCCGCTGGGATTTCTGGTGTAGAGAAACAACGCCCGCTTCAAGAAAGTGACTCCCGTCAACCCCTTTTGACGTGCGAGATCCCATCCATTTCCAACCTAACCCAATAGTTGAGGGCAAATTTTTCACTTTCTGCTTCTTGCGGTGACGCCCAAGTCTGACAGCGACATCAACCTTTATTGTGGTGAGACGCCGTCACAGTAAGTGAGGGATAATAAAAGATCTCTGCATCTCGGAGAGCAACTTGGGCACCGAAAGCCCTTGATGTGTAACAGTTGAGAAATGTCTTTCAAACGACAAGAACTTCACAACGTCCATCGTTAAGGTTGTCAAACCTAAGTTAGCTCATGTGTGAACCTTTTCGAAGGAAGATAGAAAAGCATGAACCCGAAGCTCAATTCTTTCTGGATAATGGTTGCAATATAACAACGTAACTTGTTGTTGTGATATTTTCATTTTGTATGCACTTAAATCTACTACAACAGAGGCTTTATGATAAAAATTTTGAGTGAAAAATAATGTTTTACATCTATTAAAAATAACTCTTTAAAATAGCTATATAATACCATTAAAGTCATAACTGCATCTTGTATTCTAAATAATGCTTTTTATTGTGTTATCTTAGGAAAATATAAAAAGATCTACGAATTGCTTACTCTTTAATTAAAAATGAAAACTTTAAAATGTGATTATATTTAGGTTAATAAACTATTCTCTGTAACGAAGAAAAAGAAGGTAAGAAGTCATATTATGAAAGATAATTGTTCTAATATTAAAAAATCATGAACTAATGACTTCATATAAGAATTTTCTTAAAAATCAATCGTAGCACAATTAAATGTTCTTCATAGTGAATCTCGTTAACTATTGAATACAGTAATGTTCTAATTTCTTAATGAAATATAAAACTCCAGATTTTGGACGCATTTGTAAAACGAATTTCTAAATGTATATCAATAATTATTTTTACCTGGATCAATATATTTCTTTAAATATTTTGAAGCCTTTAAATGTGACTTATCATATAAGTATTTGTTTTACTTGACAAGAAAAAAAATGATTTGATTTCCTCATCTTATCACTTATCATTTTTTCTTAATTTTTAATAATATATTAGAAAACATCGATAATCTTCATACCATCAAAGTTCTCAAAACAATCTGAGTATATAAATGAGTCCATTTGTTCAGTACAATATGAAAGGAGGTTAGTTGAATCTCGCTCTTTAATTAAATTTTATGTTGTACGTTCATTAATGAAAATCGCATTTTTTTAAAAAGCAAATTTTAGTTTGGGAAATAGGTTTCTCAAATAGCAGATATTTTACTAAAATTCTCATTATTATTATTATTTTCATTTTATTGCTAAAAAGGTGGTTAAGTTTCCCTTTCATAACTTAAGTGTCTGAACAGTTGAAAACTTAACAACTAAGACAAATCTCATAATAATTCTATTAATCATGATTTTTGCTGTATATTTTATTCTAATGTTTATTTTCTATTAATGTGCACAAGCTTATAAAACCAAAGTTAAATAATTTATCTAACAGGTAAATGAAATATAGAAAATCCCTCATTGTCATGTAAATTGCTTTAAATCGATTTCTAAAAGTTTGGAACTATCCTGCAAAAGAGGAATCTGGAGAAATATTATGTGTTCCGATTGTTCCCACTATAGGAAAAGAGTATATATTTCCATTCAAGTATGCATTACTGTCCAATAAGGTAATTGCTATGGATTTGCAAATCAATTTATAGAACATACATTTTTAGGAAATATAGTTAGTTACAACTGCATAATTTATTTTATGGATCCAAAATCAAATCCAAAAACTTTACATTTTTCTTGAAAGATTTTCTTCGTCAATAAAAAGTGAGGAGGAAAAAATTTCAGGATTACGGATTTGATTATTATTTAGAAAAAAAAAAATTCCTTCATCCTGAAAAAGAGCATAATTTGTACATAGGGTTTTTTTTATATATGATGCAATAAAACATAAGACAATTCACAAATTGTTCTTTGTTAAGAATGTAAACCATTTTTATTAATTTCATTCACATATTGGAATTCTTAAATTATTCATAATAGATGAATAAGAAGAATGATGATTGCAATAAAATATCACAGGTGCGTTATACAATTTTATTTAGTGGAGAAGGAGAGCATTATTAACTTTCTACTTCTGAGAAAGACCATATTTAAGCTATTCACCTAACGCAGCCTACTCATATTCGATTTCTGCGTTAAAAATCTAAACAATCAGTTATTAACGCATGTCAGTCAATTAGTGGCTAACATTTCTTTCATAGAGTTAAAAATTAACGAGTTGTTACTAAATAAATTTGAAAATGATGTGTTTGAAGATAAAAATACTCAATCATATATCACAGAAACCAAGTTATTATGAACGAAGTGTCTGAAAAGTTAAATAAAAAAAATCAATAAAATTACTATTCATCACGAGTATGGAACATATAGTCATATATAAGATGAATATAATGATTGAAATTAGCCCAAATAGCAATTGGAAAAAATCTTGAGTTATATTTTAAAGAAATTTACTCACATTTATTATCCAAAATCAAATTTTGCTGTTCCTCTCTCCTGCGCAACACATAAAGAGAACACATTATAACAGTCAATAACTCGAGATTGATCAATCTCCTTGTTTCAGATCTCGGGCCTAAGAACATATTTTAGGCATTATGTAGCTTGCTAATAAGCTCATCACCAAAAGTCGTTGAGCTGGATGAATGACATACATAGACTCTACTCCAAATTTGAAGATTTTTAAATACTTTTGAACGAAATTCACGCACAGTAAATCTGTTTGTTCAGTTGCCCGAATGCAAATTAGCACGGTAACTGCGAAACGAAAATAAATAAATAAATGAAACATGGCGCACAGATTTAATATCTGAAGTGTAGATATGAATCAAATTTAGAACTAAAGATATAAAATAATTGGGTATGCATTGCTTAGTACTCACACAAGCATATAAATAATAAATGAAATGACTCAACTATAAGAAATTCGATAAGTGAGTTTGTAACAATAGCTATAATTTCCAATCAAAAATTGGTTTTAAAATGTTGGAAAAATGGTAATAAAAATGAAGGTTAGTTTTTGGTACTTTTTGACTAATTACACCTCAGCGAGTCACTTACTAAAAAATGACTAAAGTCTCACTTTAATAGGCTTTTTCATACAGTTTGACAAAATTTGGAAAGATCACTCTCGCTGGTATTCTTTTGTAATAGAAAAGTCTTCTAGTTAACCAATGAAAATGCAATGATACAATTACGAATTTGGACACCCGCTAAATTAGAATACATAGTTATTATCATCATTTTTAGTATTGCGAAGGCATGCATGTCTCGAAAACATATTCTGTTATATTCATAGTAAAGAGAACTAAGATTCGATAATAACTCCATTTATTGGTCATTTCACTGTTTATATGGCAAATAGGGAAAAAAGGAAAGCTAATCACTTTAAGCATTGGTCATTTATCTAAATGTATTAATCTAATAAGCATTGCTTTTTATCTCAACATATAATTTTAAAAATCATCATAATAATTCAAAATTGATTTTTAGGAAAATCACGATTTTTAATGCTTTATGGGAAAACACTCAAGTTTCTAAAGAATACTTCTATAAGTCAAAACCACATAAAAGATAATAGAGACTCGATAAAGAATGTATTTTTCACTGCTTGAATCGTAAGTTGAGAAATAAGCCTGGTTAATATCTTTCAGCATCATATATTTTCTGAATGCGTTTTGAAAACAATGAAAAGCACTTTAACTTCAAAACTGATTTTTTATGAAATTAATTACTTTTTTTGAAAACAACGATGTGCATTGAATTTGTAACCTGTAAAGTATCATCTTATTTGAGAAAGAAAAAGCTTTATAACTAACCCAAGGCCTTTGCGTTTCATGACATGTAATGCGCTTTTAGATATAGACAAGTTGTTGCACTACTAATTGCATCGGTGAGTTCCGGAGTATTGGATCTAATTGAGACTATTAACATTGATATCGGTGGCTCGCCGAGTAACTAGTTAGAACCGTCATTTGAGTAAGCAAATGCACAGGTCCTTTTTTTATCTGTCGCCAAACAGAAAGGGGGGATGTATTTTATGTAATCTATAGAGTGCGAAAATTGGCGTATCTTATTATCTGACTTATCTACACAGATTACTCGAGCGTCTTTAATGTTTTATACGCAACTTTATATTTAGATATTTAATTGCTAGTTTTTATATAGTTCATTTCATATTTACAAAAATTATTATTTTGAAAACAAAATGCATAATGTCATGTTAATAAGCATTAGTTTCCTCATGTTAATAAAATATATTTTCATGTTAATAAAAATTAATGCTCGTTTACTTAAACTTAAATAATTCTCAGATACTATTTTTTTAAAATAAAAAACAATTATTGGACATTAAAAATAATATATAACGCATGACAGTAATTTGACATCGATTTAAAACAATTTTCACAATTCCAGATCAAAACCCTTGTCCTTGAAAAGTTATTGCAGCGAGTCATATAAATCTTTTTAATAAGAATAAATTTAACACTTTGGAATATTTTAGTTACAGATAGGTGATATTAAAAACCAATTTTTTCAGATTTTCTAATAACTTTCTAAAACTTATTAATTTTTTTGCATAAAATTTGATCTCTTGTAATTGATAAAAATATTTAATCTAACTTTTAACTTGGATATGGATTCCAATTTATGCATATTGCTTACAATTGGCAAAAAATATGATGCACACAAATATTTTCTTTCTTATCTGTATAGATAGAAGTATTTGTATACATCTGTTATGTTTCATTTCATAGTTTAAATTTCTTTATTAGAAATTTTATAAACTTAATGTTCCAAACATATATATATTCAAAAATGCAAATATATTTATATATGTAGTTTGAAATATTTCAAAGATGTTAGGTTGGAAAATTCTTGCCTTTGGGAATCAAAAGTTCATAAAAAATTTAGTTTTGTTTGAAAAATATAATAGTCCATCGTATGGATGAAATGCAGCGAATAAAATATCCAACTAGGTAAACATTAATGTTAATATTTTACCAATTTTATGAGTTTTTCGTGATTCCTTAAAAATATTATTTTAGACAAATGAAGAATTCTCAAAACTAAATTTTTTCCAATCATATTGTATTTAAATGTTATATATTGTCATTATGTGATATGTAATTTGACCTTCATTCTTTTTGTTTATCAAAATATCAATATTCATTATTTATTACATTAGTTACAATTGATGACTTGAAAATAAAGATGATATTTTGTTTTCGACTAATCTCCTTTTAATTATATTTATTCATTAACTTAATTATGTTACAATAAAGCCATATGATGAATTGATTTGTATATAAATTTATGTAAAATTTATCAATAAGATTTTTACAATTTATTTAAAACTTTTCTACAGTAGCTTCAGTAGTTGTAAAAAATGTTATTATAAAAACTATTTCTGGATATTAATCATATCAAAATATTAACTAATTTTTATATTTTAATTAATTTGTATCGCTTACTAAACAGTTGGTACAATAATCATCATGTTATATATATTCAGTTTTTTTTTCATGATAAAATATTTCATTTTTCGTCATATTTCTAATATTTTTCTCCATTATATGAAATTGAATTGAAATAAAAGTGCAAATTGTTACAAGCTTTAATTTCCCTAATTAATCTGTAAAATTTATATACAAATTGACTCCTTTCACCATAATGAATGAAATAGGACACGTGCAAGATTTATAATCTTTAAAAATTTTCCCCCAATAATTGCAGTAAAAAAAACATCTTTCATAAATTCCATAAAGATAACCTTCATTTTTTTTTCAATTACAGAATTTCGAAATATTTAAGAAGCTTAATTTAACATTAAAAAATTATTCATTTACATGTTGAGTGAAACGAGAAAAAAAAAATAATTGCAAAGAAATTTAATACTTCAAAGAAAAACTAGGAAACTAGAATTAAGTATTATTTTTTTTTTCATAATTGAAAACAATACAACTTTTTTTTTACTTTTTTGAAGTGCAATGTGTGCTAATATGCCTACTTTATTCTCTTCGTTTTTTTACAGTAAGGCGAAAAAAAAGAAGAAAAGGAAAGATGATTTAAGTAAGCTTTAATCAAGAGTAATTATTTCTCTGACTTTTTGACTATGCTCTATTTTCCTTTTAAGAATTTTCTATTATGCTGTAAAAAACTATTCGTAATATTTTATAAAAACAACGTTCATTGCATTTTTGAGTAAAATTTTAGAATGTTTCTTTTGGCATGAAAATCCCCATTAATGGAAATTTTTTATCATTTTTAATATTAAATTTCCTATGTTTGAGTATATAAGGCATAATAAAGCATGAGCATTTTTTGTCTGAAATATTGAGCTTCTAAAGTTGATTTCATTCAATAGAATAGAATATTTCTCACTTTAGCATTCAATTATAGGTTATAGAAAAATATTCTTTTTTTTTGTTTAAAACATTAAATGCTTTAAAAATTGATTTTGTTTGAAGTAAGAATAAATATTTTTCTAAGGAAAAAATGTTTCGTTTGTGTTTTTTTAAAGTCTACTAAAAGTTCAGATAAAAGGTTATTAGTATTTGGGGTTTTATAAAATTTATATTTATATTTACATGACTTAATAAATAAATATGCTTTAGCATAATTCCTAATATATATGGCAGTTTTGATGCATTGAAACTTTTAAAAAAAAGTGCAAATTAACCATTAAAAATTAATAAGCCAGTTATGATTTTAACATAATTAGTTTTTAAGCGAATAACGCGTCTTTGGATTTTTAAAAAGATATATTCATAAATATCATAACTCCCCCCCCCCTTAAAAATTCAATAGCAAATTTTTAATTCAGATAACCATCCTAATTTCCATAATTAAAGAAATTACTTTTTCACTTTCAATACTGGAAACTCATGCATAAACTAATCGATATTAAAGTAAAAACGGTGATAAATATCGTAAGAAGCTTGGTATTTATATGAAGCTGATTATGACTGATGTTGTTTCGCAAAATTTTCTTTATAGTAATAGTAAAAAGGACTTGATATGTTCTGTGAGGTCAATTTGAACCAACTTGGTAGGTGCATTCACTTTGTGTTTTAAATGGTTATACTTGAACTGTTTAAATACATATGTCCACTGGAGTACAGATCTGTTCTAACAATGAATAATTTATATTACGCTTGCAAATTAATGGTGAATGCAACTTGCATTCGTAAGATCTTTAGATGTTTTATCAAGCAGCAAACAAATATGAGCAAAATTGTTGTTTACGATTGATCTTTTCCAGTGAATCTTCAGTCCTTAAACACAAGATAATTTGTAAGTTATGGTGCACTTGATTCTTTAATATGATCTTGTGTGTCTTCAATAAGTTAGAACTTGATATAAATTGATGATACTTCTGTAGATTTGAATCCAGAAGGGTATTTATACTTGTATTTATAATTTTTTCCTTTTGTCATCAGCTCAGTCTCCTTACTTAAGTAACCTAAATAACATTTGTGATTTCTTTTGAAAAAATAAATGCTTCTAAGATCAATTTCTAAGGCATTTGCTTTCCTCTTACCAATTTGGGATGGTAACGACTGCTAATGATAGGATGATAACATACAGACAGCATCGTCCCAGGGAATGACTCCATAATGCATATATATACAAATATATTTCATTTAAAAATCTGATGTCTCTAATTGCCCCAATTTTGTTTCAGTAAATTTAATATAATATTACTTTATGATACTTTTTTACTCCAACTTTGCTACTTTACAACTTTACTCCAATGCGCATAATCATTCTTAGCTTCACTAAAATTATTTCCAGGATTTCTTTCCATATTTCTTTCATGTTATATTCATCAACAAATTGAAAATATATATTGACCCTTTTAAGGACATGGATCTTGAGACAAAACTGCATTCTTTTCTTATACAAATGGTGATATTTGATATTTTTTCTGATAAAAATACTTTTTAAATGTTAATAAAAATAAAAATACCTGGATTAATTCGAATTCCAAAATTATAAATTCATTAAAATAATTTGCAAGAATAAATAAAACTGTTTGTATCATTGAGAGTATACACACGCACACACTCATCCCACACATACACACACACATAGAAAGAGAGATAAATAATGTGAAAAGAAATTGAATTGAAACTTGAATTGAATTGAATTGTAACTCATTCACATAAATTGTAAAATTTTTTTCTGGATGTTTAAATAAAGGTATAATTGCTAAATAAATCATTATCTCTGTAATGATTGCAACTTTTTAGTCTGTTCTAGATTTAAATGCTGAAGATGAATTCAACTAAAATAGTGCTGACTTTTATTATTGAGGAACCATAGTTAGCTTAAATATTTCTGAGATTATGAATTATGTCTGAAATTATTGAATAAACAAATTATTTACATTTGTGTAACATGTCGCTGCAAATAATTTCTAGTTGCTAAAAGATAAAAAAAACATATAGTTTTGTTTCTGAAATGAAATAATTATTTTGAGGTTACCTCAAACTCCTACATACTAATTCCACTTGCATTTTAAGAAAATTGTCATATAGTATGAAATTTGAATGCATTTGAAAACCTCGAAGATAGAAAGCTAGCTCGTTTATTATGCATTGAAATGTTATAGTTGCATTTTTTCCTCTTAAAAGAAGATGATAAAAGTAACTAGAATCCAAATCTCAAAAGCTTTATTTTTGACAACAAAATGCTTTTTCTTTGCAATGCACAATCAAATGAATGAAAAGTAATTTACCTTTGGGAAATATATATTATGCCGTGTTTCGAAAACTGAAACTCATTAAGAAAGAGATTTAAGTCACTGGAAATTCTCTCACAATAAAGTTCATTTTCTAAAGAATCCCACGAAATATGCGGTTCTGGAAAGTCGCTTTCTACTTTTGAATGTGCATTGCCACAGGCAATTATCATTTTGGTGTGAGTATGGAGAAAATGCTTGCTTTTATCTCCACTTTGCTAATTACATTCCCTCCAAGTCGGAAATTTGATAATAATTTCGAGATTAACAAAATGCACTTGCTGTTCTATATCGTAACGTCTTCTTTCTGTGATGATTTTTGAAATTTCTCATTCTCGTTTGAGAGTCATTTTGCTTGAAGGCAGAATTTTTAAAGAAATCAGTTACTAAATATTTTTTGTGAAATCGAAAATTAGCTTTCAGTCCTATCTGTATTTTTTTCTTTCTTTAAATTTTTGTAAGTGCAAAACATTTTTTTTTTTTGCTTGATATTACAAAGTGTAGTGAATTTTATCTCTAAGAAATCAGATTATCCACATATTTTTCAGGGCTATTTGGAAAAGCTGAATGCCACGAAATTATGTCAATTTTTAATTGGAAAAAGTGTTTATGAATCCTATATACACCGATGGAAAAAAAATCCCAACACTAGGAAGGAGCTGTGCTAGGTAAATGAAATTTGGTAGGTTTGTTTATGCATCTGAAAGATGACGTCGATTCAAATTTCGAGCTACGCGCGTAAGTGTGGCGCTAGTAGCGACACTATGAACATGCAAATGAAGTTTGCTTTAAATAAGCGCTGTAAGGTTTGTGATCATTATTTACAGTTGAGATTTGACGTAGTGTGCTAATGCTTGTGAAGAATGCCTCTGAGAAGACGAAGAAGCCATTATTAACAGCTCACTGAGTTTGAACGAGGTCGTGTTGTAGGGCTACGAGAAGGTGGGTTTTCTTTCCGCGATATTATTGCTGAAAGACTTGGCAGGAATGTTTCCACTGTGCATGAGTATTGGCGGCAGTGATCAAGGGAAGGTACTGCCTCAAGAAGACCAGGTTCCGGGCGGCCACGTGGTACTACTGAGAGGGAAGACCGTCGTATTCGGCGTATGGCTGTGGCTAATCGTACTGCGTCTGCAGCTGAAATTCGAGCTGCAGTAGGCACCACAGTGACACCGCGAACTGCTACAAATCGGTTACTTCAAGGACAGTTCCGAGCCAGACGCCTTGTACAGTGCATTCCACTGACTCCAAACCCCTGCCGTTTGCGACGTGAGTGGTGTCAAGCTAGAGTTCACTGGAAGACGTAGTGGATAATCTGTTGTGTTTTCTGATGAAAGCCGGTTCTTCCTTGGTCGCAGTGATAGCCGTTTGTTGGTTAGAAGGAGGTCAGGTAGGTGAACGCCTGCTAGTGACCTGTCTGCGGCCTAGACACACAGAGCCTACTCCTGGAGTTATCGATTGCGGAACAATTTCGTATGACAGCAGGAGCACTTTCATGGTTATCCCACGCACCCTGACTGCAAATTTGTACGTCAGTCTGGTGATACAAATTGTTATGCTGCCATTCATGAACAGCATCCAAGGGGGTGTTTTTCAACAGGATAACGCTCGCCCTCATACCGCTGTTGTAACCCAACATGCTCTATAGTGTGTCGACATGTTGCCTTGGCCTGCTAGTTCACCAGATCTTTCTCCAATCGAGCACGTATGGGACATCATTGGACGACAACTCCAGCGTCATCCACTACCAGCATTAACCGTCCCTGCATTGACCACCCAAGTGCAACAGGCATGGAACTCCATCCCACAAACTGATATCCGTCACCTGTACGACACAATGCATGCACGTTTGCATGCTTGCATTCAAAATTTTGGAGGTTACAATTGTTACTAATGTACCAACATTTCACATTTGAAATGGCTCTACCTGTGATCTTGAAACTTTAATCAATTAAATATGTTACCTAGACAAATGTATTTCTAAAATTTCATTACTGTACAATAATTTTTCTTGGTGTTGGGATTTTTTTTTAACATCAGTGTATATATTTGCGTGTATATATATATATATGCACGCAAATATATTTTCACTGGAAATTACTTATAAATTTCTTTAATTAAAGAGGTAATGTTGTTTTATAATTAATTTTTTCTGTTTTAAGATTATCTTTCATTTAATATTTCTTTAATTATTAAAAGGATATTTTGTTATTTCATGTATAACTAACATATAGAAAAGTTAAAAGATGCAAAGTTTTATAAGGAATTATTGTTATGTTATTTCAGAATTTATGCTGGAATGCTCACATATTTTCATTCTTTTATACAACAACATTGGATTTTTAAAAACATCGTTAATATTTTTATATCGACAGAATAAACAAATTAGGAAACCCAGTGCTTAAAATTATTATGAAATCTAGTTATTGTTGGAAAACAACAAATTTATACAGTGTATTCAGTAAAACAAATGTTTAGCATGTTCTAAGCAATTCAAAAAATAAACATTCTTTTGCCTCTGAAGTTGTAATTAGTACGATAAAGTAATTATTGAAATTTCCAAAGATAAACAAATAACTTAAATTATATAAATAAAAAAGTAGTTGGTGAAGTAGGAATGAGTTTAAATTGATAAATTCAAAAATTTCATTAATGGACATTTGACTTTTATTTTTGAAAATCTGAAGAAACAAATTTGAAAATTTAATTGCATGTATTTAAATTTTATTAAGCATATTAGGATTATTTTTAATATTACTGTGTGTTTGTGTGCTTGTGTGGAGCTATTTTAAAAGTTTATTCTGATATTTTACCAAAATGTTATTAACATGAGAATAGAAATTAATTAATGATGCTTTAATTTACTCGTAGAAATGACTGGAGAGTAATAGATGCGAGTACCGATAGATGGCAGCAGAGTTGTTGTTAAATAGAAAACAATGACACCTGAAACGCAAAATATAAATAAACGTGTAAAAATTTATAAAGAAGATATCAGTTAACATATTCAAGCAGCATATTAATATTCAGGTCGAAACTGGTTTTACTCATTAAGATTACTCAACTAAAGAACATTTATTTGTTTATAATGAATCCGTGCTACGAATTTACAAAATAATGAATGTAGTATTGTAATTGTTAGTATTGTGAAGTTGAATTGAATGTTCGGGAACAAGTTTCAAATAACTACTTTTCTGAAAAGAATGACTGTCCGTCATAAATGTTTTAATTAACCTTAACAGGCATCTTTTTGATGTTATTCAAAGAAAGAAGCAATTGATTTGTTTTGAGATTACAAATTAATAATTCTTTATTATTAAACTTTAGAAAACTACTATGGGGAGCAATGAGAACCTTTTTATAAAATAATAATTTGAGCCCGTATTGAAAATCAATGGATGACCATGATGAAATTCACGTATTTCAAAAATAAATTATCCAGGTGAAATAAGTCTTATTTTTCTAATAGCACAAAATGCTGTGAGATGTCTCTAGGATGCTGCACAATATGCAGAATACTGTAGAATATCAGCAATATTGTATAGATTCTTGTGATTACATTAAAAACTATTTGCATTTTCAGAACAGGCTCTAAACACAGTTAAATATAAAAGGAAAAATGCACCCGAATTTAAATGCTCCATTTATTTTCAATTCTTATCCCCTTTCTTAAGCACGACTAAAAACTTTTCTGACTCATAATATAAATCTCTCTTTTTCGAACGTACGATTGTGAGTATTAATTTAAATATCAAAATAGACGTGATTATCTGTGAGACATTAGTTTTTGCTTAGTCGAGCTAATTTAACAAGAGCATCTTTATCTTAGTTTGATTTTGAATTTTCATCTTTTATTCAATACAACAAAGATATTTTAATTTGTATTCTGAAATGTTAGGAGGAAGATAAAATTAATTGAAATACAAATTAAACCAAAATATTGCAAATATTAATATTGAGCTTACACATATGATCTGTTTATTTGTGACATTATTCTTTACCTTAGTAATTCATTCATAAGTAATGTTTTATCCAGTTTTTCTAATAGTCATATTTTTCATCTGGAAGAAAGGGCAGCGTATATTATTAATAGGTAGATTTTGTCAAAAATGGATTTATATTTGCGTACTGAAATGCTTTATTTAGCTAAGAAAAAAACATATAGAATCATCCAAAAAATTATTAGGACTTTTTTCTAATCTTGCGTTAGATAGAATGGAAACGAATATGAAAGGATAATTGGTCAGATCGAAATATTGGGCAGAATGAAGTGTATATATAAATCGCGTTTGAAAAGCAAAGTTGGTTTGACGAAAATGATGGGCAGTTGTGCTGTTTCTTTATGAGAATTAGGGGCACATAATTTAACTTTTGTGTTAAGTGTGAATTAATATGCTGGCACATGGACAGCACTTTCATGATGATGGTGAAGAAATCAACTTAGATTTTAACACAGACTTATTACATCCTCAATTACTGTCTCATGGTTTACCATCTCCTCAGTGCGGAGGTACCGTCGCTGTATGAATGCAGCCGTCGCTGCAAGAATGGTGAAAGAATGCATTAACTCTTGCACAAATGCGCTGCACTTATTCGTGTTCAATATACCAAAAGGCTTAAATTTTGAAACCACGAATATATGTCCGGAATATAGTAAGAAGAATTGTATATATCAAAGAAAATAACTGTACATACTATTATCATTTAGCTAAAATTTGGATTTAGATAAAGATATCATCTGTACTTTTTAAACTATTTCTATTCATTTTAAGTCCTACGGGGGAGGGGATTGGCTTGCAATTGAGGATTCAAGATTCTGGCATAATGACTGGTTCCCACAATTCTTGTGGTACATGAAGAGGGATGAGGAATTGTTGCTCTCATTCATGACGGGATGTACAACCTTAGAGAAGGGTCGTACCATTGCTGGTGACGGTCCTTATGGTTCAAATGCAGTTCTCGCCTGTACTTCTGTGTTGACGATCCGGCTATTCAACTTTTTCCTAGTGCATTCTGGGGTGTTGGAGTAGCCAACGTGCTGTTTGTATTGATCTAACAGTACTAAAATAAAGTTTTTCTAAACTTATAACTAGATAATATATCTGAGGAATAGATTTTGAGCAATGAGATTTATTGTGATAAATGTATTTAACCCTACTGTTCTGTTCATATTTACTTCACATATGTAACGTTCGGATGAATTTGATCAGACTCAGAAAACTAATCTTATTTTACAATAATTGGCAGGTGCCGTTTAAGAAATGGTTTCCACAATATTAATATACGTTTAAAAGTAGATCTAATAATAAAATCATCCACACAAATAACAAAAAAATATTCTTAATTGTAACTTACATTTATTTACAATTTGAACAATAATATTTTAAATCAGATTTGCAAATGTATTATAATTGCAACATGCCACGTAAGTTTTGCTCTCATTGTTTGATAGACATAATTTGCATCTAGCATGTCTGACACACACAATGAAGTATTCTCAGTAGATCCTGATGATAGACTTTCCCTTTTTCTCTGTATTCGTTTCACTATTTTTATTGAGTCCGAATTTCTTGGTAAGTATGACCTGACTTCAGTCTGTAGAAAAATGAGTTATATTCTTAATTCTCCCAAAAATAACTTTCGTTTAATCATGATATTTTTCTATATTCACCCAAGATTTTATTCTTTAACATGCTTTATATTTCTGCGTACAATGCATTTGTTCTATAAACTTCAATATATAGTGAATGCATCGGAAACTAATTAACAAAATGGCTATTTTTGGAAGAACTGGGAACACTCATTTTTCCAAATGAAGCAAGGTCACACTTACCAAAGAGAGAGTACTGAATAAAAATAGTAAAAGGAATTTAGAAAAAAGAGGAAAATGTACTATGAGGATCTGCAGTTAATATTTTAATTTGTGTCAAATGTGTAAAGTGCGAGCTTTATTCATCAAGCAATGACTCAAAACTAATATGTTATGTTGCAATTTTAAAAATACCATTTGTATATCTCATATAAGATATTACGATTAAAATTTTAAATCAAATTAAGTTTCAATTTCGAATATTTTTCTGCTTTTTATGAATTTCCATTTCTAATTTTTTTTTTGTTATTTTTATAGCTGCTTTATATTATAAGATCTATTTTTAAACTTATATCACTATTATTTAAACCATTTTTCAAAGGACATCTACCAATTACAGCAAGAAAGCTTAGTTTTCTGAGAATGGTCATATTGACCTTAACGCTACATACGTGAAGAACCGAATAGCAGGTTTAAAATTGCAGGACTTGATGTTACTAATTTCCTTCTCATTTTAAATGTTAATCATTCGTACTATCCCAAGGTTGAAATATTCTTTAATAAATTTCTTAAATAAATATTTCATAAATTTGATTAAATGTAAAAATTTTACTTATATCTACTTTGGAGCATATTTATAAAAATTTAAATATATTAAATAAATATAAATAAGCACTCAGAGTGCTGTGGAGATATTAAATGAAAAAAATAAACAAACATACAATCTCATATAAAATATTTTAAAAGTATACTAAATTGAATCTTAAATATAGTAAATTTAATTTGGAAAATAATTTCCCGTTTCTTGAAACCAGAAGTGAATTGTACAAAAATAAAAGAGCAAAAATTGATCGTTACTTAAATTAACTGAATAGAGAGTTAGATACTTTTCTTTTAAAAAATAGAGACACATTTTAATCCGAAAGCCCTTATAGCTGAATGTGAAAGAAATATAAAATTGTTATGAACACTAATCGTAAGAAAAAGATTAATACATTAAAAAAACAAATAAAAATATATTTTTTCAATTTTAAAAATAAGCATTATACACGAACAATTCGTAAGAACTTCTGATTTCTTTATTCTACTCCGCTTAATCCCTTGAAATGAAAAAAGGCACAAGATATTTCCGCGTCATGTTTCTTTTTGTATTTCAATCCTTACCTTCGTGGGGAACCAAAGTTTTCATTAGAAGTGCTCATGGATTATGCAAAGTGTTTCTTGGAGAAGAAAAACTGGTCGGAGAGAGATAAGAGCATTAATTCTGAAGGATTCATTCACTCAAAACTAAGCCATCGTGGAAAATAGACAGATTTAGCAGAAGATAAAAAAAATGTATCGTTTCAACTTAGAAAAATGAGTACCTTCTCGAAATACTAAGAGCATTATTGTATTGTTTTATTATTCCATTTTAAATTGCGATAGTATTTAAGTGCTATAATTTAAGTTTTTTTTCTTTTAAAAGAAAAAAATTTATCTGAAACTTATTCATTTGAATAGAATTGCATTTTATCCGCTTGTTCTTGCCGGTGTAGGTAAAATAACTTTTAAAACTGTAAATGAAGGATTTCGAGGAATAACTTTTAAAACTGAAAATGAAGGATGATTCGAATGAAATTATTTAAAACAACTTTTTACGCATTTCAGATGATATGTTAGTTATTGACATTGTATTTAAAATAAAATTCCTACAGAAAGATTTTGGAGCTTTTGGAAGAATATTTTTATAAATTAGAATTTTAATGATTGATATTTCGACAATTCAGTTTGAATATGAAGGTATTGCTATTTTGAATGGCCAAAATAATGATAAAATGAATTCTATGTTGGCTGAACATACTGGTGTCAAACTTAGGGATTGAATTTTGAGGAAGATCTTTATATGAATTATAATGAAAAATATTGATTGAAAAATATTTAATTAAATGCTTCAAATGAAGAAAAGACTTTTACACATATCGAAGTTTCGTTGACTTTAGATGAAAAAATAAACTAAATATAGTTATTTTTTAAAATATTATTTGATTACAAAATTTGAAAATAATGCAAATAATAGTTAACTATTACATGTACAAATATAATATTAATACTTACACAATTTTTGTTCATAGTTTTTTATATGATGCAATATGAAAAATAATAATTAAAAAATTAGTTAAATCTTATATCGAAATTAACATTCGTTTGCACTTGAAAAAAAAGTGTATGCTCATCTATTAACTGTAATTACTTATTTAATTGTTTCAGATGGCGCAACAATAAAATCTAATTCCAATACCGCACGACAAAAGAAAGTTCTCCAAAGATGACAATAGTATTTAAAATGTGTACAAATGATACAAAAAATAAAAATGCACAGAAAACAACGATTCAAAAATAATTCTCCTAAACAATATAAACAATAACTAAAAGAAATCATTTACCAATTATTAATTTTAAAATTGAAAAGATTAAACATACAAACGTCTAAAGGCAAAATAATAAGAAAAAATATTTAAAAAATTATAAAACTTTCTTGAATAAAAATAAATAAAGTCATTAAATTTTAATAAAGTCCTTCTTTGATAATTTTCTTTTTCTTATCTGGAACTGACAACAAAAGAAAGTTTTCAGTAGAGTCAATTTTATTATAAGCAACTTGAAAAAAATATTTTCATTGAGTGCCTGAATATAATTTGAAACTACAAATATTGTCATTTAGTCTCTCACAGGATTAAAGATTTATAACGAAAATAAATATGGCTAGAGATGAAAGCATCCTCAACAGTTACAGCAGTTTAATTCTTTTCCTTCCGATCAATAATTTAAATAATTCTATATATACAGAATCTATTTATATATATATATATATATATATATATATAATGGTTCTTTCTACATATGGATAATCTAATTCTTTCGTTATATAGATTTAAAGAAAATACATTTTGAGTTGAATCTACAATCATGTTCATAAAATTTAACTCTAAAATATGTATTATAATCTTAAAATGTCTACACACATCTTTAAAACCCATCTGGAAATTGCAGGAAGCAACCAGATAATACCGATAGTGTTTCTCAATGACGAAAGTGTTTGAGTGTGATGTATGAGGAATACAGGAAACGAAGTAAAATTTTAATAAGCATTTATAAACCTTTCAATTCAATATACGAAAACTTATGATACAAAGGACGCATTCAGATGATTTTTTACTTGGTAGAGTTATAGGCCGTCTGGAGTGTGCGCGTATACCCATCTGAAAGTATCCGAGGAACTTGGAACAGCCCGGGATGTCATTTCCAGTCTTTGACAACTATTCTAAGATTATAGTAATGTAAGTAGACGTTATAGCACAGATCACACATCCAAGCTACAACGCCGAATGAGGACCGAAATTTGGCAGTTATTACCAAAAGAAAGAGACAGAGAAAAACATCAGGATCTGTCTCGTCAGTTATCTTCAGTCAATGGTACGACAGTTTCAAGGTAGATCATGAACAGACGCTTAGAACAGATTGGTCTTTATGCTAATAGCCTGTCAGATCTGTTCCAATTACTGCAACTCACTGTCGCCTGCGGTTAGCCTGGTGTAGAGAGTATGCATTGTGAACACTGCAATAATGGGTTTATGTGACGTTTGCCGTCGAGTTCAGGTTTAGCTTGCAGTCTGATGTTCATCGAACTTTCATATCAAGAACGCTAGGTACCTGTTACCATAAAGTGAACATATTTGAACGACACCATTACGATGGTGCAGAATTGTTCGATTGGGGAGGAATCATTCTGGGATTCAGTACTGACATCAATTTGGAATCATAAGAGGTCCCATCTATTGCGAAGCCATTCTGAAACAACATGTATGATTATAAATATGCTCACAGAATTCGTATTCATGGATGACAACGGCCGTCCTCACAGTGCAAATATCGTAAATGAATGCCTTCGATTAGAGAATATCATATGTATGGAGTATTCAGCATCTTCACCGAACAGGAATTCAGTAGAGAAAATGCGGGACATGCTTGGACGACGAGTTGCAGCAGTCAACCACCTCCTACATGCCAACTGGAACTTCAAACAGAATTGCTTGATGATTCGTATACTATTCCCTAAGATGTGATCAATAATTTGATACTTAGTATGCCTAGGCGTTATCCGAATTATATCGGTTTGTCTTGGTGGCATACTATTTACTTAACTTTACACCAATAATATAATATTGGTTTTTGTAAATAGTTTTTTTTAAATATAATTTGCTTCTGGATTCAGGAAATCTCAATTTCTTTTTATGTTATTAAACAAATAGAATCTTTTCTGTTTTTTATATTTTGTTTGGTGAATACGCTTTACAAATAAATCACATTTGTTTTGCTTCGGGATTTTTCTTTCCCTAAACTTGCATTATCAATAATTTATGGACACGAATTACTGTATTCGTATCAACTTATTCGAATCTACATCATTGCTTATCAATTCACTCTATTCTATCATTTGCTAGTCAAGTTGCTCGCCAATAGTTTCATGGTTTGCGGTACAATCAAATGATCATTTCTTGTATTTTACTTAATTATAAAGGATCAATGGTTTGGTAATTTATGTTAAATTTGATCCCTAAGATTTTCTTCCTACTTATGATGATCAGTTTGAAAGGAGATTATGGAAGGTTATCATCACTCATCAAATACATTGGCAAACAAAGTTGAAACTATGCTGAATAAACACATGCAGTTGAATTTTGTATGCATTATATTTTCTTTGCACTATTTCTTTCGTGGTTTTAATGGGAAACAATTTTCTAAATGTTTGTGTATGTTAATATAAATGATGATTTTTAGGTGAAGCATCTTTTAAAGGTATTAATGAAAAATGTAAAATTCAATAGAAAAGTTAAAAATGAAGATAATTTTTTGAAAAATTAAAAAAGGTAAGAGGATATATTAAATTAAAAAGTGTGCCTTTTAAATCCAAATCAAAACTGACAGAGAGACTGGGCATTTTGACAATGCAATTATATTTAAATAAAAAATGTTACTTTTCAATTAACCTTCTGACTGATCAACCAACGATTTGCACTGGCAACTCAATTGTAGCAAAATTTTTTCATCCCGTGATCTCAGCAGATATATGTTTTTCTTACTTTATGGAAGAGCGCATCCCGTTTTTTTTTACCGTTTAACCGTTGAAATAAGTTATACATACAGTATTAGACGTTTTGTATACGTTTTTTTGTCAACAGATGTTGTTAGTACCAATAAATTGTGGCATTTTAAGGCACGTGGTATTACCTCTCAAACTTCACTTTTCCTTACTGAAATGGCTGCTAGAAAACCTTCAGAGATTAATAGAGAGTACATTCCTGGTGATTTATTAGAATCTAAGAGCAAGTTTAGTTTTGATAGTGACACAGATTTTTCTGAAGGCTTCTGAAATGGAGAAGATTCGGGTCATGATTCAATGAACTTGCAAAGCATTAGGCAGTAGTGCAAAATCGATAGGAAAAATATCCCTCCTCCTCCTTAAATTTTATACATTTTCTTAAAACATTATACAAAAAAGAGAAATCAACTACAATTCAACTGAAATTTATTTAAAAAAAAAATTTCTTCCGAGTCCTGAAATTGGTTTTTATGGCAACTTAGTTTCTCATGATAAAAATCCATATAAATATATTTTCTAGAAAGAAAAATAGCATTTTTCAATTCTCCAATAATCTTAAAATATGCACCCCCCCAATTTTTGAATTACGGTCCATAAATTGTGCAATCAAAGGGTTAAAATTTATTATTAAAATCAATCCCTTTAGCATGTTGTATCCATAGTTGTTGTTATTAACAATGGCCCTTTACTACGCAGTTGACCTACATGTCAGCGATTTAAGCCTAAATGAGTGTCCCTGGTTTTACAGTAGCTCCAGCTAGGGCCAAGAGTACGACTTAGTTACTTCATGCTTCACATTCACTTGCACAACTCCGTTTTACAGGGGGACACATTTATACATCTCGCAGATAGAACACAGAATAACAACCATCCCCCTCCCGGGATGCCCAGATCACGGGGAAGATATGCTACCTCAGTGCGAGAACGCCACCTTATCCATAGTTATAAGCAGATGACAATTTGAACATTTTTTTTAAATGTTGATCTCTGAAGTTCAATTAACATAAGGATCATTGCCATTATCACAATATTTAAAATTCGATTAATGCTACTTTAAAGTTTTACGCTTTTCTTTTTTATGATTTAAAACCATATCATTGAATTAAAATTTATCGATTAATGCATCATCAATTAATTTCTATGCTCATAAAAATAACATTTTCACTTTTAGTCAATTTTTTTTAAATTTTGTATAGATTTAATTGCAATTCATGCTCCCATTATATGATCTAAAATATGCTTTTTACATGCAATGTAACTAGAATGGTATCAAATGACAACTATCATTAATTTAATTATTTTCCAATGTGAGTATCTTCTCATGGCAACATTACTTTCATATTCTTTTGTATTGCTTCCATTCCAAATCTGCACATTAAGATATTTCAGTTTTATTTGTTTTAGTTACTCTTAATTAAATTTAAATATAACTTTGAGATTTTGAGGTAGAGGAATATATTATTTCTTCGGATCTTAAAGTATTTTCAGTTTGGAGGATTCTCTTCTTTTGAGTTGTATACATTTATTAAGTTAAATACATGAAGTCGACACTCCATATTCAATTCAACATTATGTATCGGACATACGCATTCCCCTCCAAACAATAAATTCAACACTCCATATTCCAAATTACCAGGCGACCACAAGAGAAATTTCAATCACTGAAAATTTTACATATAGTAGGATCAATCGAAGGGAAGATTAGACCATGCTATTTAATAATAAAAGATAGGTGGGGAAAGTCAAAACTCCTTGGATTTTCTTTGTTAACTAGCATGAAAATGAAAATCCAGAAACTTTTACCACAAATTAAAAATAATCGATTTAAAACTAAGAGCCAACAATGGTATATAAGAAGCAAGAAAAATTTCTTCACTGAAACTAGTTAACATTTAGCGGATTCTCCTACTTCTACAGATAATTGTATCGATTTAAAACTAAGAGCCAACAATGGTATATAAGAAGCAAGAAAAATTTCTTCACTGAAACTAGTTAACATTTAGCGGATTCTCCTACTTCTACGTAACTGTAACCAGAATGGTTGCAGTTACGGTTCATTTTTTACTCTATATAGGAGACTTTTGAAGCTTTTTACGAAATCTGTTATATTCTTTTTTTGTCAAATTTTGTTGCTTGGAAAATAACCACTGTTTTTACAAAAGGTACGCATTTTCCAAACTTTCAAAATGTGTTTCTCAATTATTTGAAAAGCATGGCAACCAAAATGCACCCTATCATTTGTATGCAGAACTTTTGTGGATGTACTTTGAATAAAAATGCAATTTTCTATATCCACCACCAATCACCTCTCCGAAGTTATTCATTATCGCAAGCTGCATGAACAAAATTACAGAATAATATTGACCTTCAAGGAAGAAAAGCCTATCTTTGTCAGTATTTGTTATTTTACACCAATATTTTAAATTTAATTATATATTGTAATACAACCACGTTTAAATATTATGGAATAACAATATACTGAAAACACAGAACTGAAAATTTAAAAAATAGGTAGATGATACCTATTCAGTGATTGGAAAATATTTTCTACACTTCTATGAGTTCGGAAACATAGTGTAGTCAGATTGAACGATTTAAATTGATTTTATTGTTCATATAAGGTTGCAGAATAAGTTCACTTTTCAAAGTTTAAATTAAAAGAAATTTTGTCGCAGGTATTCAAAATAAAATCAAAGTTTAAAGTATCAAATGTGAAACAATATACATTTATTTGTGAATGATTGCTTAAGAAAATGATGTTTTTAATGTTGCAAGGGTTACTTTTAAGAAGTGTCATCGGTCGTTTAACATATAGGGAAAACATCTTTAATTGTGAAAATTACAGATTTTTTTTCAGTATAATTTATATTTATTATTCACTGATCCAAAATTTAAACACTCCTTCTATTTCACGAATACATAATCAGCTCTGAACCATCTTCCTTTTCTTACCTTCATTATTGTAAGCATTAATTATAATAAAAAAAAACTTACAAAAAATATTCAAGTATTTTAAATGCTGTAGGATGATAATACTTTTTTAAAAAGGCAATTAGGGATTTTTTTCCAAAAAAATAAAAGGCAATTAACTCTTAACTGAAAAAAAGGTATTTTTTTTCTTCTTTCGTTACTTATTTATATGGAGATAAAATCGTCTTCTCGAAGTAGCTGTGAAAATGCAATTACTTCTAATCTGCATAAATCAATTAATTTATGAGTAGGTGCCTTTTCCGTAAGTGAGCTAACAATGCACATTGCGTCAATACTTAGGAGGCTCAAAATTTTATTTCTAGGAGAATTTGCTTTTAAAAACAAATTGCAGGGATCGCAGATTTCTCTTGGAAATAATATTTTGTATTTGGAATGACATTTAGTAACAACATGTGTGCACAAACTAAATTCGAAAAATTCATCAGAAGGAAAAAATATGGTTAATGATTGTTATAAAAGCTGTGGTTTAATGAATATCTTAAGACTATTAGAGTTGAGACAAAAATTGTTTTTTCATAATGAGATATTTTCTATGAAATTTATAAAATATTTTTACTTTCTATGATATATAGGGAAAGGTACTGTAATATTTGATTTTTTATTAATTTTTTAATTGAAAAAATTTACATTTAAATTCTATTTAAAACAACTTAGAAAACAGCTCAGTTTCTAATATAAAGATTTTATTCACAATGTTTTGAAGTGTTAAATTTTACAAGTTTTACTTCAGTACCTCAGGAAGAGATGGAGATAAAAAGTAATACGAAAAAATAATAGAGAAATTTATTCAAAAATAAATACATTTTTATTATTATTATTAATAGCAATTTCTTGACATTTCTGATAAAGCAATATATATATATATATATATATATATATATATATATATATATATATATATACAT
>JAPMOQ010048382.1:5900539-5919459 GCA_026543055.1 Argiope trifasciata
ATATATATATATATATATATACACGCAAAATTACAGCAAACAGAAAATGAATCCGGCGTGAAGACTTTTTAAAGGGTCACCCTCAGGCAAGGACTCAAAATAAGGGAATTTTTTCTCTGAGAAATCGGATGTCTAACAGTATTGAACCCTGTAGTACAGGCATTTAAAATTACTACATGGGAAAATATATTTCTTTGAATACCTAAAAATTATCCTAAATAAAATTGATAGCTTTATTATTAATAATAACAAAAGTTCTTAGGAATTTTTAAAAAGTAACAAAATTTATGAAATTAAAAGTTATGAATTTGAAAATTTATATATCCACATGCCCCCATGAGAAATTAATAAATGTCTGTACTTTTATATATGACGAATATTTAAACGAAGATATCATTAATAAAAATAAATGGCTGGCTTTATGCAATTTTAACATTACCAAAAATTATTTTTCTATGGTATTCATATATATAAACAAGTTAAGGGTATTCCTATGGCTACAGCTTTCTCAAGTACTATAGCTAATATTTTCCAGCATTACTACGAGAAAAAATAATTAAAAATTATTTAATAAATGGATGGGGATTTATTGATGATTTAATTTTAACTCAGAGATTACGAATATTGTTACTAATTATTATCCAAAAGATTTAATTTTAACAGAACAAATAAAAATAATCTAGAAGCTACTGATCTGGATTTGAGAATCGAAATTGCTAATGATAAAACAATAGTTGGTATTTATGATAAAAGAGATGAATTCAGCTTTAAAATAACTAAACTCTGTAATTATCACTCTAATCTTAACTCTAAAATTGTTTAAAAAATTAATTCTTTTACAATTTAATAAAATTAAAACAATTTGTGATACCGAAATTTCATTCATAACAGCAACAAATGGTTTTTATTAAAAATTTAAAGAATGATGATATTCCCCTAAACTACTGCAATATCAATATTTTAATAAAAAAAAGAAATGATGAAATATTAGTAAATTAGACGGGAGCTCAGAAAAAATTTATCTTGTTTTCTCTGCCTCACAGTGTATTATAATTCGAATCGCAATTGGGGTGCGATTTCTTCTCCTTTTGCCGGTATGTTCTTTCCCTTTTTGTTTTCTTAATTAATTGAGTGCTTCGTTTTGATTTTTGGTAGAATATTCTTATGTAGTTTTATTTATATATTTTTTTGTTTTATTTGGTGACGTTTTTAATGTCGCTTTGTTTTTTGTGTTCTTTTGCTGTTAAAATTCATTTGTCTTTTCTGCCTTAATTTTCATCCGATTGTTCGGACATTGTTCGATTCCACACAAAAAAACCCTCTTATTTTGAATGAGGGTGACCCTTTAAAAAGTCTTCAGACCGGATTCTTTGTCTATTTCTTGTAATTTTGATTCTATTGTATTCCTTTTTACTTAGCTTATACTGTTAATTAATTTAGATTTATCTCTATTTAAGGTGTAGCTGCATTTGCGGTAACTAAATGATTAAATTGTTTTTTTTTAAATTATAAACTTGTTAGATTCCGAAATAATTTTTAGTTTCGATTCCAATTCTTAGCTTCATTTCCGTATCTAGTTTCGTTTACTTAATTATAATAAGTCAGATTTGTTTCATAAATGGGTTTTATTTCATTTTCCAAACTTCTTTTGTTTAATTCTAAATTAAATTTTAATTTCTATTTCGACCTAATTAAATCTATCTATATCTATTTACCTATATATATATATATATATATATATACTGAAGTGACAAAAGTCATGGGATGACTGTTAATATCGTGTCGGTCCTCCTTTTGCCCGGCGAAGTGCAGCAACTCCACGTGTCATGGAGTCCACAAGTCGTTGGAAGTCCTCTCAAGGAATATTGACCCATGCTGTCTGTAAAGACGTCCATAATTGTGAAAGTGTGGATGGTGCAGGAGTTTGGGCACGAACGGACCTTTCAATGATGTCTCATAAATGCTCGATGGGATTCATATCAGGCGATCTAGGTGGCCAGATCATGCGCTGGAACTGTCCGGAATGTTCTTCAAACCAATCGCGAACAGTTCTGAAACGATGACATGGCGCATTGTCATCCATAAAAACCCCATCGTTGTGGGTACGTGAAGTCCATGAATGGCTGCAAGTGATCTGCAGGCTGAACATAACCATTCCCAGTCAATGATCGGTTCAAATGCACCAGAGCACCGAGTCCATGCCATGTAAAAACAGCCCACACCATTATGCAGCCACCACCAGATTGAACAGTGCCTTGCTGACAGTTTGGGTCCATGGCTTCGTGGGGTCTGCGCCACACTCGAACTCTACCATCAGCTCGTAACAACTGAAATCGTGACTCATCACACAACGCCACGGTTTTCCACTGGTCTAGGGACCAGACGCTATGCTCACGAGCCCAGGAGAGTGCTGCAGGCGAAGTCATGCTGTCAGTAAAGACACTCGAGTCGGTCTTCTGCTGTCATAGCCCAAGGAAGAAAAATTTCGCCGCACAGTCCTATCGGACACGTCCCTCGTGCGTCCCACATTGATTCCTGCAGTTATTTGACGAAGTGTTGCGTGTCTATTAACATTGACCATTCTACACAGACGTCGGCGGTCTCGGTCGTTAAGTGCAGGTGGTCACCCACTGCGCTGTCCATGATGGGATGGGATGCCTGAAATTTCATACTCTCGGCACACTCTTGATACTGTGGATCTCGGAATGTTGAATTCACTAACGATATCCGCAATAGAATGACCCATGCGTCTAGCTCCATCTAACATTCCACGTTCAAAGTCTGTTAATTCTCGTCGTGCCGCCATAAATCACGAAAAACCGGTTCACATGAATAACTTGAACACAAATGAAAGCTCTGGAAAACGAACTGCCCATTTATACTTTTTCGCTGCGATACTACTGCCATCTGTATATTTGTATATTGCTATCCCATGACTTTTGTCACTTCAATGTATATTATGAAGCGTAAAATTACTGCTTTGTGGTAAATATAATATATAATACAATTTACGTTTAACTGGAGAAAAGAACTAAACCTATATTCATGCAAATCATAGTCAAAAATTATATTTCATATTTAAACATTACATTTAAATAAAAATATCAAACCAAAATATAAAATTGAAGATGATGACAATAAATACTTATAAATTATAAAGTTGCTTTTAAAAACGTTTCTTAATATTAGTAATAAAGCTTTTAACAGAGATTTCTCTGGTTTTATTTTGTGCTCTGAAATCTGTTTTTTATTACAAAATGCCTGGTGGCTTCTCACTAACTAAATGAGTGATAATTCAAGATATCCCAACTTATAGCTGTTTTAAAACATGGACTCTATTCATTTTTTCCTTGAAAGTAATTTGTAACTTCAATACATTTTATGGGGATCTTAAAAGAATTTTTCTTTCTAATTATAGAGCTATCAGAATCTAACCTCATGCAAGTATAATTTTGAACTGCCAGACATAAGTAAAAATTAATCGAAATATTTAAAAATTACAGCAATTTTGCTCATTTATACTATTTAATCTATACAATCTTCAAAACAATCTTTCATGATCTTTCCTGTTTTAAAACGTAGAATAATGCGAATTATCTAGACGTTATTTTTAGGAAAGACTTACATGATTTTGTCTATATATATTCTGAAACTACTAAAGAAAAAAAATTCCATGTTAATGCCTTCAAAAGTTTTCCGATAAATTCGAATGACCTGAAATTATGGCTCTTTATAATATATTTCCTCTTAAAACTATCGAAATCTGATTATTTTTCTCTTTTATCTGATAATAAATATTGATATGGTTTAGTGAGGTCAAGGTCATAAATTAAAACCTATAAGCTTTGTGTGTGATATCATTTTTTTAATATATTTTTGTTTCGGAAAAGCAATAGTTTTTTAATTTACTTATAAAGTAAAATTTAATTTTAAAAAAATACTAAAAAAGTAAAATGATAAATTTCAACAAGTTTTAAGAATTTCAATAAAATAGAGAAAGGAAAGAAAAAAAATTGTTTTAGGGGATTTGGCCATAGACAATAGTTTATTGAATCTGATGCATTACGTAAATATTGAAAAAATATGAAGTAAACCGAAAGACGTAAAATGCTTCAACAAAATTCATTGAAAAGTAGAAATTAACTACATGGCAAAAAAATCCAGAATACATATTGTATATACAGTCTGCTGAATCATTCAGCAATTTGTTGGAATTTTGACGTTAATTTTTTGTATATATATTAAAGAGAAAATCAACTATTCACAGTTTTTTCCTAATTTGATTCTAATTCAAATCATAAGAGTCATTACATATAAATGTTATAACTAACGGACATCTTTCTTTAAAAATGATACACTTTTTCTGTTTTAAGAATTAAAAGACAGATCTATCACGCAAGTTAACAGATTGGTGAAAATTCACCAAGTTATGTTATCAAATTTTATAAATCCCTCATTGAAACATTCATCAGTGTTATTGTATTGAAATCCACAAAAAAAATCTCTGTATTTTTTCAATAACAAAATATAATATAATTTTGCATTTAGCAATCATAACTAACAATTTATATCGAATTTATTTGAGCCTTTTAAAATATTTCCTTTTTTTCTGTAATTAAAGCAGAGTTAAACGAAGGATGTTTATCCCTATTAATCCCATCATGAGAATAAAGTTAACCTTATTTTGGCTCAATAACAAAATTAAAATCAGCCTTTTATCATCTTGGCCTTTCTTGGAAGTCATAGAGCTTTTCTATATGATTTGCGAGAACCTGTGAACAGTAAATTATTTGCTAATTATTTTCTTGTCCAATTCCAACGACTAATTTAGAATCAAACTGAAGTCCGAAATAGATTTTTTATTCTCTCAAACATTAATTAACCTCACATGTGATTACATTTCTTAAGATACGTCTGCATTTAACAGGCAAAGTGAACAGTTCATGGGGGAAGTTTTGTGGAAAATCACAATTCAACTACAATAATTTCACAACGCATAGAAGAGATTTCCCTTTTATTTTTGATAAAATTTCTGTTTTTTCAGGCTGAAAACATTTTCAGTTAAAGCAGTGCTTATTTCTTACTTCCCTGATAAGTACTAAATAAATGCCGGGTACTTGTTCACTTACACGGATTGTTTTTTTTCTCTCTTATTTGAATATATCAGAATAAATACCTTTAAAATTTCAATAATACAAGAGTCTAAAAATGCCTTAATATTTAGAAGGAAGCATGAAAATACAAAAAATAAATTAATATTCATTTGAATTGAGCTTTGTCATCAATCTTTCAGTAAAATAATAATTATCAGAATGCATGAAATAAATATTAATTAAACAATTTTAAATAAAAAAATGTGTAATTTCTTTGAAATGTCGAAAGTCACACACTGTGTAAATTATGTGTGTATATATATATATTAAAAGAAACAGTCTGTTATTTTTATATTGTATGCCAATCTGTTTGAATAACGTTTTTAGGGCTTAAATAATTTTTGAAATGCAATTCCAAGAAAAATTTACATAGGCATTTAGGAAAATTTTATAATATTGAAACTTAAGAAAAGTTGATTGATACATTATTTTGAAAAAAAATTCCATTTACCCTACACAAAAAGTCATAATTAATATTTATTTTAAAAACAGGATACTAAAATATTTGAAAAATGCCATCTGGAATGAAGAAAATAAAAAAAAAAACGAAGGAAAGAAAGAAAGTAGAGTATCAAGCTTATTATTTAAAAGGATACGTCCACATAATTTTCCTCTTTTCCAAACATTTAGGTCTAATTAGTGTAATGCTTTCAATTTTACGAGAAAAGAAATGCGGAAATGAAATGCATAAAACAAGTAAAAGTTTTTAGTATTTGAAAAAAAATATACTTATTTACTTCTCTATTTAGTTCAAAGAGAAAAATATGCCTAATTAAAATATTCATGAACTCGATGAAATTTTTTAAATGTAAATCAAGCTAAGAGAAAAAAAAATATTTTAAAATTTTTTCTTTCACATTTATATTAGTTATCAAAAAAAAAACATGATGAAAGGACAGAATTTTAAAAATAACCAATAACTTTTTCGATACTTTAAATTTCATCGAATGTAAACTTTAATTTTTAGCAAGAAAAGTAATGAGTCTCTACACTTAAAATCACATTCATAACGATCTAATAATAATCAATTCTCATCAATATTACTTAGAGATATTTCGAATAATATAAACATATAAAAGATTTTCTGAAAAGATTTATTTAAAAATAAAGATTGCAAATAACGTCTCTGTATCAGATATTGCATGAAATTTAGATTTCAAAAGTTATTTTTATACAATATTTCTGATAGACAATCATGGAAAAGTATGAATTTTATACGAGTGTAATGAAGTTATTTTACAGCATTAAGTTACCATAATAAATCTTTTTAATGAAAAAAAAACAAATATTTTACATCTGCTTCAAATATATATTTCTTATTAAGTTCTTTATAAAATTAGCTCTTTTATAATATAGTTACTTACAATAAAACATTAATTTTAATTCAGAAGCTCTTTAGTGAAAACTTTCAAGAAAGGTATTATTTTGCTCATTTATTACTGATAATAAGTGTTAATAAGTATTTTAAATATCTTAACTTTAATTATTTTTTTAAATAATGAAATATCTATTAATTACAAGAGGAATATTTAATTGATTGGAGAAGGATTTCGAGTGTTATTTTTATAGGGACTTAATGTGATCCGATTTAAAAAATATTATGCAAGTTATTGATTAATAAATAGTTTGCAGTAAAGTTATGCTAATAAACTATTAATACAAAAATTGAACATCGAAAAAAATAAATAAATTCTTCAACAAAATATAACTAAAATGCAATTTTAATTATAATTTATATTTTGTTCTAAGAAAGTTCCTAAATCAATATCATGTATTTTAATCTGAGTTTCACTAATTGTGAAATTATGTAATAAACATGCATGCATTCATGCGTAATCTTTCTGACATATGAACACTACGAATTATCAAAAATGGTAATTTGTGTATTAAGCAAGCATGTGTTTAGCATAAAACATTTCAAAAATTATTCTGTTCCTCTTTTTTGGAACTATTCCTTTAGCAATTTTTAGTTATTAAAGATATCTTTGAAACTAAGTAGTGACCCAAAATATTAGTTTGATAATATTAAAAATATATTTATATGATGCTAATGCTTCAATTACGAGTCTAGATTTCTTCCTTTTTCAGAATATTTTAGGCAAATCTTTTATAAATCACATAATATTAATTTTTTTTTCAAAGAATGTTATGATTGTGAATAATGAAATCACGAAATATATACATACAATTTTATTGTTTGAAATGCAATAACGGTAAAAAAAAAATCCTGAAAGAATGAAAAGAAATTGTAAAAAAATAAATAATTTGGTGGGGGGGGGAGCAGTATGTGAGAGGAAAGGTGAATGCTAAAAATGTCTTGGAATGGATGCTTGTAGCGCTTTGCAGCAATTAAAATATCACCTAAATGTCTTAGAAACGTTCATCAAACAGCTGATTCTTTAGCCGAAACTGAGCGCATATCTAAAATTTGAATGTAAAAATGATATTCTGTATTCCACTCATTTAACATAAGCCGACTACGAATCAAAGGCTGGGCATGATGCTTTTTGATAAATCTCCTACTGTTTTTTCAGTAGAAATTAATTTAAAAAATGACATTAAGTGCATATTCTTTTCTCAAAAACTTTCGCCACCAAAGAAAATCAAAATAGATCTTATATCAACAAAAACAAAAAATCGACCTATTGTGATTGTTCTTAGAAGTAATAAAAATCTTTTTTGTTTTTGCCTATGTTTTCAAAAGTTTGCAGATAACTAGTGTAAATATATTTTAACTGAAAAAAAGTGATATATTTTGCACTTTATTTATTATTTTTGTTTATAAAGTATGTTTTGAACTTGAGGCATCAGAAGGTTGTCTCCATTGTGTCTACACACTCACAGAAATGCGTAATATGTATTTTTTTTCGGTAAGCATTACTTCAAAATATTGGGAAAATATATTTTTTATTTGATAGTCTCAAAATTCATCTTACTGTTTCTGTTTGTTTTCAAATGTCCTTATTTCTGAAAAATCGGTACTGTATTTTTGTATCTAATATAATCTATAAAATACTAAAATCATTATAACAACAAATAATTGTTTCTAATGAGAGGAAAAAATTAATGTAAATAAAGGAAAAAAGATAATTCTTCGCATAAACATAGATTTTAATTTTGAAAAATGAAGCATATATTTTAAGAGAATTCAAAACGTGAATTATAATCAAAAATTTGCATAATACTTAATCATGTTAAAGAGAAAATTAAAACCTTGAATTTCTTATAATTATCAATTCAAAAATTCCTTGAGATTGATTTCAAAACATATTATTTTCTGTAATTCGAAACTGGATTCTAATTTTTATATATATATATATATATATATATATATGTGTGTGTGTGTGTGTGTGTGTGTGTGTGTGTGTGTGTGTGTGTGTTCATCTGCAGATGTTCGTACTTTGGTGTAGGCTTATTTATTTATCTCGTCTTTTCTTTTCTTCTACAAAACCAAAGAAATCAGACTTTCAAAGGCACTGTTTTATCACAAGCAAAAATAAAGGTACTAGATATATTTCTTTCGCTGCTCACTCTACTTCAGCCGAGGAATCTTGGAAAGTACAGGAGATACATTTCAGTTTTTTGATGAGTGTTTCTTTTGTTCGACTGAATTTTTTCGTGCACTTTAAGAAAGTGTAGTCTTGTTATTTAAGACCGTATTTCTTCTCTTTTCCTCCCTCTTCGAGGAAAATTGGGAGATCTCATTGACGTAATTTCAAGTGACGGCATCAAAGCCAAATTAAAATAATTGTATATTTATTTATTGCATTTTCTCTCAGTCATCAGTGAAAATAGGATAGAAATTGCCAGTAAGATAAATAAATATTTTTTAAAAACTGCTTTCTTGGCCGAAACCCATTATCCGTTTTGCTCAAACTGACTTATCTAATTCAAATTTTGTTTTTATTGAAATGTTCGAACTTGGATAAAACTCCCCAAAACAACCATATTTTTAATCTAACATTCAAATATTTTAAGAAACACGCTTAATAAAATTATTCACCAATTCAAAGTTTATAAAGAATTATAAATATCAACTTAAAGCCTTAGAGAGCTTACTTTGACATCAATGAATGTATTGTTTTAATAGTAATGGATGAAAATAGGGTTACCTGAAAAAAAAATTTCTACATATCTATTTTAAATAGTTTTGGTCTGATAAATCCTGCATATAATTTTTAAACACTTTTATTTATGGTTATATAGGAAGACTAATTTTTAAAAAAATTTTAAAGGGTTACTATCAGTTGATTTTTATATTGAATAAATAAACTAAACTCAAACAATTTTTTCACATAAATTTAAAATGAAACTCACTTTAGTTGAAAATATATACTCTATGCTTTTCAAAGAATTCCACTTTTGACTAAATTTTTGTTAACATTTGTAAATATTCTCAAAAAACATACTTATTAGTCATTTTATATATAATTATATTGGTACAGTTTATGCAACTCAATGTGCTTTTTCTTTAAGTAAATATAATGACCATTTATTTATAAAATTTAAAAGTTAAATAATGAAATATTCTCTTTCATAAGAAATTTTAAGCAGTAGAACGCAATTATCAAATGAAAGAAAATGCTAATTAATAAGGATGGAAACAACTTTTACAATAAATTATATACATTAAAAATAGTCGCTTATAAAACGATACTATAACTTAAAATAATAAATAACACGGTATATAATCATCACATTACCATGAAAATTTGTTTTTTTTTCTTTTTGGACATTTTATTTTTCCAAATAATTTTGTATTTATTTGCATGCTGATTCCATATAAGAAAACATTTGTTTTTTCTCTATCAGCTCACATTAATTAAGATCAACTTTTTAAATATATTTTACTTCAAAACTCATGGAGTTTGATTAAATTGTTGAATTTTTCAAAGCTTTTATCTTCTTTCTATGCCCTAGTATCAGCTGATTGCTCGAAGACATTTTTTTTCTCAGCGTATAATTTATACAACATAATTACAAAGTTCTTTATTTCAAAATTTGTATAGAAACAGAGCATGGAATTGATACAAGAAATAATAAATTATAACATATAAAATCACGTATGTGCTGAGTGCATCATAAAAGGAAAAAGACGCTCTTTATTGATTTTTCAAAAAATTACTTATATTTCTGGATGACATGCATAGGTTCTCCAGCTGGGCCAAGATTTTTTTAATCCATCAATCTGCAAAACCAAGTAATAGTAATAATCTAATATAGAGTAATTACTAGATTATGGCTATAAAATTAGCTTTATAAAAGTGATGACAGTGGTAAAGAGAAATTGGAAGATAAAGCCCAGAGACAAATTTCGTAACTTATCTATATATTATGCAGTGAACTGTTTCTTAGCTCCTTTGATTCAGAAAATTTAGAACTGGTAGCGAAAAAACTGAATTACAGAGAAAAAAATGGAAATTATATATATATATATATATATATATATATATATATATATATATATATAATTGTTTGTTAATTGCTAATTACATAATTGTTTTTTTTTAACTTTAACATTTTTGGGTTGAAAAATTCAATGAAGAAATACAACTAATATCTGTAATTTCTTTTTATTTAAAAAAATTAGTTTTTGATTAAAATAATAAATTCATTAATTAATTGAAAATCAAGAAATTTGCATATTTTGAATTCAAACAAAAATGACATCACACTGCGATATCTTTAATTTAAGTTCATTTCTTATTAGTTTCTTCGATAGTAGTATTAATTTTTTTATTTTCAATTTTTTACCTTTCTTTTTTTTTGATGTTTACGGGATGGTTAGAAATAATAATCTTGGTATCTAAGTAGATTAACAACTCCCATCACAATTCAATTTATTGTAATGATTCTAGTAAATTGCATTGTTACAAGCATTTAGCTAACTGCACTTCTTTAACTGCTGTACCTCATTTAGAAAGTTTTCTGAAGCTTCCAAAAGAACATAAATGATAAAATTGTTTGCTTGTTTGAAGAAAAGAAAAATCAACTTCATAAAGGGAGATAAAAAAAATATGCGTAAACAAAATTAAATGTTTTACTTTGTATAACTTTATGCTATATTGAATTTGTTCAAGCAAAAACTCTTCTTGCTACCAAAATTTTCTTAATTGATAAATTACAGCTTCTATTATTTTCAAAATCCCTTCATTCCAAAAAAAAACTTTGAAGAAAAATATAATTCTCTATAAACAAATTCATACTTAACTATTTATTTGAACTTCTCCTAATTCCCGATTTATTGGACACGATTATGTACCTTGAATTATTAGAACCTTATTTTAAAAATATGCACAAGAGCATAAGATTGAAAGTTCTTGATTTTAAATTTGATGTAGATTTTTTGAAAAGCCCTTTGACTGACTTTCAGAAAATTCTAAATAAGAAAAATAATTAGCATCAATAATTGAAAAAAATATATTTATCGAAGTACTGAAAAAAATATTTGAAGCTCACTCCTAAAAAAAATGAATATATTCTTTTTACTATAAATGAAGCTAGTCTCCCATTTGCGTGCAAAAGAACATAATAAATTACTATATGTAATCAATTTAATCAAAACTTACTAAAAGTAATTGCGCACTTTTAACACATTTTTAAGCTAGAAACTAAGAAAGCTGTAAGATTTTACAATATTCGAATATTTTTCTACAAACCTTTGCACATTGGCTAGAGAAGATTAACATTTGGTTCATGAACATTGATCATGAACCAAAATAGCTGAATTTGCCATTTTGACTGAATATTTTATCACGTAATGGAAATAAAATAATTTTTGTTGCATAAGAAAACCAAGAATATCTAGGAATAATTTTTTTTCAATATTTGTTTTATTGGAGTACCTGAAAGTTTAATACATAAAGAAATACTTCCATTATAGCGTAGAAATAATAACACAAGAAAATCGAATATCTGAAAATTTAAATTTGGGGAGATGTCAAATTCCAACTTTTATATATTCATGAATTCTAAATACAGAATGGCATTCATCTCATCGGTTTCATTAAAAAAAACTGTCTTGCTTCAAAGACTTTCTATTTTTTAAAACAAATTTTAGAGCGTTTTATTAGTTTTTATAAGAATGCCGTTGATTATTTTTCTGCATTTCAAAGCGTTTTACATAGTTATCAATATCTAATAAAAATATTTTGGATTAAAACTCATCAGAAATAGCAAATAAAAGAAAAATAATACAAAGTCTCTGTTTCATAAATTACAAAAAATATAATATAATTTTATAAATTACAAAAAATATAAATACATTACAAAGCATATAATAAGTAAAATCTAAAATTTCCCACCAAAATTTGAGATTTGTTTAAATATAATTAAAAATAATATCTGAAAATAACTTATTTAAAATCTGCATGATGATTTTGCATTTAGCATTTCACTCCCTATACACATCCAATAGATTTATAGATTCATTTCAATGTATGAGAGGAATTTTTATTTTAAATTTCAAAGAATTTAAATTAGTTCTTAATCTTAAATGCAATCTTGAAACCAACCCGAGGTGGCAGCGCATTCTAGTTGTCTTGAAAGTTATGCTAAAAGAAGAAAAAATCATTGTTTTTGCTTGGCAATCAAGGAAAACAGACATTCACGTAATGCTGGCATAAGCTCGCTAGGAAAAGCAGAAGAAATTTATTTTAACGATCATGCTAAAACCCAGAGAGTTTCTTGTAAAATTAGTACTTTGTAAAAAGTAATTTGTATTTTCTTTTAAAAAGTATTCGTAATCGTGATATGAAATTGCTTATCGAAATTGACTTAAAAACAGGTAGCGGTTCATTATAAAAATAAATGGACGACTAGTCATAAAAACTCTTTCCTGATTTTTTTTTTGCGTAGAATTTTTTATTTTTTCGCAAACAGGAGCAAAAGGTATATGGTCAAGACAAGCAGAAATACTTCGATATGGTTATATCCTCTATTTACGACACATAGTTAATTAAGAATAAGAAATTTTTTTATCCAGCGATCACAGATCACAGATGGTATTTATTCCAAAATTTATATCCGGCTAAATATCTTATATAAGAGAATTTTTCCCCCACATTAAACTAAAAATTATTTTAAAAAATATTGATTTTTGCAAGAATTGAACTCGCATTCTTCACCTGCACGTGATAATATTGAAATCCTGGTATTTTACTGAGTGAGCTACTGCCTGTCGATTTGAGTTTTCATTTTAAACTGCTAAAATTCTTTTGTGTTTGAACTTGAGTAGATGAATAAAAAGCCTTACATATTAATGATTGAAAATTTGAACAAGATATTTAAATTTATATAGAGAGAGTGTGACATAATAGTAAAAACTGAAGAAAAGGATAAATTATCGATGACTAATTTAAAAATTTTTACAACATTCCTGTCCTAAGTGAATCAATCCTACAACAGAAACTAAGCAATAGAAATATTAAAGTCAAAAAAAGATGTAATAAAATAAGAAATCGTGCAAACTTTTTTGCTTCATGATTTAATAAGCATGGACTCTTCCAATTAGAATGGACACCAATGAGAAATGGCCCATTCCCCTAAAAGCAGAGCAGACTATTCATCTAGAACTGAAATATACAAAAGAGAGTTTCCTTTCTCGCTCCACTCATTTATTTTCCCCCGTGACAACCCTAACGAGCTTAGCAAGTGTTTTTGTGCATATTTATTCTTTAGGACAACTGCATGACACGAGCGGATAAGCTGATCACATCATGCAAAACAATCGTCATGAGAGTTTTTTCAGACACACTTGAGCAACCATAATTGCTTTTCATCCCAGTGCTAATTTGGGCGCCAAAATTAATTTCCAGCTCTCGACTGTTAAATTCCGTTTTGGGTTGTCTCGTTTAATGATGATATATATTCTGTCTGAATGCCTCCAGGGAGAGATATTGAGCTTAAATCAGTCGGACACATCCATAAATTTTTACCCATCCTTTCCCTCTTAGAATTGCGGTGGTTAAAAGATTTCCATTACCGTTTTATTTTAAATATTTTCTTTTTAAGATATATAAGCGAAATGAAAAGTTTGAGACAATGAAATTAATGGGGTTGCACTAATAGACCATTTATTGTTAAAATGTATCAACATAGCTTTATACATCATGATTTGTCTAAAAAAAATTTAAAGTTTATATCTTTTAAAATTTTGAATTCACTGAAGCATTTATTAATTACATGCATTATAGGATAGAGTATATTTTTATAATGACACAAATTTGGAGAAATTAAACAGATCTTCTTTGTCTTTTACAAAACAAAACAATTAAAAATGTTATAATTATATATAATAATGTATTAGAAAATAATTTTTTTGTATAATTATATATTTTGAAGTGATAATATATAAATGATATATTTTCATATGAGAGCATGATTTTGTTTTGGTTTGAGGTTTTCGAAACTGTTTGAAAACAGCAAATTGTTGAAACCCCAAAATATGTAGGCAACAAATTGGCGATGATGATAAGTGATTTTCATTTTGGAGTAGACATTCACAGTATAGTTTTTACATTATTTATCATTTGCTAATGTACTTTTATTTTGGAGTTTGCTGACCCTGTGTTACTTTTCCTTTATCTATAGTCTACTGTTGTAGTTTTCCCATGGAAATCATGGTGTTATTGCCTAATTCGCACAACGTTTTTTAGAAATAAAACAAACAATGTGTGTGCGCGTGTTTATTGTTTATTGGTGAAAGGTATTACATGTGCTGTGGTACATGATGTTTGAAAATGTCACAAAAGACGTTCAAAGCGATGAGATGCATGCGTTACACCTTCGGATAGTAGACTGGCAAACTCTCTTAAATACACTCATATTTTTTCGGGTATCTGTAGCAGCACAGATGATGCTTGGCACCAGATCCATTTCTGAATCCACATACATTGCGTACACAGAACCTTTCAGTGAACCCTAAAGAAAGAAATCAGTGCAGTTTAAATCAGGAGAGCGTGTTGCCCACAGAGCCGGTCCACCACGATCAATTCATCGGTGACCAAACACCTGATTCAAATGTTCACGAACACATTTGCGATTATGGCGAAGTGTCCCATCATAATTAAACCACGTATGGTGTTTGATATGTTTTTGCATATATTCAAGTTATATTGGTAGAATCTCTAGTAAAAGGATGAGATATTGTGCAGATAAAGACTTCACCAAAGCCCAAACACTCACTGAATAGAGATGTTGGGCTGCATGTGGTCTTATGCCATGAGGATTATCGCAAGCACGTAAACCCGCATTGTGGTCAGTGAACATCCCATCTCGTGTTAAGTACGCTTTATCCGCCATTAAAACGAAGGATGAGAAACTCGCATCTTGGCGATATCGATAGTGATACAAGGGTGCAGAAAGTTTTAGAAGATAATAATTTGTGGGGAGAAGTAACGATACAGTTTACAGATGGTATGGGTGCATGCTTTCACGTTGCAAATACGATAAACACTATTCCGAGGTTATCCAACGACAGTAGCAGTGGCTCGTACGTTGAAATTCGGATTCCGTCTAACGATATCCAACTTATTTTCTTAACTCCTGTTAGTTACTGTCTTTTGCGGCCTGCCCTTGCTATGCCTATTACCTCCTAACGACCCATATTCACAAAAATTGTGATGCACATTACTGAACATCCGGCGTTCCTTGGCATCTCCCTGTGAATACCTTTCCCGATAAAACTTTCCATTTTTTTTTCCTTTTGCCAATCCATAAATCACGTGCGTATCTGCCAGCTCCATGTTCGTCAAACGTTCCATACTCCCCTGTGGGGGATCACAGCACAATTGACTGAGGAATTACAGGTCTGTTTCCTTATGTGCTACTGTGAACAACGCCATCTAGCTCTCAATCAAGGCTTTTCAGACCACTGGTTGCTATGGAAATCTGAATTCTTGTGATGTCTCCTACCACCCCTTATAAATTGTCCCAATGAGACACCCTGTGTGTGTGTGTGTGTGCGTACGTGCGTAAACAGCTTAAGAAATATGTAAAATATTATAAATTTGAGAAATTTATCTTTTATATTTTATCATTTATAAATTACAGATTCATGAAAAAATTGTGCATATGATTTCTTCTTTACAAAATCTGTCTTTCGGTATTTTTTTATATATAAGTGTGCAATTATTCTTTTTTATAGCTTCAATAGCTTTCGAGATTTACCTGAGATCTAACAACAATCAATCATCGTCAACTGTAAATGATAAACTTGAGCATGAATTTCACAATCACTCCGCGATGACACATTCCAAAAACGTTTGCCAATGAAAATAAAATCTGCTATCCTCATTTCGGCGTGAATTGAAAAGATTGGTATCCAATTCCGCTTTAATTTGATATCAGAAAATCCATCTTGCCATTTGGATTGAAGGTTTTCTGGTTGCAAATGAACGAAGAAAGCTTTTGTATATATGGAGGAATCAGGACTCCTAGTGTACTCTTTTAAGGCGTACGCTGAAGGAATGACAGTGAACTTGGCAAGGAATTACCTCGAATGTTTCGCCTAAATGGATCTATGAGAAATAAATATCAAAGTAGATCGTGCTGTGAATTGATCTTGAAAGACTTAACTCTTCATCCATGAAGTATATTTGTGAGTATTCTCAGGATTATTATATTCTCAGGATTATTCAACTCTCTTTTGAAGCAGTAAAATTAACCGATAATTATTTAATTTACTAGGCTGGATTATGGTACCCTAAGAATCTGAATTTTAAGCCCTAAGTGTTTTTAAAAGTTTAGTAAAGTAAAATAGTAAGAGAAAATGTTAATTTTTTTTAAAAAAAATGAATGAAAGTTTAAGAGGAATATTTTATTTTCAAATCAAAGTTGCATTTTGTTTCTGACTTTGAATAAAAATATTATTAAATTACAGTTCTGTCTTGCTCCTTTAGTATGTGTTTTTAACTAAGGTATTTGTATTATTATCAGTAAATACTAGTACCATGGAAGAAAACATTATTTTTTTCACTACATATCTGAATTAAAAAAAATTTTAAATTTAAATTCCTCAAATTTAAAATGGGTAATATTTAGGATATGGAATGATATAAGTATATTATTATTAAATAAAAAGAACAAATACATACTTTTATTGTGATTTCTTTTGCAATCATAAATTATTATTGATATAAAAGTCTTAATTTAAATCCTTAATTCTAACCTAGTTCAGTATTAAAAATTCATCCTAGATTTATCATTTGCATAGAAAAACAACGTTATAGTTTGAAAGTGCATTTAACGATATTAAAAAATATCTTTTATAAAAACTGATTTTAAGTATGCTATATTTGAAAGCTGTATTTCAAACCTTTAAAACATACTGCGAAGGCTTAGTAAAGTTTTATGAAATAATTTAATAAAAAAATATTAATTATTTTTTATTCAAAAAATAAAAATGATCTTTAATAAAAAAAAACTAAAGAATAATTATTATTTAATCAAATTGCAAAAATTTGTAAACATTGCAGAATTTCTTGCCTAAAATAGGAAAAGTAAATTTTATGACATACTGAAGTAGCATATTTCTAGAGAAACGAAGAAAAATGAAAGATCTCAACGTTCATTCATCTCTTCTTAAATTGCTTCAGTGAATGATCACACAGTCAACGGAGAACTACGTTCTGTTTTTTCCCCCTACAAAGACAAGCCCAGATATCCATTAATTGTAATGGGCTTCATGTGCAAAAAATGAAAAGAAACTTCTAGTGAGCTAGATTACTAACACAGAAAAAGGTAATTAGCGAGTCTATTTTTTACGCGTTTTGAGTGCTTATTTATAAATATATGAATAGAATTGTCGACGCAAAGGAGCTATCAAAGTGCAATTATTTCCCGTCTACAAATAGTTTATCTGAGGAACAGTAACTAAAATACAATTAACGAAATACTTGTTCCTATTCCTAGGGAGACTCTCAATGCTATTCCGCGTAGTTTTCTTTCGTAAAAGTTAATTATTAAGGTAACTATATTCCCTACAAAATGTCTATGTTTGTATTTAGATTGATAATTACTTAAAATATATTTGTCAAATATATCTAAAGAAATACGTCTTAGGGGAGAATATATAAATCGAATATTCTAACTTTTTTACCTTGAACAATAACTTTCTTCAAGCATTTTTTTTTAAAAATTACACCCTCATATATCATATATACAAAGATAAAGTTTTGTAAACATACAAAAATTCAACGAATTTCAATGTTTCAGAAACTTACGAAAAGCATATTTTTGAAATAATGAGTGTTTGTAAGCACGGTAATTCGAAATTTATTTGAATTATATGGGTGAAATTTGGTATTCAGTCTTTACATTGATTTATAGATGTCTATCATATTTTGAACAAAATCCATTCACCGAAAGTTTGTCAAATTCTCCCAATGCTAAGTGAATTTTGTAATTACTAGACATAAAAACTAATACTTAATTTTAAAATATGAAATCTAGATATTATAAACTTTGAGCTAACTCCTCCAAATGATCTGACTTTTTTCTGTCTGTATTTTTTACATAAATGTAAACGCTGTAATTGAAACAAGTATCAATTTATTTAAACAAAATTTAGTAATTAAACTTGGTTCAAATTTTAAATTTAATGCGTCTAAGTAAAAACATGAAAAAAAGCCCAACATATTTTCTTCTCTACATAACATAAGGACTAAATATGATGGTTCATTAAATTTCTTTTTAAGTTATTTTGAAATCAGGCTATTTAGTCAGTATTTTTTTCTATCATGTAATCTTGCTATTCCAAAGGACTTT
>JAPMOQ010048382.1:5925696-5963392 GCA_026543055.1 Argiope trifasciata
TATATATATATATATATATATATATATATATATATATATATATATATGTATGTATGTATATTCCTATCCTCAATTACGAGTTGCCCCCCAGATATATATATGTATACTTTAAGAATCTTCATGTAAACCATTTTGGATTAGTTGTTGAATTCTGCGTAGATTGAATTAATATATAATGCTGCAATACAAAAAATTAAACAATTGCGTTTTGTCAAAATCCTTTTATAGGAATCGATGCTATTTATTTAAGTAATTTTGAATTCTTTATTTCAATCTTACTATTTTAAGAATCAAATGCTATAATTTAAGAAAGAAATACTTTCAAAATTATGGCAAGAATCATGTACGAAAATACATTACTAAAGTTCCAAATTTATATCACTTGAAGATAACATATTATTAAAAATCATATTATGTATAATACAGAAACTATGCAACAGTAATATAAAGAAATAATCTTGTTATCATTGTTGAAAAATTTATACCTTCTCAACCTTTTAGTATTCATGGCCCAATTTTCAATCATAATTTTCATCGCCCCCCCCCTTTCCACCGCATACAATAAAATGTATACAATAATAATGTATTTTGAGTATTTTGGCGCTAAACCTACACTACAACCATAATTTTCAACTTTACAATTTACCAAGAATACAGAAATTTATTCGCATTTTGTAACACAAATCCTCAGCATTGAAAAAACAAGAATCCTATGCCTTTTTATTGCTCTTGCGTCTCACCATGTCGGGCATTCTCACGGTTTCGCGAGAAGTTTCAATTTGTCTGGAATTTGTCTGGTCAGCTTAAAAGTTAAGTTAGGAGCTTGCGCAGATGTGAACAAATGTTTTCTCATAGGTAGAAGGAGGAAGTTCTATGATGCCAATTTCAATTCCAGACCATCTCATTCGATTCGATCCTTCTATCGCTATTGAATCTATTCTGAATGTGTATGTATATTTTCGCGTAATTTGCAATTCACCGTATTAAATATTCACGGCAGCAGACTTATGCAGAATCATGAATAAATTTTTAAGCAGGCGTAAGCGAGCATTAGACGATAGACAAGCATCAACATGTACACAGACGAGCGTGGTTCCGATAATAAAACTAAGAAAATATTCTCAAGAATACTTAAATTCTGGGTTCACTAGTACTGAAGTAAGTGAACGAGAAAGGTTCCTTTGTATCATTTGCTCAAAAATGTTGACGGCAGACAGCATGAAACCTAATAAACTTAAACGACAGTTGGAGACGCTTTATAGTGAGTATGTAAACAAACCCAGAGAATTCTTCAAATTAAAATCAAAATCATATGAAAAGCAAAAATCATTATTTAAAAAACTTTGTCTGTGAATGAAAAAGCTTTAATTGCCTCTTACAAAGTTTCATATAAAATAGCCAGATGTAAAATGCCTCACACCATTGGTGAAGAGCTTATTTTGCCAGCCGCAATTGAGATAGGAGAAATTATGTTTGGAGATAATTCTGCAAACCGATTGCAGTCTATACCTCTTTCAAATGATACTGTTGCCCGTCGAATTGTTGATATAGCTGAAGATGTAGAATGCCAGCTTTTGTCGAAGTTACGTGACAAATTGTTTTCAATACCACTCGATGAGGCAACAGATAGTAATAAAGATGATCATTTCTTTGCCTATGTTAGATTTTGTGATGATTTGTCAGTAGTAGAAGAATTTGGTTATAAATCACTCTTTGAATTTTGGGCAGGAGTGGATGATGAGTTTTCTGCACTAAAAACAAGGGCATTTCGTATTCTACTACCATTTTCAACATCTTACCTTTGTGAAACTAGATTTTCAGCTGTGGCTTCTTTGAAGACAAAATATAGATCTCAGCTAAATACAGAAAAAGAACTGAGAGTGTCTATTTCTAATATTAAACTCTCCTTCGAAAAACTTTGCTTTGCAAGACAGGCCCAAGGAAGACTCTAATAATTATTAAATTTGTTTTTAATTTAGTAAGATGTTTTAATTTAATAAGTTAATTATTAAATAGGCTGAAATTTGTTTTGTTTTGTATGTGTGTGTGTTCTTTCCTTTCAGTCATTTAATCAATTTTTTAAATAACATTTTATCTTGGACATGGTCGCGCCCCCCCCCATCAGTGTGCTCACGCCCCGCTAGGGGGGCGCGCCCCACAGGTTGAGAATCACTGGTTTATATATATTATTTAACCTCTTAGTCGTAAAAAGTATGTTAAGTGTGATTAATTTTTAGTTCACAATTATTTTGATTGTTTTCTTTGCTTTATGTAGTGATAGATTTATTACATCCATCCAACTACGAACTAAAGGATAAACTCACTTTTTCTACCAAATTCTATCAGCAATGTCACTTTTTATGCTTGAATTCAAATATATTTAATTTGTTGTTTATTAGGTAGGTATTATTTATAAAGTTATTTACAGACCATAAATATATTAAGAAAATTAGCAAATAGTCAGGGTTTTTAAACCTATCTCTATCTTAAGCATAGTAGATATGCTCATTATGATTATTCATATTAACCCTTCTTTTCTCATTTTTTACAAAAAGTTGAAATTACCCCCAATTCATTTATAATATGTAAACGCTTCTTTTAACTGAATAAATTCTCGCACTATGGAATCGGATAGTTCGTTGGAGATATTGATTATATTTAGTTCTGTGAAAAAAATTTCTAATGCAACTCTCGCATTCGCTTTATTGCTGAAAGTTTGACTCCATACAAATGTCAGATCAAATTCACAATATTGTCAAAAATATCCACTGTTGCTTCCCAGCATGCTTAATTTAGTCATTGGAAAGACCATTTTAAGTTGAGTAATGTTGGATGCTGATCGGACGTTGAATCAGTGATTCCAGTGCTTGGTGGCAAAGTTAGTGACGAATTTGGAGGTTTTGTTGACAAAATATGTATATTATTGAAATCTTTCAGAATTTTGACGATAGAGCCAATAGGATCGAAGATATGTTTTATTGTTTCTTCTCTGCCCTCCTCCAAGAAATAGAAATGGCCTGCAGGCTCAAGCTGAAATTAATCTAATACAAAATCTTCAAAAGTGTCAATGGCGAAATGCTGAATCAATCCAACGAAGAGCAAGCATTGTGCGGAATTCAACCCATTGTTGAATCGAGATATATGTCCAGACCTGATGTTTATTAAAGAAACAGCATTGTGCCAAGTGATAAGTACCTAGTTGTGTAGTCGAGAGTCTGCAGTTGGATAAAGCTGAAGTGATGAGATGGTGGATATTTGCGCGCTTTTGGAGAGATCGTTGAAAGTAGCATGAATGTTCATCCTCCTCCTGAATTATGCCACTTTTTGAGCTATAATTGTTATCAAGGCCGATTATTAATTGCGAGCTTTAGTCTGTTGAAGTGTGTTGCTAAGCGTTGCATATCTCGGTTATGTATTAGTTGCCAGTGTATTCGTTTCTTCCTGTTTAATAAAAGTAGTTGTTTGTTACTGAGCCAAGCTCAATAGCAATATTTAAAAATAAATCAAACACTTCACAAGTATTACAAAAAAGCCAATTCAACTAGATATTTAAATAATATTTATTTAAAGTAAATAGCGTACTTGAATTAAACATATGTTATAGCGATTATTTCATTAAAATTTTATTAATCCTTTCGAAAAGGCTATTTCAATTAAAACGACATGTTAATATGCCTTCGAATTATAAATAAATTCAACTTTTTAATAAATATTTTGTTGAATCCGTTTGAATTAAATGATGGTCAAATGGTAAAGTTTTGTTTAACACTAAAGGTACTAACACTAAATCCTTATTCCACGTTTCCTTTTCCTGCTTTCTTTTGTATTATTTCGTTCATGCTACTTAGAATGAAATGCCTCAATAGTATCTCATTAGATTAGCAACTACCATTGCACTCCGATTTATTATAATGCTTTTGTGTAATTGCATTGTTGCAAAGCCTTTGGAAACGACACTTCTTGAATATAGAACGATGCTAATAATGTTTACTGAATGCACTTTGTAAGTACTATCAGTAGGTGTGTAGTTTTTGCAGATAACGAGCAATAATGTTATTAAAAAAAGTTAAAAGACAGTGTAGCTCATTTTAAGTATCAAAATCTTTATACAGTAAGTATCTTGCCTGCTATAATATATATATATATATATGCAATCACTTTTAATATTGTTATATATTATTAACATTAGTGATTCCAGCAGAGCAAATTTCAATAATAAAAAAAATTGAAATATAACTTTAATGGAATTTAAAGAATTAATAGTAAATACAATATTTAAAACATCATCTGAAATATTAATTCATGAAAAAAATACAGAATACTTTTTGTAACTAATGCATATTGATAAAATTTTCTTTTTTAAAAAGACATAATTAATTTTATATGAGGATGTTCACATTAAAGACAATTGTTTACTGAACTGCTATAATCTTACTAAGTAAAAGTTGAAGACTATCTAGTTATTCTTGCAAATAAATTAATATTCTTCCAAATACGCAGATAATAATTTTATTTTCTGTATATAACATCACGTTGAACACCAATTATGAATCTAAATCCATTTTTAATATATATATTTCAATTTTTTAAAGATTTTACGTTTTTATTTATATTCCTTTTTTTTTGTATTTACAGTAATCTGCACTTTATGGAAAACTCAAATCTATAATTTACAATAAGTTCAAAATAAATTCTTTTAAATCAGAAAACTAATTTTTTTTGGGGGGAGAGGGAATTCATGAGAGATAAATTAAATAGATAATTGATATTTATTTCTTGTATACCGGTAGAAATTATTGCTTCTTTCAAAAAAAAAATTAGATTGACTTCATCTGTATAAGTTACGCTGGCACTTTTCAATGTAAACAGGCCTTTGAACAGAAAATGTTTAACATAGAGTTCCACTCTTTTTAATCTCTTTACAGATTTAGCATTTTATATCTTGTATACCAATGTTTCACAAAGTTGCTTTGATTTGAGCATATTTGTTTAGCGAACTTTTCTTTATCCGTTAAGAAAAGAATGAAGTCAAATTTTCAGTACTTTTATTCTTTCCCAAGCAGGAAAATGTATTCAAAATCTTCTTCTATCATTGCTCTCTCTATTGCATCCCGAAATTCCTCGTCACAGAATACTTGGATGACATTTTCATGCTATGTATTTTCTAGGCTGTTTTTTTTTTTTTTTTTTAACAGTATACACGGCATTAAAGAAGCAAGGCGTACATAATATTTTATGATCGCATTCAGTACGTCCGTCTTTTACTTTTCCTAACTTCTTTTCACGGTAGGTGAATTAGGTGACCTAGCCAGTATGCGTCTCGGCGACGCCGTCTTTGCGCAGCTCTGATATCAGCATTTACTTATTTATTTATTGCATCATGAAACAGCTGCAGTTCTTCCCCGCTTTTTCCACTGATACGAGACCTAATTCAAAATGAAAGAGGCTACCTCTAACAACATTATTGTTGCAATTTATTTATGAATTTGGTTCATGTTAAGCTGTTTTTCATTATTTACGTTCTAACAATTTTTCTTTTTTTCAGTCTTTAAATTATTTCGATGATATTTCTTTCTAGAATAATCGATAGTTTTTCAAACACAGTATTTAAGAGATGAAAAAAGGACTCTAATTATCTAATACATTCCTGAAATTGTGCAGTAAATTTCAATAATTTTACTGGGCTGAATTACGAATACTTTGGGTTGGCACAAACATTAACATCTTGTCATGTAACATTTAGTATTAATATCTTGTCTTCTATTATTATGAATCTTAAAATCTCGGAAATTCTGATAAAGGCTCATTTTAACGAAATTTCTTGTTTAATTTAAGAATTTTTATTTATTAATGTTGAACTAAATTTTTTATTATTAAATTTTGAAGATTATTTATATTTTTACAAGAAATTCTTTTACAAATATTTTGGCTTATGTGAGGTCAATGACGAAACTTATTACGAATTCTTCATGAAATCAGAATGTATTTTTGAGAGCTACATTTTTAGTTATTTATATTTTTAAGATGAATATATGTGCTTTAAGCTATTTTTTTACAAAAATGGGGAAATATATTTTCGTTCCTAAATTAAAAAAATGAAAAGTGGTGTTGCTTTTAATATAAATTTTATAGGATACTATTATGTTAATGTTTTTTTAATTTCATATAAGATGGATTTTTAAAGAATTGTTTAAATAACAAAACATAATTATGAGCTCTAAAACATAGAAATTCTGATAAGTAATTGATCATATGACGATTGCTGTATATATTTTTTTCCACCGAAACAGCTTAATTTTCTCTTAAAAAGTGTTTACTTCTTAATGAAATCTCTTTGTAAAGTTGAGATTCATTAATTTGAATTTCCTCCAAAAATTGGCTGAAACGAATGTAATATGTTTTGAGAAATTACCTTTCAATGGCAAAAACAAGCCACAAAATCTTATAATTTCGATCTACTTTAGATAAGTTGTGTTAAACAGAGCATTGTTTTTTTTATATATTATTTGAACGTATCAAATCATTAATTATGATTTAATGAATACATACCAAATTTTACCAAACTATTTTTAAATAATGAGATACCTCTATTTTGACGGAAATTATATTACAATACAATTTAAGAGACCAGTATTAAAGAAAATACTTGAAAGTGATTCAATTAATATCATTCCAAACACCAATATCTACATTGCTCAAAACGATTGCACAATTTTCCTGACTTTTTAAATTTTTTATCATACTGTTGCATAAATTAAGTTTACCACGAGCTCAGTAAGCGAATGGTCAAAGCACGCTATCCAAACCGAGAGTTTGGGGGTCGATGCTTGCCATGGCTGTTATATCTAAACTATGGATTTTTAGTTTGTTTCCTTATGCTTCTTTAGTTATTTTTCCATTATGTTCTCTAACATTCTAAGCCTTTCTCTGTTATGTAAATTAGTTTTTTCTAGAATATTCTGTTCTTGTATAAAAGCTCATACCCTCTAATCGTGGGCAACTTCTCGACTTGTAACGTTGGAAGTCGCTACTTTCCTTAATTAAACTTGTTTGTTAGTTAAAAACTGACTGTGTGTTTATTTAAATCGTCGTGACAATATTAAATGCTTTGATTATAATTATATGGTATCGTCTTTGATTCTTTAATACACCAAAACGGTTTTCCATCTCCTAATGATTTATTACAAATAAAAATTCAAGTAAAGATATTCGCTGATTGATAATTTTTACAATTGCATGTGTAATCAAGGTTATATTAAGAATCCGTTAACTGAGAAAGAATCATGTTAATAGTTCAGACAAATAGAAAAGTGGGACATTTTAAGACATAGGACGATAAGTATAACGATCAACTAACTTTGCAGTATTTTTTTAAATATTTGAAATGACAGTGTGCATGAACTAACCCTTACTTAGATTAATAATTATCTTTATGACCTGTTTCACATAATTTATTTTGTACTTTGAAAAAAAATATGCAAACCACTTTTTGATGTTTTAAATACAAAAAATATACATGAAATAAAATTATATTGTGTATATTATATCAACAATCTTTTCGATTGTAGAAAAACCTATTCTAAATTATTGCGGAATAAAATACACATCTAGAGAAACACATGACTTTCCTTCTAATTCAAAATATGCATTTTAATGCATTTAATAATTGACTGCATTTTTTTCACTCCAGGTAAGCTATAACCCATGCACTAAGTAAAGTAGTATTGCAGAGTATTCAAGAATATTTGACTGGACTAGAAAAAAAAAGTCAAAAATATGTTGAGTTATGTTTGTAGTCTTAGGTAATTGGAAAATGTTTGATATTCTTATAATATGAATTACACTAAAAAGTTGACACTGAATGATAAAAGAGATGAGTTTTCTTTGAACATATATGATGGCGATTATTGATGTACAAATATCATAAAGTTTAAGAATAAATTAACGCATTTACAAAAATTGTTCTTTAAGAATAATTATCACAACTTCTGGAAAATACCAATGAACAAGAAGAAGCAGCATCAATTCCAAATTTTGATCTACCCTAGATAATTTGAGTAAAAAGAATGAGATAGATGTATAATTATGGAAGACTGAAATTCAAATGAGTTAAAATCAATCTATGTTAAATTATACCTCATTGCATAAAATGCTAGTCTAAAATATTTAATCTCCAAGGTACAAGAGTTAAATCTTTATTCCTATTAACTTGCATCCTCCATGTTTCCCTTGTAGTTTGCAGGATAATTAGAACATAATGCTTCAAATGCATCCCACTAGATTAACAACTCCCATCCGACTCCAATTTATTCTAATGATTGTGGGAAATTGCATTGTTACAAAGCTATTAGCTAAGGATAATTCTTTAACATTAGTGTCTCATTTAGAACTATCTGTGATCGAAAAGAAGTTCAGGGACATAATATGAAATTTTCATACAAAATTGAAACCAGTATAAAACTGTATAAAATATAACTGTTTTAGATTATCAAAATTCATTTTTTATTACCTAGTCATTTTAAATCAACATTAGCACAATATTTTTGGTCAAGCCTCGTAATTTATGAACTACAGACAGATTAAATAGTACATTTTTCAGAATTTTTAGACCACTCTGATTCCAAGACATTTTGCCCATCAGAGATTAATCATAAATCAAAATTTGACAAATCTCACCCACAATAAGGCATACGGAAAAGGAATAACCGGCTCACCACAACAGCAACACTGTAGAGAATTACGTCTTAATACCATCATTGGTTATGGTACAAAATTTCTCTTGGGAATAATGTCCAGTTATTTATAGGAAGAAGAAAATCTTCATATTTTTTTGTACATATCAGTAGGGCGAGAACCAACCACCATAACAAAATTTCTCCTCCTCACTTTTGAGACGTTACCTTCCCTCCTATCCCATCCAGTGGAAAAATTAAGAATGTACTTAATTTTTTTACACTGTAGAAGCTGGATTCTGCAGATTCCAATCCTATATATTATCAAGTGGCCACCGCACGCATTTCTTAAGGAATTTTTATATTTTTAAAATATATAATTACTAATCATACATAATTTGAGTTCCTGCTTTATATATTATATCTCAAATTATTGAACATAAAATTGAAACTTCACCATGAAAATAATTTATTTCAATAAATTATTATTTCCTTGAAAAAAAGTTTGCAATATTTAGTCATAGATATATTATTGCATTTTATATTTGTTCGCAGATTATGGGCAGTGGCTATAATAAACTAGAGATGTAAATATAAAATATAATTTTTGGTAGAAATTTTTTTCTCTATTTTTATATTTAAAAAGGGCATTTTGTTAGAATGTAGAAGGCTGAAGAAATATTTCAAATTATAAATAAATGAAATAAATTAAATTCTCATAAGCATCTATTATGTTTCATAGGAATCAGATTATTGACTTCAATTTTTCAGTCAGAAAAATAGTTAATTTTTTTTAATGCGAGCTTTGCTGGAGATATATGCAATACCGGAATTCTAAGGAATAACTGGCAATTTTAAAGATGTCATGAAATTTTAGATAACACATGAAATATGAGATTTATTATATGTTTTCTCTAACTGTATATTATATGTCATATTATAGGCATTCTGAAGAATGGCAAATGCTATTTGGGCAAAATATTAAAAGATAAAATGATAAGGATATGAATTTGAAAACCTTTATTCCTCAAAAATACAAATGGTATTTCGAGAAAACCATAAAAGAATGGCAGTACAAAAATCTTTAATTATAATAAGTAAAAGAAATTGTTGTTAAAAACAAAATTTATGTTTTCATTAAGGGAATCAAAGTATGAATCTATTGGTTGAATCAAGAAATAAAATTGATTTTCATTTATTTATTTCTTTACTGAATTTTTTTTTCATACTTTGAAGGTTTATCCTATGCATCAATGAAGCATTTCATACTTTCATTTGGTAATGGGAAATGGCAATGCTTTGGTTTGTCATTTCTCATTCTGTTGGATGCCTAGAAATATTAGTTGTAAGTAATGTTATTTGTTTCATGGTTTTGACAGTCTCTAAATTGTTTTTGGAATTCTATCGAATGAAAGGTTCACTCAGTTCAGGTGACTTGTATATCAGGTGGATAATATAATAATTAATCCTATAAATAAATAATCTCATAAAAATTAGGATAATCTAAACGTGATATTGCTGAAAGAATCATTGGAGATATTATTAAAAATATACTACACCTTTGAAAGAAATAATAATTATTATTTCATATCAAAATTACTTCTCAAATAATTTTACATTATACTTATCCGAATTTATATGGTCTCAGTATAAAAGTCTACAAAAGTTGCTCAAAGAACATAATCTATACAATATTTCTAATAAATGATTGCAAAGTAATTTTGAAATTCAAAGAATTTATTGTTTAAATTTGTAATAAACTGTAAATACATCTTCAGTTTTTATTAAGTCATCAAGTCCTTAAAAAGGGAAAATAACGAATAAAATCAGACTATGAAACATAATAAGCAAATAATGAATTCATGTGGTTAATAAAAGATTACTCTAAATAAAATACTGAATAAAGATAAAATAAGGTATAAAAAGTAATCGGGCATGTCAATGATTTTGTTTCGCAAAACAAGAATTCATCTTCACAGCAGGTCAAGATACAAAGAAAATCCATTGATTATCCATTTATTACATGTAATTTTCTGATATATAAGTAAATAATAAAAATATATTTTGTCAAAATTGTAATATAACTAGATTCTTGAAAGAAATAAAAGTTCAAAATTATTTTTTGTGAAATCTATCTTGAACGTGAGAATACAAAAAAAAAAAAAAAAAAAAAAAAAAATGAATTGACGAAATAAAATAAATAAGCTGCAAAGACACTAAAACTATATTTCATCACTTGAAAAATTGTAAGATATTTTAAAAGAAATTGAAAAAAAGCACGCTAATAATCAATTTAAAAAATAGAAACATTATAAATATCTTTAAAATATTTACAGCCAGTGAATGAATAATTTTTATCTGCAAACAACAGGATTACAATATAAGAAAACATGAAACTTTCGAATCCTTATATTTTCAAAGATTGTTTTATGAAGATTTTCTGTATTTAAAATAATCATTGCCAAAAACCATTAAATGAAATATTACATATTACTTTCTAATATTTAGATAAAGATTTCAATGTCACTGAAATATTTAGAAGATTTCTTAGATAAAGAATATAAGATTTAATTGGAAGTACAAGATCGTTTGAAGGAAAAAAATACTCTTTATACACCTAATGGCAAATGTTGTCACGGAAACTTACTTTCATGTAATTTTTCCTCATGTTTCTTCATCAGTGATAGTGGTGAAAAAAAAAATACAAACCATTGCTGCATCCAGATACAATAAATAAATAAACAAGCAAAGATATCAAAGTTGGACCTAGTTGATGTCATTGGAATCACGCCGTCTATTTCACCTAATTTTCCTCGAATGGAAGAAAATATAGAAGAGAAAGAAAATCCGCTGCTTCAATACAAAAAGAATAAAGGAACGAAAACAAATTCCGTAAGTAGAAGAGGAAAGGAAAGAAGAAACAAAAAATCATAACATAAAAAGGACTTTTTGTATCTTCGCAAGTCTTATGGCTGGAATAGAGCAAGAAGAGAGAGAGGTAGAATTCTCTCCTGCCTTTTGAGCTTGTGATGGAAAAATTATATTGAAAATCATGTTTCATCTTTTTCTGAATGGACAGGAAAGCTAACAATATAAACTATATCTATGGAAAACCATATATAACAGGAATAATATATAAATTTGGTCTTTGAAATTTTATATTAGAGAGATAATAGGCAAAGGAGGGAAAATTGATCAGCAAAAGTTGTATTCGTTCGAAAATTAGACACTTTTTCACAATTTTTTGATAATTTCATCATTGATATTTATAGTCCATTCTTTCTAATGGTAGAAGGGATAATAAATTAATAATTATATCCTCTATAATAATTAAAATTTCTAAACATAAACTACGAAAATTGTAACAAAATAATTTGAAACGCCAGACTGATATTTCGGTTCAATTTGAAGACTGATAGTTATCATTCACTGTTTGATTTAAAAATAAAAATGTCTTTAATTTTTTTTCTTTTGTAAATTGGGTTTCATTTATATAGTTTTAATAAAACTGATACGTTTTAATAAATTTTATATATAGTTTTAATAAAACTAAAAAAAAATTTTAGTAAAAATTGTAAATTGAAATAAAACACTGCAATGAATACAGCGTCATATTATATGTTTTGAAGGCTAATAGTTTCTTCTGTTAATAAATACTATCCCGATGAACAATTATATCTTAAGGTGAAGTTAAAATAATCCTGAGTTATATATATCTGTATTTTCTCGTTAAAAATAGAGATCACTACATTGAAAAGCGTTAATTATAGTATTAATCAAATGTAATTATACTTTTATAACGAAGTGAAATTATTTATAATAAACTATCAGGTTTTGTGTTTTACTCCAAATTTAGAAAAAAAGAATATGCTATAAAATTCATTTATCATAAATCTTATTATTATCGGTATTATTATGGATGCAGTTCTGAGCCTGATGAATATTCATGGAAAGAAATTTTAAAGCAAAACGAACAAATTGAAAAATGAAGACATTTGAATGTATCAAAACTGAAGTAGCAACATTAAATCAATTATTGAAAGTTGTGAAAGATTATCTGAAAGTGCCTGCAAGTTTATTTATTTGCTCGAGTGTAAGATTAACTTGTTACATCACAATGATACTCGACATGTAGCTTCTTTTAAATCATTAAATTTAACTGTGAATGGAAATTAATATTTTCAATCCTCCTAAGATTCCAAACTTAATCCGACGTAGTTCCAAGATGTCTTTTTTAAGACATCTTGGAACTACGTTGGACTACAGAAAAGAGCACTGCGCGTATTTCGACGTAGGTTATGGAATAACGTAAGTTCATTTTGCCTGGAAAACCACGTAGGTGGTATACTGTTCGAAGAGTATTCCCGACGCATTTAACGTCGTTATTTCCCATTACAAGTTTGACATTTTTATGAATTGGAGGGGAGTCAATACAATGAATGTTTTACTGCCATTTACGGATGTCGCAGGACCTAAGGGTCAGAATATTGCTTTAGGCATAGGACATTTTGATGGTTTCGGCGTTAGGGAAGAAAGAGAACTTGTCCAAGAAAAGAGAAACATTAATTTTTCCCCTATTTGTAATGCTCTATGAGGACTTAAATTTAAATTGAATTTGGCTTCAATATTGTTTCTTTGATACAGCTTATTTGATCGAAGTGTTGTTTTAAAGTTCCATTGAATTATTTTTCTTGCTTCAGTTTTATGTTCACTTGTGTTTAAATATTACATTAAAATATTGGGAGCTCGGAAGGGATATATTTGGAAAATCGCCCGTGATATTTAGTTAATTTAATAAATATATTTCCCATTGTTTATTCAACTATTTTTATGATGCAAATTTATACTTTTTAAGCTAATTTCCACTTCCAATTTTTTTTTTTCTTCGCTCAAAGTGAACAGATACAACTGAATTTCGTGTTTTAAAGAAATCCAAATGTCAATGAAAAAAATAAAGTATTTTATTATATTGTTTCAATTTTCTGATTTATATTGTATAAAAACAAGGAATTGTGAGTCCAATTTTTTATCATGTGATTCCTTTCTGAAGTTCTTTAACGAACTGAATAAAAAAATTTCTTTTGAATTCATAAAACAATAAGATTAATTTTTTAATTATTTATATTCGAGAAGGCATTAACATTAGTTTATTTCTAATATTTAATTGTTAATAATAGCTTAGATGTTAATAATTAATTATTAGTATTTATACCTTGCTATAGATGAAAAAAGTAGCAAAATAAATTGAAATAAATGTTTGAATAATTTTGTTAGGAGCTTTAAGAGACAGATACATTTTAAAAGTCTTTAACACCCTAAACTTTCTTAAGATATTTTTTCAATTGTTTATCAAAGAAGATATATTTCTTAGAAAAAGTAATAGTTTTATGAAATCTAAAAAAATAAGAAATTCAGAGATTTTGCTTTTATTTTAGAGTAATTTGAAGCATTTTTTTTCGTTGATATGCTAATGAGAATTCTTCTTTAGAGGATAAAACTGTATGGATAATGAGATAAATTGTGATGAATCTTGTCCAAAGCGCTACACGATTTTTAATTACATGTTTTTAAAGACATTCTAATGCATGATAAGGCAGATAAATGCTTCAATGATGCATAGACAATAAATTATTCGTGAATATTTAAAAGTGTAACATTCTAAGTTAAGCCTTAAAATAACAACCTGCTATTTAATTGTATTAAATAAAAGATTTTATATTACTACACTTAGATTTTGTTATTGGTAGAGGTGTTACTTATTTAACAACTACATAAATTGCACAATTTAGTGCAATATCAACCTTAAAAGTTGCGCAGTCCAAACTAGAAAGCAATTTTTATCAATACTTTATTATTATTATTGTTATGAAAAACAATCTAAGGATTTACATTCAATGAAAATATCAATGGTAGTTACATCTTACTACTCTTTTAGATTGGATTAAAAATTTGATACATATTTGTCATAAGATTTCAAAGCGAAACGAATCAAATTTCATTTATCTATTTTTGTGTGTGTGTGATTTTAAATGATTAATCGAGCATTCACGTATATACAAATTCAAGGATAATCACTGCATTTTGATAAAATTGAATGATACATTTAACTTAACTAGTTGCTTTTGTTTTGAGGTATCGTGTTCATGTACACACGATCAGATAGATTTCCCATCAACCTGTTTAATGTAATATTTGTGATAAGATTACACTTAAATTTATTTCAATTAATTTATGACAATTGAAATACCTTCTCGTAAGAGAAAGAAAGAAATTAAAAGTTCACTGAAATACTTTGACTGAAATGATTAAAAGAATATCTGCTTTGCTTTTTTAACCCTTGCTATTGAACTGAGAGGAGGTTAAAAGCATTAAAAAGGGGGTTTAAATTGTTGAAAAAAGGAGTAACGCTATATACAATATGCTATATTGATCTGAAATTTCAGAAACAATTTTGTTTTTTAAGACAATTATATAAATAATGATTTGTTATGCAAATTTTCCAAACATTTTAACAAGTTTCTAAAAGGGCTGAATTTTGTAATGTACGTTATTGCGTTTAAACATTACAAATTTTTAATTTTTTTATCTACTTTTTAAAGTTTTTTAAAAAGTTCTATTTCATTCCCATGTATGTTTCTTCATGTGTGTATATATATATATATATATATATATATATATATATATATATATATACACACACTGAAGTGACAAAAGTCATGGGATGACTGTTAATATCGTATCCTCCTTTTGCCCTGCGAAGTGCAACAACTCGACGTGTCATGGAGTCCACAAGTCGTTGGAAGTCCTCTGCAGGAATATTGAGCCATGCTGTCTGTATAGACGTCCATAATTGTGAAAGTGTGGATGGTGCAGGAGTTTTGGCACGAACGGACCTTTCAATGATGTCCCATAAATGCTCGATGGGATTCATATCGGGTAATCTAGGTGGCCAGATCATGCACTGGAACTGTCCGGAATGTTCTTCAAACCAATCGCGAACAGTTCTGTCCCGGTGACATGGCGCATTGTCATCCATAAAAATCCCATCGTTGTGTGGGTACGTGAAGTCCATGAATGGCTGCAAGTGATCTGCAAGCAGCTGAACATAACCATTTCCAGTCAATGATCGGTTCAGTTGCACCAGAGGACCGAGTCCATGCCATATAAAAACAGCCCACACCATTATGCAGCCACCACCAGCTTAAACAATGCCTTACTGACAGTTTGGGTCCATGGCTTCGTGGGGTCTGCGCCACACTCGAACTCTACCATCAGCTCGTAACAACTGAAATCGTGACTCATCTGACCTCTTCATGGTTTTCCACTGGTTTAGGGACCAGTCGATATGCTCACGAGCCCAGGAGAGTCTCTGCAGGCGATGTCGTGCTGTCAGTAAAGGCACTCGAGTCGGTCTTCTGCTGTCATAGCCCAAGGAAGACAAATTTCGCCGCACAGTCCTATCGGACACGTCCCTCGTACGTCCCACATTGATTCCTGCAGTTATTTGACGAAGTGTTGCGTGTCTATTAACATTGACCATTCTACACAGACGTCGGCGGTCTCGGTCGTTAAGTGCAGGTGGTCGCCCACTGCGCTGTCCATGATGGGATGAAATGCCTGAAATTTCCTACTCTCGGCACACTCTTGATACTGTGGATCTCGGAATGTTGAATTCACTAACGATATCCACAATGGAATTACCCATGCGTCTAACTCCAACTAACATTCCACGTTCAAAGTCTGTTAATTCTCGTCGTGCCGCCTTAAATCACGAAAACCTGTTCACATGAATATCTTGAACACAAATGAAAGCTCTGGAAAACGAACTGCGCATTTATACTGTTTCGCTGCGATACTACTGCCATCTGTATATTTACATATTGCTATCCCATGACTTTTGTCACTTCAGTGTATATATGACCATTTCTTAAAAAAGAGTTATTTCCTTACTGATCTCATATGCGCATTACGAACAAAATTACCAGAAGTAAAAATCTATGTGATATCCTTTTTCTAAATAACAGAAGTGTTTTTTTTTACTCATTTTATAATTGAATGATGTAAAATATATGAAAATAAGAGAATTTTGCATCCTAGCCTTCAAGAATTTCCTCTAAAATGGGCTATAAACTCTATAATAGTTCTAATTTAACTTATTGTGTATTCTTTTCCTTGACTAGTGGGATGACGGACTCATAATGCAACCTAGATGCAAAATTAAATCGTGTTTTCATATTTAATAACCGATTATTGAATGTGAAAAATTTTAAATAATTTTAAATTGGTTAAGTATTTTTAAACAAATCTTCTTAAAATATTCTTGCAACTAGATTGATGTTGCAAAGAAATCTGAAATCGAATGAATAAAGAATTCATCTTGATTATTTTCTAAATAAGATTAATTTAATCAAATATTCTGTTATCGAATTGATGGAAAATACTGAATAAAAAGGAAAACTGGTTATTATTAAATTATTTCTTCAATAAATTTCAATGAAGTGAGCCGGCATTATCTACATTTCTTAATAACCTCATCAAAGTGAAAATCAATGAAGGTATGTCTTCTGATTTAGAATCAAATTTCTATTTCTGATCGGAGAAAGTTTATATGAAATCTTCAAAGAAATTTAATTAACAGTTAATTTTAATTTTTTTAAATATATTATATAATTGTTATATATCTAATAAAGTTATTATTGATAGCATAAATAAATCAATACACTTCATTCCGAATACTACATAACAGAATGTCTCATACCCTCGTATCCGTAATCATTCTGGTCACTGATCGTTTGCGGACATTTTATCAAATACCAAAATATTAACTAAAAAAATCAAAAATAACCGTGCACAGAATTCACAAAAATTTAAAAAAATGATAATAATATGAAATCATTAATATGAATTTTCAATTTTGAAATATTATAGAAAAATTATTTGGAATAATAATAGGCAGAAAAATATTGAGTAAAAAAGAACATGAATTCTGCGTCTATTTGTTATCATAATGAAGTAGACGATGATAAAAAATGTAATAAAAACTATTTAGTTAATGTTATCAAAGATAATCTCTGGACGATATTTATGAATGCATAAGCGTGTGTAGAAACTCTGGTACTTAGTCTTTTTTCTAAAGCAATCCAGGTGTTGATCTTTTTTTAAACCATCAACAAATTTTTAATAAACATGCATGAAAATAGTCCATGAACAAGTTTAATTTTATTAATGTTACCAAACAGCATTTCAATTATATGCTAGGTTGTATGACTGAATTCTAGCTCCAATTGCTAATGAAAAAAGTATGATTTATCGAAGAAATTTTAAGTAAATATTCAAGAAAATAATCCATGAACAAGTTTAATTTCATTAATATTACCAAACAACATTTCGACTATATGCTAGGCTGTATGACAAAATTCCAGTCCCAATTGTTAATAAAAAAGTTTGATTTATCGTAATATATCAAAAGTTATAAATTACATATATTTTAGTTGGATTCTCTCCATAGATATGTATGGAAGCTAACATAATGCACAGAATAATTTCCATAAAAGATTTTGGTGAAACAAGTTAATTTCCAAAATCAATGGTGAAACAAAAATATCATTATCTGTATGTAATCATTTTCATTGAAAAAGGAAATAGAATAAAAATTTTTAAGAACGATTTTTAGGAGAAGGTATTCGGCAATATTGAAATTGAATTTTTACAGATGATTTGGAATTTGTGAGGATGAGTCTTTTCTGATATCTTTAAAAATGTATTTTAATTTGAGGAGAACAATTATATAATACCAGAAATGCATAAATTAATTCATTTTTTGATTATTTCTCAGTTATTTTAAATTTTTATGCCTTTTTTATATCATAGATTCATAAATCCTTTTCATTTCAATTTAAATATATTTCGCCTATTTAAAGAGCATATTTATATATTTGCTTAAAAAGAATTTTTAATTTTAAAATGCGTTATTAGAATATTATTTGGATATGTGTCGGAATTACAAATTTATTCAAGACGAAAGAGAAAGATACTTTATATTAAAAAATAAATAAATGAAAGACATAGTATAAAAATTGTGCTTGTAGCATTCTGCAGTTTCGAATATTCTCTGACTCTAGTACAGCATACAGTAGAAGAAGGAATTTTAGAGATGGTCTTTTTTATAGCGCAATTTTTTACAGAAAATTTGATTTAAATTTTTAAGAACAGAAAAGGAAAATTCTTTAAATAAATAAATCTGTACAAAACTTGCATGCATACGTTTATATCTGTATAGAGTCAGATATCGAAGTATAGAGAATTTAAAGAAAAAAGAAAGAGGGCGAGTTTAAAGGGAAAAAAAGACGAGGGAAGAAAATCTGATATTGAATGAAAGACGTGTTTCAAGTTAGAGACATGCTCTGATTTCATAAATCTTTTAACTTTAAAAGAGTATAGACATTCTGACAAGTTTGTATGGATATAGCACACACACACACACACACACACACACACACACACACACACACACACACACACAAATATATATATATGTGTGTGTGTGTGTGCATTATTTGAAGAAACTATAATTTTTGAATGATAAAAGCAAAATTTAATAAATGGAAACCTAGAAGGAGAAACAAGATTGTAGCGAAAAACATGACGAAAATTTTTTCCAATTCAACAATGCTCACCTATATGTTACCAGATCAGTAAAAGAAACGATAGAATCACTTCATTGAGATGTTAACTACAGCAGCACTCACTGTAGTTCATTTTGCCACAAAAATAGTTGTTTTGTACCATGACGAGTAACCTTTCTGGTGGGAAAATCAGTTTCATACAGATATCAACAATTGCTTTTTGATACAGTTTGAATCAACCGGGTACTTTTTCTGAATTTGTTTGTATCTCAAAAGATAGAGAGATCTAATTTCTGTGAAGAAATATTTTAAGAGAATAGATCTTTAATTTTTCTAATAAATAAGTTTTTTTTTTCCATCCCTAATTAAGTCATTAATAAAATAATTTTTATTCATACTGTTTATGCGATTTTTTTATTTTGATTTTTAGTTAATTATTTTATTTTTATGTTCTTTATTTAATAGACCACTTTTTGCGTGTGGCATTGATTACGTAGGTTCAATTGCTATATTGAAGCAACGATGTAGAGGTGCCAAACCAATAAAAAGTTATACTATTGTATTTGTATGCTTTGTTACGAAGGCTTTACATTTAGAATTACTGGCTGATTATCTGTACATCAAGAATAACTTTCTGATGGATGGGAGTATGTTTATGAGATTTAATTATTTTTAATTTTGATTTTTAGTTAATAACTTTATTTGTATATTGTTTATTCTTTGTATTCTTGCTCATAAGTATAAATGAATACTGAACATACTGGGGCGCAGTGTGCCACAATCAAGAAGCATGTTTGGAATGTGAGGGGGACACTCTTGAGATTTTTTTGTAAACAACGATATCCGGTGTTGATGTGGAACTGTTGCAGGCAGGCTCTTCTATTGCTCTCCGTTAGCGGCAATAAGTATTATTTGTTCGCTCGTTGTTGGCGGCACTTTCTATATTTCATTATATTATGTGTTTCCTTGTATATCTGTGATAGTTGTCCATGTTTTGTATATATATTTGTGTGTGTGTGTGTTTGTGCGAAAAATAAACAAGAAAAGTAAAGATTTTTTTTCTTTGGATTAAATACACATGCACCCAGTACTATACATACATAAACATATCGGATGCACCGACGAGATTGTCAGGATGAGATACAGATAAGTTTATTTCATTTTTTTATAATTGATTATCAGTTTAATGCTTTTAAAAAGAAGAATATATGTTGAATTTAACAGGAAGTTATCTTGAATACTTAATTTGTCTTTAGTTTCGGTCGTTAATTTAATTTCAACATGGACGATCCGAAAAATAAGGAATATAACAAAAAATAAGGAAAATAACGAAAATTAAGCTTGCAAGAGGCAATGTTAAGGCTTCCTTGACTAGATTGGAAAATACTGCTGACAAATTAAAATCAAAAAATGAAATAGTTATTCGTCTGCAGAGATTAGAACTTTTGAAAGAATTCGAAAGATTAGATTCAGAATTAACTGTTGTGGATACTGAAATCGAAGAATTTGAAACCAGATATTTTTCCCTGAAGTTAACATTTCAAAATAAGATTGATAATTTTAATACGCCTCAATCCACTTCTGCTGAAACACAAAATTCTTCAGTTCAATCTAATTCGAATTTCTGTTCACCAAAACTTAATATACCTGTGTTTTTTGGTAAATTTGAAGATTGAATAAATTTTAAGGATTTATTTGTATCTACAGTTCATTCACAAATATCTCTACGGAATAGCCAAAAATTTCAATATTTATAAGGTTTGCTGTCCGATGAACCAGCGTCATTGATTAAACACATAGAGTTGTCCAATGACTCATATGAAGAAGCATGGGAAAAATTAATGGATAGGTATGATAAACAGAAGAAAATTGTTCATTCCTTAATTAAAATATTTTTGGAGCAGAAGGGCATCTTCCAAACCAATTCAACTAATTTGAGGAATAGAGTTGACACAAGTGATGAAGTTTTGAGCAAACAGGAATCTTTAGGAGAGATCCAGGGCTAATTCATTTGTTACTTAAAAAATTAGACCCTAAAACAAAAAGATTTTGGTCCGTGAAAACTTCGGTAATAGAATTTCCTGCGTGGAAAGAATTCTTGGAGTTTTTAAATACCAGATGCTCATCTCTTGAATTACTATAATGAATAATAATGAATCTGATGAATTATAATGAATCTGATGCTAAAATTCCTACTAAGTCCAATTTTGTCGCATGTGAAAATATCCAAAGGAGTAAAACTGATAAAAATTGTTTGAAATGTTCAGGAATGCATAAATTGTTTAAGTGTATTAAATTTAAAAATATGGATTTGAAATCTCGGAAGTATTTTGTAAAACGAAATTTTCTTTGCTTTTTATGTTTGAATTCGCATAAATATAAAGAATGCCGAAATAATCATTTGAAATCCTCCATATGTCAAGGAAAACATAATTTCCTTTTACTTGAAGATGTTAAAAGTAATAATGTCCCCGTTTCAAACTCCAAACTTGTTGACGAAATAACAGCAAGCCACCCCTCTGAAAGCGATATCTACGTAGGGGGAGAAACGCAAGGCAATAAATCAGCTTCACCCCAAAAGTTCGTTAGTTCTAGTACGTCTCTAAACAACTCCAAGTGTGTGTCCTTCCTTCCAACCGCAAGGGTTGTATTGTATGACCGAAAGGGGGCTTCTTTTCTCTTCAGAACCTTGCTAGACAGCGGTTAAGAATCCAGTTTTGTAACTGAGAATGTAATAAATATTTTAGGATTAAAGAGAAAGAATGCTAGAATGTCGTTAAGTGGAATTAGTGGGGTTCAAGCAGGAACCACACGTGGCTCAGTTGATTTAAAAATTGGGTCCAGATTTAACGAAGAATGTTTAACAGTTAATGCATTTATTTTAAATAAGGTTACTTCTCAAATCCCAGTTGAGAATATTAACATTCAAGAATTAAATTATTTGAAGGGGAGCCCTCGGTCAGATGAAGATTTTTCAAGGCCCTCAGAATGTGATTTAATTTGGGGCTTTGATTGCTTTTTTCTCACTTCTTCATAATGGACAAATCAGCGGTTCCGAAGGACAACCAATTGCGAAAAGCAGGATTTTGGTTGAGTTGTCACATGTCAGATTCGAAAGGATTCCATTTCATCAGTGTACACTCAATCGCATCTGATTTCCGTTGAAAATGTTTGCAAAATTGATTCAGTTTTGAAAAATGTTTGGCAAATGGAAGAACTGTCGAATAAAAAGTTTCTTTTGTCAGAAGAAGAATTTTGTGAAAGCCATTTCATAACGACTTCCAGAATAAATTATTAGGGTCGATTTGTTGTAAAATTACCTGTTTATAAGGTTATTATTCAGGTTGGAGATATAAAAAGGAATGGCTGTTTCTAGACTTCTAGTAACGGAAAGGAAATTTAAATTCAATTCAGAATGTGAAAATCAACACAAAGGTTTTATGAGTGAGTATGAAGAATTGGGACATATGTCACCTAATAAAGATTTTGATTCTTCTAAATCAGAATACTTTCTTCTTCATCATACTGAGCAAAATACAGACAGTATTTCAACCAAACTTCGAGTTCTGTTTGATGAATCCCACAAATCTCCTAATTCTAATTCGTTGAATTCAGTTTTAGGAGTAGAACAAATATTACAAACAGATATTTTCTCTATACTTACCAGATTCAGACTATATAATATTGCTTTCACTTGTGATATAAATCAAATGTATGGACAAATTTTAGTTGATCCAGAAGATCAAAATTTGCAAAAAAATGTATGGAGAGATTCACCTGATTCTACTATTAAGGATTATAAACTTTTCAATGTGACTTACGGAACTTCATCAGCTCTATTTTTAGCTACTAGATGTTTATGTCAAATAAGTTTGGATTCAAATTACAAATCCTGAAATATTTAAAATAATTCAAAATTCTTTATATGTGGATGATTTGATGACTGAAGCAAAAACTAAAGAAGAGACAATCGCGTTAATCCGAAAATTTTACTTAAGAAAGTAGCATTCCAATTCTCCATATGTCTTAAATAATTTAGCTGAAAGTCTAAGTGCTAATGAATCTAATGTGGAAATTCATCCCGAAAACTGCTCTAAAACTCTTGGACTTATTTGGGACTCTTCTGCTGATTACTTTGTTTTTAAAATTGACTTTGATTTCGAGAATGAAATCCCCAAAAGATCTTTTCTATCCCTGTTAACAAGATTATTTTATCCTTTGTGTTTTATTTCACCGTGCACAATATTAATAAAAATCTTTTATCAGCAGTTATGGTTGCTGAAACTTGATGGGAACAGTGCCTTACGGGAACATTTTGCAGTTAAATGACCAACTTCAAAAGAGAATTTCAGCAAATCTGTTACATTTCTATTCCGAGAGGCCTTGTAATTACAGAAAAGAAAATTACTTTTCATTGCTTTTTGGATGCATCGTAATCAGCATATATCCGTGTAATTTATGCGGCTCAACGAACTGATAATGGTGTTACCAAAGTCCTCATTTTAACAGCTAAAAGCAAAGTAGCTCCGCTTAAGCCTGTATCCATTCCACTGCTGGAGTTAAATGGAGCTCTCCTGTTAGCCCGATTATTTTCTGTTGTGGTTAACACCTTTTATGATCATGCTATTAATTTATATGCTTGGACAGATTTCTAAGTTGTCTTCACCTCCTCGAAATCGGAAGCCATTTGTTGCCAACAGGACTTCAGAGATCTTGGACCACATCTCTCGAAATAGAAGGAGGCATGTGCCGTCTCAGGAAAACCCAGCGGATGTAAGGTCTAGACAGTTGTCTCCTAAGGATCCTAAGGCCGCGGTGGCCTGGTGGTAAAGTCTCGGCTTCGGAACTGAAGGGTCTCGGGTTCGAGACTCGCTTCCACCGAAGATCCGTCGTGTGAGGGGGTCTGTTGCACGTTAAATCTGTCAGGCCAAACGTCCTCCCGCTGGTGTGGCGTGGCGTGGAGAGGGGGGTCCAGTTCAGGTGTTGTCCTCGTCATCTGACCGTGGTTCAAAATTACGAGGTCCGTCCTAAAATAGCCCCCGTGTCGCTTTGAAACGGGACGTTAACTAAACAAACCTAAGGATCTGCCAGACTGTCGCTTATGGTGGGAGGGCCATACTTTCCTGTCATCATCAGAGGCCAAAGCAACCGATGTTCAAAAGCCTTACCTCTGCCCTTAAAGAAAGGGAAAAGGCTGCATGTGTGTTTGCTGCAATTTTGAAAAATGATACAATAGATTTAACTGAAAAATATTTATCTTATACTAATTAATTTATTATGTTTTTGTATTAGATTTATAAATAATTGTAAAGCTGGTAAGGATTATAAAAATTCTACAGGCATAATTGAACCTTTAACTACAAAGGAAAAAATTTTTGCTCGTAATATTATTGTAACATATACTCAACTTTTTTTTGATGCTGAGATTATTCATCAAACCAACCAATGTCAAAGAAAAGCCCACTGTCAACACTTTGTCCATTCATTGATAAGGAAGGGTTGTTCAGAGTGGGAGGGCGTCTTCAAAATGCATCTTTGCCATATAAGGCAAAAAAATCTATCACATTACCTAACCAGTATAAATTAACTATTCTAATTCTACAATGTTTTCATATTTTAAATTTGCATGCATGTGGCAATTTGGTTATAGGTATTTTGCACCCAGCATTTTAATATTAAAAGTTAAAAGAATAGTTAAGAAATGTGCCTTAAATTGTATATTGTATATTTAAAATTAATATGTCAAAACAAAAAAAGGGAGATCTTTCTGAGGAAAGAGTGACTCTCAAAAGACCATTTTTTGCCTTTGGCATTGATTACGTTGGTTCAATTTCTATATTGAAGCACCGATGTAGAGGAGCCAAACAAAAAAAAAGTTATATTATTGTATTTGTATGCTTTGTTACGAAGGTTTTACATTTAGAATTACTGACTGATTATCTGCGCATCAAGAATAATTATTTTTAATTTTGATTTTTAATTAATAACTTTATTTGTTATGATTTATTCTTTGTATTCTTGTTCATATGTATAAATGAATACTGAACATAGATGGCTCAGTATGTCCCAAAAAAGAAGTATGCTTGGAATGTGAGGGGAGTGCTCTTGAGATTTTTTTTTGTAAACGATCCGGTGTTATATCCGGTGTTGATGTGGAATTGATGCAGGCAGACATCCCGCTCACTGTCTGTTAGTAGCAATAAGTATTATTTGTTCGCTCGTTGTCAGCGGCACTTACCATATTTCAATATATTTATTATGTGTTTCCTTGTGTGATCGTCGCCCATGTGTATTTATAGATATATGTGTGTGTGTGTGTGTGAAAATAAACAAGAAAAAGTAATGAAGAATTTTTCCTTGGATTAAATACACTCACCCTGTTACACTCAATTTCAAATACATGTCTTAAACTTATAGTGGACAACACTTAATGTTAAAGCAGTTTTATTCAAATATTAGTTCAATATTTTATTTAGTTTAATTAATTTTTAATATTTTAAATAGAGTTTTAGCAGTTTGTAATGACAATCGACATCAACCGGCAGTTAGCTCAATCGGTAAAATGCAAGGATATCAGTCTTTTTCGAAAGAAGATGAAGAATGCGTGTTCAATTATAGCAATTTTCGAGAATGAGTTAAGAGTTCTGTTTTTTTAGACCAAAGATTGAATTGCAAGGAAGAATCTTAGCGTATCAACATGTGAACTATAATGCACTCTAAGACGATAAATGATGGTATTAAACTTGCTGCAAAACGTTAAAAGAGCGCTTTCTTTTTCTGTAGCATATAAATCATTTACGGTATTCTGTGACAAAATATATGTGTTCCGATTCTGTTTACCAGCATTTTCACGTTTTTAACCAAATGTTTTAGAATAACATGTTGAAAAACTATTTTTATATGCATTAAAAGAAATATTACATTTAAGAGATGTAAATATTTTCAGAATTTGAAAAATAGGAATATTAACAATAGCATTTACATGTTGATTTACATTGCTTACTTATTAGCCCGTAAAAAAATTAAGATGTTAATTATGCTACGAAAAATTTAAATTAATATTAACAGCGTCTACTTATTATATTTTAAATTGAGTCTTTTCATAATTTTTGAAGAGGAGACGGGATGAAGAGACAAAAATACTTTTTTCTGGTCTGATAAACGTATGAGAAGTAGTAAAATGACTTTATGAATATTTATAATTAGATGAGTTTTAATATATGTACGCCATAAATATAAATTTGATCTTTTTCAAAATGCAAAATATATTACAATTTCCTATTGCAGGTATCATTAATATAAGAAATATATTTTGAAATATAATTGTATATAGATAAACAGAAAATTTGTCCGCTGAACATTTAGATACAGATATAGATAGATAGATAATTAGATGAATGGATATAGACAGATAAGGAGATATACACAAATATATATATATATAACATTATTTACATTTTTAACTGTACTTCTGATAATCCTTAATAAAATTTTAAATAAGAAAAATATCTTCCTATTCAAATAATGGCTTAAAATAAGAATTAAAGCAATCAAATGAATATTAAACATGTTTAGTAGGTAAACTATTTTAATAACATCTTATTTTTACGTAGCTCACTCGCGAAATACAATTATGCTATTGCAAATTTACTCATACACATACATTTGTTGTTTCGTCTAAATTTTAAGTTGTTTATTCTGTTCTCCACTATGATAGCTTTTAAAAAGTTACTGTAAGTCATTATTTCCATTAACAAGGAAGTTAATTAATCTACTGTATAATTTTCTTCCAAATGTTTGATTTGTCTCTGATTAATCTGAGCGTATCTCTTTCTCTCTTCTTATTACAGATGAAAATGCAGAAACAAGACAGTACCAAGGGAGATCAACAACCAAACTAATTAACTCCAAAGAGCTAAATGGACTCGGAATATCGTTGAGTGTCTCTCAAGGAATTGGGATAACCATCTCATTAGTTGCCTTTTGGTAACTATTTCACAGATAAAAGTATTGCAGACGGAAAATAATTGTACCAAGATATTTCCACGTTGATGACAATTCTTACAATGTTTTAATAAGCAGTAAACCACAGGAAAAATTTTCATTGCTAATAACCCTCCTACTTTTTGTGATTAACCTCATTAGAAAAGATTACACATTTTTTTATGCATGGTTATTCATTGTAATTGATGATGGCTAACATTATGGAAAATATTAAATCAAAATCTTGTGGATGAAGCTGATGAACAATGCGATTTTGTATGGATAACATTGTAGGATATTCCTGAAGATCCCATGCACAGAGGAACGAGGCCTTTCCAACACTGTTGTGACATGGCAAACACAATTAATGAAGTTTGATGGGGTTTTTTCCTCTTTTACTTGAAGTACAATCTCCTCAATGACTTTTGAAGGAGCTCATTTCTTCCTTTTCTTGGACGACCAACCAACCATCAAGTTTCTTCAAATTTCGTAATCATTTTCTTTAATTCTTGAGACGTCATTGCACCTGTTCGAAGATCCTTCAAAGTTCGAAATTTCCTTATGGCTGCTGATGCTGAATCATGTTTTTGATAAAACAATTTGACTAATGAAACACGTGATTGCGAACTTAAAGTCATTTTGAGTCGCGAACGCACTCGCATGAAGTTTTCAAAGAATGCATACCCTTTTATAATGACAAACTGTTAATTGACGTTGCAACTTTTGATATGCTGTAGTTTTAAATCTTTGGTAGTCGGTTGGTTGATTGGTTGCGCATGGGTTATTGGCGACGGTTCGGGATCTATGGCGTACGACAGACCCGCATCACATGAAGACGACCTCTAGTGGCGACATTTGGAACTATTTTTTATTTTCAGCAAATGTTTTTCCCATCTTTTTATTAAGGAAAAATTTCAGAATTTTCGGATGAATTGTAACGGTGGTATGAAGCTCTGAAAAGGGTAACTTTAATTTGGGACACCCCGTACTAATAAAAAATATTTTTCTCAAATGCATTATTATCTTTAAAAAAACTTATATCAAAAGTTGTCATGTCTTTCTTCAATAATATAGAAAATTCGTCGTATACGATGGCGTGAATTGACTATTTCCGTGATCTTGCCCATAATAGAAGTCCTAAAGAGAGTAATGTTCATTCAGTTGCATGTATTGGTGGAGACGTTTGACACGGCATCCCTTATAACTTCTGAGTTATTTACAGCAAGAGTTAAATAAAAGATGCGTTAGGTGATAAAAAAGGAGCATTTTTTAGCGAAAGTTTAAGCTCAGTTTCGTTCAAGTTCTCTATTGCTATACTCGGAAAAATCACGAAATAACAAGAGTGCAATGAGAGAAAAATATGTGGAAAGAGGCAGAAAATTGGAACAAAATCATTATAAAGAAAATATGCCATATATCTTATTACCATATGTTATTTCGTTTCCCAACCCTTATTTGAAAGGAATAATTACATTTTAACTTTCTAATTGCGATTTTCTATTGAATTTCTTTTTTTTTTCTTTCTAATGAATAATTACACACTATGATATTCAAATTTAGTTGTAAAAGTCATCATTCAAGGTTCATTAAAGTGTAGAGACACAAATAATATTTCTTAAAAAAATCAATAATAGCTTAACTCTTTTCTCAGATGGGGAAAATTTAGAATTTAACTGGGGAGGGTCTCTAAGACCGTACTTTCTTTACACTCAAATTAAATATTTTAATAAAACTATTAGTATGAAAATTAGCCAATATATATTAATATATATGATTATATTAAACAATATTCAAAATGCAATATCACTAGAAAAGTTAATTATATTTAAATATACAAATAAGAACAAGTCGAATTTTTCATTCGACTGATTCTTTCATAAAAACATCTTCTGTGCAATTTTAAAGAATTCAGAAAATAAAATTTGAGATAAAATTTAGAAAAAATAATTTTCCAAGTGTCAGTATTAATCTATCGCCATGCAAATTACAAACGCACTCGAATATATTACTTAGATTATAAACAATTCTAACAGTGAAAGAGATTATATTATATTAACAAAATAAAAGATTTTGTTAGTTTTCGATAAATTTATCAAAACTTGTAAAACATTTCAACATGTGATTGCTTAACATCTCAATTTATATCCTATTTACCATATATTGCAAATTATTTTAAATTCAGATAAGACGAAACAATCAATGAAATACAAAGCAAGACATGGTTGAAACATGAGAAATGAATAAATAATTAAATTCTAGAATATAAAAGAATATCTAACTAAAAAAAGAAATAGAATTATCTTTAATGTAGAAAGTCAAAGAATTCTAAGAAAAGTCGTATTTTAACTGACTTGAATTAAAAAAATAACGTAATAATATTTACTACTTATGTAAATAAACTTGTTTTTGCTAGTCACAGATATCTTTGAAAGAATTATCTTATCAGATTTCTGAATCCTATTCACATTTTGTTGGTACTTGTTGCAATGGAAATTCTCATTGGATGATAGTTTTAGCGTTTAAATTAAAGAATGGATTTCTTGATTCTTCCCTGCATGTTCTTTTGAACATTTACTCTGAAAGAAAGGAAATTGTTCATAGAAATTCTTGCAAAAGGGGAAATGCATCATGCAAAAAATGCATGAAACTAGATATAAATTTATTATCTACAGCATAACATTTAAAATTTGAGGTAGCCTTCAGAAAAAAAAAGCTCCCATCAACGATTGCTCTATTATTGATGTCTATATATGGATATATTTCTCTTGATCTGATAAGTTTTTAATTCTACTATGAATACATAAATGCAATGTATACATAAAAGCAAACAATAGAAATTAAACGAAGCAAGGGAAAGTTTACAGATTGAAACTTTTCTGAATATTGTTCGGATAAAGGAAATCACATACATGAAAGGTAAAAGCCTGTTCTTTCATTAAAAGAAAATATACTTTGAAAATGTACGCATTGTTACGATAATATTCTATTTTACAAACTATTTTAAAACTATGCGCTTTTTAACAATTATATTTAATACAATTTAAATGTAATAAATGGTTTATATTTGCAACGGAATTGAGAATATTTCAAATAGGCATAAACTAATGAGAGATAAGGAGGTATAAGTTATCACTATTCCGAAGACATTTATCAGGTTTCCAATCTTAAGGACAGGCTATGAATCAAATTTAGAATTTTTAGTACACAATTTTGCTGGGAAACCTATTGTGATTTATATGAATAATTATAATTATAACTTTTATTTTTGACGAATTGTATGTATTTTCCATGTTACCCAATTGCAAACTTTAAAATGATTTAATCTTAATGTAATTACGTACATATTTATTTCATAAAGTATTAGGTTGTTTTTATGAAATGTCGGATTCTCTTTACATGCGGACGTTTGTCTCCCTGTTTTCGTTATACTTTTGTCTTTGGCATAACCTCATTCATAGTCGTATTGTCCATTGCCAGAGACTCATTTCAGCAAAATAGGTTTTCTCGAAGGTCTTCCCTTTTGTTATTTCTTTTGAGTTTATTGCCGATATGAATTCTGCCGACATTCGCGTCATTTTCTTATATGAGTACAAACTTGGTAATAGTGCTGCAAAAGCTGCACGCAACATAAACCAAGCGTTTGGGGAGAATACGGTTAACGATCGGAAAGTGCAGCGTTGGTTCGAAAAATTTCGGACTGGCGATTTTTCACTGCAAAATGAGCCGCGCGGAAGACCCAAAACGTCTGTGAAGAATGATGACCTGAAGGCTCTAGTGGAAGCGGATCCAGCCGTATCCACGAGGGAACTTGCTATCAGGATGAAAGTTGACCATACAACGATATTGAGACACCTTTCTGAGATTGGCAAGGTTAAGAAGATGGGCAAGTGGGTACCGCACGCACTGACAGAGCGAAATAAGCTGGAACGAACTGGAATATGAAGTTTTGCAGCATCCACCATATTCACCGGATCTCTCGCCGACCGATTTTCATTTTTTCAAGCATTTAGAGCTGTTTTTAAGGGGCAAACACTATGGAAATGAAGACAGTCTAAAAAACTCGATATCAGAGTTTATTAATTCTAAAGACCAAAATTTTTTTAAGACAGGCATCTACGCTTTAAAATCTCGTTGGGAGAAGTGTATTGAAGCGAATGGAGCATACTTTGATTGAATAAACAGCTTTTGAAGAAAGATATGCAGTTTTATACAATCACTTAAGAATCCGACATTTCATACGCACCAACCTAATAATATCAATTTTCTGGAAAAGGGGGACATAATGAAATTAATTTAATTTCGTTGGTGGGCTGTGACATCAAAAAGCAGTCCTTTATATTGTGTATTGAATAATAATATTATAAGAAAACTCACTTTTGTTTGTCATATAAAGATTATTTATAATATAAAAATATTAAAAAACATTGATATTATATTGAAAATATATAAATATATAGAAAAATTATTTAGTTTTGTGATAAAGACTATTATTTTGAGCGTTTTGAAAGAACTCAGAAAAATAAATATATTACAAAATTTCTAGAAATTTTTAATCCCATATCTGAAGCCTATTAGCCATTATTACATTTATGAATGTAGCATACCGAAATTATTGAAAAGATATTTTATCTATTTGTATCGCTTGTATTTTCTTTGGTCCATTGCATCAAATATCTAAGGAAATAAAACATAAGGGAACGTATTGCCATTCTTACTTCTAGAAAAACGAAAGAATCAGAGCAAATGGAAGGAAAATACAAGGAAATCCACTGGAGATCATAACTTGATCATGAACACGGAATGTGCCTTTTATTTTAATGATACCATATGTTTACTTCATTTTTTCTTTCGTTTCATAGTTTTGTATTCTATTGTGAAAATATCCTTTTTTTTTTCTCTTAATAAACGTGAAAACAGAATAATGTCTATTAACCTCTAGAGAACAATGAATACTTTTTCTTTCATTTTGCGCAAGTTTAATCCGTAATTAGAGACAGGAGTCAAAATGTCTCCGTGTTTTTCATTATCTCTGATTAACACATGATATTTTGTCCTTTAATGCAATAATCTTCTCAGTTCCTTCAAGTTGCTCTTTCAGCAGTATGTTCACAAAAGTCTTAAGTGTGAGCACTTGCATATAAACAAACTCTTTTTCGAAGTTCCGTTACTATGTATGAGATCAATGATTCTGTGTCACTGAAACTGATTTTACTTGAATAATGCAAATAGAATAAAGCAATTTTCTTAAAGTAATATTTTAAAATAAAGCATTCTTAATTTTTGTGGTTGATTTTAAATTCTAATAGTTATTAACGTTTGTGTAATTCCGCAATATCTAAAGGAATTAAATACTCATTAAATGATTGTTTAAGTTTTTCTTGTAACATCTTTCCTATATTTAATATTGTAATATTTAACATTTTAAATATTGATATTTTTAATATTTTTATAGATACATGATTTCCACAATGTATTAAGTTTTCAAAATATTTTTCAATGCTGCTCATAAAAGTCCAAAAAAGGAAAATTGCGATGAAGCCATTTTGATTTCATGCCTTTAATCGCGTGAAGAAATTCATGTTTTCAGTTAGGAGTTAAAAGATATTGAAATTCTTTCTTTTTTCAAAGAATATTTAGATTTAAGTAAGTGTCGAAAGTAATTCCTTAAAAAAACTAACTTGCTTCTTGTAAAATTAAAAAATATATGTATGGTAAAATACATCATAATGGTATTTCTTATGAGAATTTTATTTATTTCATTCATTTTGCATAAAAACTGTATTTATCGTTTTTAAGAATGCTTCCTTTGTGACTATAAGTTATATGCAAAGTAATTAATTTTGAAAAACATAGGTTTGCAATTATTAGAAAAAAGAAGCACGATTTGTAGAAACATTTCACGAAAAACAGTTGGTAAAACTACCAACAGCTCTGGTAGTATCTTTAGAAAGCAATATTGCCAAACCTTACAAGACTTTTCAAGATTTGATTTATTTTTCTTTGATGTTTTTCCCCTAGAGCTAAAAGCTTTAAATTAATTTTTAAGATACTTGGTTCGTTTCATTGTTTGTACTATTTTTTTAAAAATTAACTTTAATTTCAATAAAAGTTGAATTTACAAGGAAACAGCATTTTTTTTATTGAATAGGCATTTTCTTGTCTTGTATCATACCTTTATAGAAAATTAGGAATATAAATAGGAATTAATAAGTGGAAGCGAAATACTTATAAATACAACTAGATACCTCTTTAAATATATTAATACTACTGCCTTTCAGAAACTAACATTGTATTTAGGGAGAAAGAGTATGACCTAGTTCGTCAGTTCATTCTAAAAAATTAACAAAAATTAAAATTCTTCTCAGTAAGAAATGTTTAATAACAAGAAAAACTGCAAGAATAAAAAATGATTATTAAAATATTTTTACATAGGCATTTAATAGCAATTAATAATTTAACCAGAATGAAAAAAAAGGATGTAAATAGAATAATTTTGGAACATGCATATTTTTTATCTGAATAAAAAATAGGAAATTCATGCATGAATTAAATCGTTCCAGTTTTTTTGTTGCTATTAAGGAAATTAATTTTATATCAAAAAGAAAAATAATCACAAGGAAGTCCATTGTAATGCTTATTGAATGTCCGAAATTTTAATGGAATTTGCAATAAATGTCTATTGAATATAAAATAAATAATTTCATTTCTAAAATTCCAAATTTAATAATATTTCCTCTTATTAATATATATTCAATTGATTTTAATTAACAAAAAGGTAATTTTAGTAACTGTGTACAATAGTTAACAATTTTTTTTAATACAAGTAAAATGCCAAATTTCATTTTTCATGTCTCAAAACCCATTAAAATGAGCATCTTTTTTTATTGTATCCACAATTCAAAATAATTAGAATTTGATATTTAAAGTATTCGATAAAATATTTAATATTAATTCGAATTATACGAGAAAAAATTTATCGTATCTTAATTAAAAAATAAAATAAGTTCAAACATTTATGTAATAAAATAAAACTTTTCTAGAAACTAAATCCGTATTAATTAAATTAAATTTTATACAATCATTAATACCATTAGCATATTTTGAAAGGAAATCGAGTTCTACATTTTCGCAAATAACTCAAACACACATATATATAATCCGATGCAAAGAATTAGTAAATGTTTGGATTATCATAATAAAAATACGCTTAATGCTCATGAGACTACCAGTATTTAAATAATATTGAAAAAAAATCAAATGAGACAGTCTTTTATTTTCGATGTTTTTGAAAAAAATATCTAAAATGTAACCTTTTATTTTTTTAATGATTTTGTGTTTCTTAACATCTCAAGGTGTACGAGATCTAAACATTTTGCTTTATCACATTTTGACCATGTCGATTCTAGACATTCTTTCATTTCCATTTTTTTTTCTTTTAGCTTACATTACGACTTAAGTTCTGAGATGTTTAAAAAGAGGTTTCTAGATAATTGTTTGTCAGCAGATAAGTGTATTTTTGTCGAGTTTTATTTATTTAGTAAGCATTTTCCATTCAGAAAAAGAAAAGATTCATATTTTCTACATTAGTTTTAAAAGCAGGAGAAAGAAGAAGCAAAATCCTTTTTCGTTGCTTACTCCATTCCGTTCAATGATTTTTACAATGCAGAGAACCTAGATGATTTTTTAATGTTTTTTTTTGTTTTATATTGACCTTAATTTTTTTTAGTGTATAGTATATGTAGCAGATTTATTGTGTTTTTGTTTCAGAATCATGTTTATTTTTTCCCACTTTTGGAGAATAAAACAATCTAGATAGCATGATCCCAACCTATGTTATCTAGGTTCAACTTTATATCTTGATTTCTTTATTACTTTTTTAAGACAGGAAGTAATCGTAATTTGTTTTGTTGTTTTTTTCAATGACTCTCACATGAAGATAAATCAAAAAATAAATCTGAGTTAGCTATCTGTGGTAATATTTGTTTCTTCAAAAAGTGAACAAGCAACATTTTTGCTTTATTTATTGACATTTTTTTGTATTCTTTCAGAATTGATGCATTTTACTCAAATATTTCTAAATTTTATAAGGTATCCGTGAGTTTTTTTGATTTTATGTAATGCTAAAATAGCTCATAAACAGAAATAAAATATAAGTGGTACTCATTCATAGGCTCTTGTAACTCATTTGTAGGTACAAGGACAATTTTTGTGCTACAATTTATGGATGTAATTTTTCTACACATTGTAGTAAAAGTACAATGTGTTCATTCTGCATACTATTTTCTCTTTCGCTGTACTTTCAACTTAATTATTTGAGGTTATGTACCTTGCTGAAATACATTATGGTGAAAAACCGTTTGATAACATTTATTTTTGTTTTTTTTCCCTTTTTTTATAATTCATTTCCATTATTTGCTTAAATCTAGCATATTCTCAATTTCAGTTTATCGCTCTCTTTTTCTATCTTCCCAATCCTCCTTTTGGTGGTTTAATAATTTTTTTAATAAGATAATCTTTATAAGCTATGTATATTTATTGAATGTAAAACTATTCGAAATATTCCAAAGGTTTTAGCTATCAAATTTGAGAAGTATATATTCATCAAAAATTTCAACATTTTGCTTAAGGTATTTAAAAGTATTATTCAATTTTTAAAACATACAAATTTAGATACACGTCTTCACAAAGTAAACTCCCAGATCTGTTGCAGACCTAGAAATCCTATTCATAAATTTTAAATAATTCTTAATCGTTTCTGCATTTGGAATTATTATCGTTTTGAAAGATTATTCAATTTTATTTATCGAAGAAAACAAGTTGAAATATTTAAATAAAAATTGCTTTAATCCGAAAATACAAATTCTTGCAAACCGGAGAATGCAATTTTTTAAAAAATAAGTTAAGACAATAAATTAGCAATAATTTACCATTGAACTTTAAAGGAACTATTTATTAAAGTTAAATAATAATTAGATTTACATAAATAATAACTGTTTAAATGTTCTGAAATATTTCGGCAATCTCTAATAAGAAAATAATAGAAAACTTTCACTTGCAATATTTTTACTTGAGATTCGTATTAAACATTTTGTACGGTATTTACAAAATAATCTTGTATTTTGAGAGTTCATTTTATAATGCCTTCATATTTCAAATAAATATATATATAATCACAAAAATTATGCTATACTTCACAGCTTTTATACTCTTTAGAAAAAATACAATTGACTTATTCTGAAATCTTTTTAAAGGAATAAAATAGAAAATACAGGTTGAATCGAAAAAAAAATTAACTTAACACCTGAGATGGCAATTGGTGTCGCGAGAGCCTATTTCACGTTATTTTACTTCATATATTTTTTCTGTAATAGTAGGAAAAGAAATAAAGTAAGCCTAGTTGTTTCTGGATGTGGCAAACAAATAAAACATACCATGGTTAGACCTGAAAGATATTTTAGAATTACGTCAGTTAGATTGTCCAATTTTCTCCGAATGAAAAAAAGTAATAAAAAAGAAAAGGAATCATATGATTCTAAAAACAACATAAGAAAATGGAGCATATTTTATAAGAAGAGGAAAAAATGGCAGAAGAAAGATGAAGAAAATAAAAAAAAGGCTTGGTATAAATAAGTTATCAGTAATCTTCAGCAGCTTTGAAAGTTATGTAATTGGAGCCCATCAGTTAAATTAAGAAGATACTACTCTTAAAAATGGAATAGATTTGAAATGGAAAATTAATATAAAAAAATTGTTTCCACCTATTTCTGAGAGAAAATATAAGCTAAATTTTCCAAAATATACATGAGCTATAGTTTATGCTTATATTAATTATCTTATGTGAAACACTATAAATAGACAGTAAACAAGAGGAGAAAGTGTTTTTAAGAATAGACGTTAAACAAAAATAAACCTGCAAATAAAGCCCTTTCTTACTATAAAGCGCATTAGCTAATATATATTCCTCTCAAACGATGCAATCCCAATGTACAAGCCGATGACTAAATGGTGTGTAAAAACCTCACATCGCAATTTGTATGCTAAAAAGATTTTTTTAAGATTAGTGTGTATAGTAACAGTTTGTTTGGTTATTCTCTGCCGATGAAGAGAAGCCCTTCTTTTCGGAGAGTAATATCGTGGTCACTGACAGTCCTTAGAATTGAGCCCTAATTCTCGTGATATATGCCAATAGATGTGTTGGATCCAGATCTCTTGCAGCTACTCAGAATTATGGAAATGGGTCTCAGTTAGTCAGTGAAACATACAATTTTTCAATTTTCTAAGTATGTTATTTAATGCAAAATGTTTGTTCGGACCTTATATGTTCTTGGGGATTAAATAAATTTAATATATTTATATTATTTTTAAATTGGAATATATATATATATATATATATATATATATATATATATATATATA
>JAPMOQ010048382.1:6003957-6045110 GCA_026543055.1 Argiope trifasciata
ATCTATAAGGCAACAGATTAAACGGTTACCTATGAGGATAACCTTTTGTGTGTGTTTGGCTTGCAGCTTTCAATCAACTATATAGAATATATATATATAGCTAAAGAATTACATTCAGACTTTCCTCATTATAAATGAAAAGGTTATCCTCATAGGTAACCGTTTAATCTGTTGCCTTATAGATTATTAAGAATTTAGAAATAAAAAATGACATTTATATTCTCATCTTCATACAAAAAAGAATATTCAATAATGGCAAAGTTTAAGCATCACTTCTATGTTTGCAGGAATTGTATATTTCAAACCCATTTAATTGAGTTTTCATTTTTCAATCAGCCATTTTAGAATATATTTCCACAAATTGGTTTTATATGATGTGAAACCATGTATTCTATTAAAGTACATATTATTTCGTATATTTTTTGTCATTCACAAGGAAAATCTCTGTATATTATTTCTTCCTGTAATTAATTCTTCTGGATATTTTTACCAAGCCTTTTTTAACATAGCTGAGAATCTGTTATAATACTCTTCACTTTCATTTATATTGTTGGGCTTGTCCATAAATTATTGTATTCTTGAAGGCAGTTACATTAACTATGAAGTTTTAAAAATGACGTATGCATTTTACTTATTGTTACTTTGAAAAAAGTTTGCTCTTTTTATTGAGGAAACTTTAATTAGTGTTTTCAACGTTTATTGATTGCATTTAAATTATGTCATTTCATCAATGTTTGGAAGTAGAAAAATGGAGAAAAAATAATTATATCATATCTTGTTTTGCATATGAAATATATGTAAGTGACTTCATGAATATTTCAATTAGATGCACCTTGAAGTCTTTTTTTTAAAAGAAAATAAAACAAAAAAATCTAAGAAATTTAATAATTTTCCCTCTGACTCACAAAACTTACGTTCTTATGCTTTGATGCACTTCATGACTTTCATTTTTCCATGAAATACAAAATGGCATTAAGTGTATGGTGAAGAAAATTCTCATACAGATGTTTCGTATGTAGTACACATTTGGATCTTCAAATCTGCTATATAAACTTTTTAAAATCATTTTCCAATTATACCATGATAAAAAGCATTTATATTATATAGTTAAATATTTACAATTATAAAATAAATAAATAATTATATACCTTACATTCAAAGTAGGATAAAAACCAAGTAAGCAAGAATTGCATTTTACATTTAACATAGTTTTTCATAAAGTTAATTTTTTAGAAACAAGAACGTGAAAAAATAATATTTTGTCCATAGTTATGAAATTTTATCTCTTTCTTTGATTTATAGAAAAAATCTTATTATAAGCAAGTGTATTAAAATTAATAAAAAGATCAAAAAATTTTATATTAGCATAGTATATTTATAATTAAACGATTTTCATAGCAAATTTTAATCTTAATGGGAATATTGAGATGAGAGCATGTCTATAATATTGCTACAAAAATCGACTTGTGGATATCTAGCGAATTAATTCTAATGAGCTTCATAATAGTGCAAGGTGATTTTTTCAGCTTGAAAACACAGCAATTATTTTGAAAACAGGACCTACATAACACATAAAATTTACAGAAATGCTAGTAAAAATAATATACAAGTAAACATTTATTTAAAACTGTTAACATCAATTAGCATCAGAGTTTAGTTTAGTTTTATTAAAGTCCCGTTTAAAGCAACATGAGGACTATTTTGGGACGGAACTCGCAACTTTGAACCACGATCAGATGACGAGGACGACACCTGAATTGACACCCCCCTCTCCGCACCACACCACGCCAGTGGGAGGACGTTTGGCCTGAAAGATTTAACGTGCAAGAGACCCCCTCAACGAAGGTTTTTCGGTGGAATCGAGTCTCGAACCTGAGACCCTCCGGATCCAAAGCCGAGACCTTACCACCAGGTCACCGGGGCCCCCAATTAGGATCAGTTAGTTCCAGTTGACTGACGGACTTGACAGAGATATTAACTTTTTTGTGCCTCCGGGATAGATATAAGTTACCGAAACTGACTAAGTCATTTTGGATTCTACAACTAGCAACACTAGATCTAGGTTACATATAAAATTTAGTTGATAAATTTTATAATTAATTTTCAAGAATCTTCATTTCTCCATAAAAGGGCAGTAAATAATGGCTAACTAATTTTCCAATAAAAGAAATAACTGATGTACTATCCATTATTTTTTGCCATAAGTTTAAAATATAAAAGAAACAAAGTTATGTATTCGTAGCAGTATTTTTTCTGAGGAAGACACTGATGAATTAAGCATATTTTGTCTTAAGAATCAAATATTCAATTAATTAAAGTTTACTTCGAAAAATTTCATTTTGAAATTATTCACTTTTTTTTTAAAAAATTTAAAAAAAAAATTTTTCATCTATAAACTGTCCATCACGTAGCTTCATAAAAGAATTTTCTTTAGGAAAATACTAAAACAAAATGCACACGTAAAATTGATGAATTGAACTTGATTGAATTAAAAATTTCATAAAAATAATGTGTTTATGAAAGGAAATGGATTTATGACTTTTAAATTATTGGATTTAAAATTTAATATATTGGGAATAATTACGACAATTTAATTAAAAATAAATTTATATGTTGGTGATGTTCTTTCAACTTCCCAAAAGAAAAGAGAGTAAAACATATAATTAGCTACACAGAGACAATGTAATTATATGTTAATGCATTCTTTTGATGAATTTAAAAAAAGACATTGAATGAAAGGAAAACTGGCATTGTATAAGGAAATGCTTTCTATAAGAAAATTTTTAGGTTAAATTAAGCACATGGAATGTCTATCAATATATTTAACTTTTACTGCAAAAACTGAAGGAATAATATATGTCTTTGAATTTGAAATCATTAATCGAATATGATTGCTACGAATTCGGGATTATTTACATATTTTTCAAGTTTTTATTAGTTTTGTAATTTATTACAGTATTTAGTATTAAATTAATTTTGGGAAATTGCGTTTTATACAAATTAAGTAATGAACGTTAGTCTTTTTTAAGATGACATGATTTGTTAATAATCTATAGGCCAAGTTTGCTCCTTGTACTAGTAGATTTTTCTCAAAAAATTCAAGCTTAGATTTTTGAGATTAAACAAGTAAATTATTTCTGAAGGTTAGTTTAAAGTCTACCTTGAATTCTAAAGTATGGTTTGAATTGGTGAAAATATGTACTATAAATATATTTCAAAGCACAAAAATAACCTGATTCAAAGAAATATCTCGCAGGCATATTTATTTCTTCGTAAAAGCTAAATCGTGTTGAAGTAACGTTCATTGTTTCCCAGGAAGAGACGTAATCATATCGATAACTGCATTTTGGACACTATTTGCACTGATAAATGAATTGAAGATGAGAAATAATTACATTTAGGTAAGTCCATTGACACAACAAATAACTCGAGATTTAATAAATACACACAAACTGGCACAAAAAACTGACTTCGCTAATTACCACGCTTTTATTAGTGATCTCATTAGGAAGATCCCAGATATTTTTTGTGCACATCTTCTCATTCTAATTAATATGATCAGAATAAAAGTGAAATTTGTCTCTGTTGACATATATTTATTATTTTGAAGAAAGCCTTAATGATAGAATCAGTGGGTGATTTTTAATAGGCATGCATTCCATTTCTTTTCATTTAGAAAGCAAGGAAAGTCGAATGAAAATAGATTATTTCCGTTATAGTTAAAATTCGAGTAAAAAAAATTATTATATTATATATATAATTGCGTTGAAACTGGTTTTGAAATTAGCCATATTTTAAGAAGTTAATATTCTTATTTATTGAAACACTGCATGATAGTATTTCTAATAAACACTTGTGTAAAAATGATACATAATTTAATTGGGCATTAAGGGCTTTTGAAGAAATAAAATATGTTTTTTTTTTCAATTCCTGGTCCTTTTTTATGTGTCATAGAATTATATATATTAATTCGGTTTTTGTAGTATTTATGTGATATTCAAGATCAATTATCCGGATAAAAATACAGAAGGAGTAGTAAAATATAAAATCTCTAAAAAATAATTTAAGAATGTTATTATAAGGCTTGGAGGCAAAATTTTCAAAGTAAAGTTAATTTTTGTTTTTACATATGTATATATATGTATATATTACTTCATATTTTATTTAAAAGTCCAAATTTAGGAAGATAATTAAAAAAAAATATCCGCACTTTGTTAATGTAGCATAAAATGCAGAAAGAGGCATGGGCATCGTTAGCAAAAAATATTAAATTGCTTAGATAATTTAATCACTTTGCTCTAAAACACAAAAAAAGAAAAATGAGGAACAATATTTGAATTTTAATAAAATATTTATAAATGAATGATAATAGATTTTTTTAAATTTTCTGCAATTTCAATGAAAAACTTAAATGCACTTCTTTTCTGATTATGTTACTTTAACATCCATTAAATAAAATAACAGAAAACATTAGAACATACTTTTAGTTAAGCTTGACATATAAAATGAATGCTTCTTAACTCTAAAATATCACTTCCAGCTCCAAATTTACATTTTACTTTAATTTTACATTTTAGTAGAAGAAAGGAAATAAATAATGGCAGAATGAATTTAAAGCAGCTTTTGGAAAAGTTTTTCGTATAATTCAAGAACATCGATGCAATCAATCTATTTCAACGTCAGGAAGATATTTTTAAATTGTTCACTTCTTTTTCTTCTTTATTCTAACAATTTAAATTTATTTGCGATCGAAATCGCTGACCAAATTTTGGGTATCTAAGATATCTGACAACATGCTTATTCTTCAGTCTCCAATCATGAGTTTTTTCTATTTCCATATTTTCAGAAAAGCCCCACAGAGTTAAAAATAATCTATTTTTATTTCGTATCTTCATATCCGGAACTAACAGAATAGATGGTGAAAAATTTTTGATGCAAGATAGGAATTTACCTCTTACTAGATAAATATAGCATATATCTTTTATTTGGTATTAATTATTTTTTGCATGAATTAGTCAGAATTTTTCACCATAAGTTATGAGGACAAAAGATTCCGAATGTCAACTAATTTTACCTAAAAAAGAAGGTAAAAAAATCATAGAAAGTATTCTTTAAGAATTTAAAACATGTCCAAGTGTTTTTTATTTAGCAACAACAATGCTACAATATGCATGAATTTTACTAAATAATTTTTTGATTTCTATTTATTCATCCAATTAAATATTACTTCAAATACTCAAAATACTTTGAATTGAAACAGTTTTGTCAGTACCTTCCGATTTAATTAGTTTCATTTATTTAAATCAGTAATACTGAAAATCTTATGCCCATTATCAATAACAAATGATTCGAAAGTTTAAAGGATAGTATTAATTTTTCAGTTATTTGTGTAAGGGTTTTTCTGGTATTTTCGTAGAACCTTATTTGATAATTCAGTGATATCATAGTTACTAGTTCTATGAACTATTTGAATTTGTCTTATAGATAGATCATAGAAACTAGTAACTAATTAATTAGACATTTGTTTTATTTAAATCTATCCTGTTCAAAAGAATGAATACAGATCAGCATGAAACATCCAACTCTAATTTTCTGAACTATTTATGCTAAGTGATGTTACTAACATTAATATTTAAAAATATGAATTATTATTAAACGTTCTCCTTCTACTAAGCAAGTTTGAAATGAATGTATGCATTATATTGTACTACATATAAAAACGCTGCATCATTTAGTCAACTTTCAATCATTTAATTTTTTTATTATCTAATTATATGAAATTTTAAATTTCGCAAATGCCTTATCTGGTTGATTCAAAAGTTTTAAATTTTTGCAGAGCCTATAGAACATGTGTGGATTTTTATTGATTGTGCTCTTTGAATAACTTAATTTCGTATCATAAGTTTAAAAATCAATAATTCGATCGATTTTTGGATATACCTATTAAAGTGTTTATTATAGGACCTATAAAAAATTTAAATCCTTAAAAATGTTGAAAAAGTTTATGTTTTTTATTATAATCATGCTGTTCTCTTTGTCTCTACATGACCCAAAATAAAATCTATACCTTCATAAAAAAATTAGGTTGGGGAATAAGTTCATAGCGGTTTTTATTCTTTGTTTAACAACGGTTTTTTCCCGTTTGACAAAGACTATAGTATTCATTCGATAGAGCTCTTTCTGCTCTACAAAACTGTACTAGTTGTCTTTTTGAGTAATTTAATTTTTAATTATTTTTAAGGTTAGAAATAGATATCCAGGAGGTAAAAATCAAAATTTTCGACATCTGCTCTTCTTCGCTTTTCATCGAAGGCAAAAAACTGCTGAAGCAGCTCGGGACATTTGCAACAGATACGGAGAAGGTGTCTTAGGCGAGTCTACAGGACTTAAATGGTTTGCAAAGTTTGAAAATGGTGATTTTGTCGTCGTGACTCTCCCCTCGGACTAGAAGGGCATGGAGTACTGGAAAATGCTTGAAAGGAATGTCACGGTCACCAAGGAGCTCAACACAGCCCAACTACACCACCTGAATAAGGCTATGCCACTCAAAAGACGTCAAGGTTAAAAAACCATAAAACCATACTTCATCACGACAACACTAGGCTCCATGTTGCACAAATCGTCAAAGTAGCAATCCATGGGAGGTCCTTTAGCATCCGCATTATTATCCAGAACTTGCACCGATGGGTTACCATCTTTTCCGCTCGATGTCGAACCATATGAGGGCCTCTACCTTCCGTAATGAAGATGATCTTAAAAACTGGCTCAACAACTTCCTCGCTACCAGACCAGGCGATTTTTGGTGGAACGGCATAGACAAATTGGTCCAGAGGTGGGAGGAGGTCGTAAATAACAAAGGTGAATATATAATCAATTAAATGATTATTATTACTAATGATTTTCTTTAAATAAAAATTTTAGATAAAAACGCTACAAACTTATTACTTAACCTAATATATAGCACATGAATATTTTCATGAAACGTGTTGACATTTTTGGTATATAATATTAATATGTATTCCTAGAGGGATTTAAGTTTATTCTTCTTCCGAAGGAGTATTTTTAAATTTTTACAAAATATATCATTCGGGTAATTATGCTAGGAAAAAAAAAACTTTTTTTTGTACTGTTCATACATGTTCACTTTTGTTTGGAATAATTAAAAGAAAAAAATAGCAAAACTTTATGTCATTTATCCATATTTCAAGCCTGTTTCATTGACAATTGTATTCGGCCATATGACAAGAGAGAGCGTGAATAGTCCAAAAATAGATACCATTCGCGAGGGACCAGTTTCTTTGCTCATATTGAAACGTTTTTTTTTTCTGCTGCATTTAACTCTTTAATATACTGTAAAAGAATAATGTAAACAGCATAGCGAGAGAAAAAAATGACGAAATGCAGAAATTTGAGTCACGCTGATATAGCTAAAGTGATAGAAGTTTCTGACGATGAAGAAGTATCGGAGTATGAAAATCATATAAGCGATGGAATTGAAAGTGTAAGCTCTAACAAAGATTTTGAAACCTATATTCTGCAAATGAATAATAAAGGGAATATTCAGTTCAAGAATCTTGAAATAAAGAAGTTGAATCCGCAGCTACATTCTTCTCAATCAGTAATTGCTAATGTTATCAAACAATTCCATTGGTCATACGATAAATAACAGCGAGGATATCAGACATAAACAGTGCATTTGAGGTAGTATTCAAGTCTACAATTACAAAATATCATGACTAATACTGAAGGTGAAAGGGTTTATTTAAAAATATTGAAAGTAAAACTTTTCAAACATAAATTGGTTTATTATTGTTAGCTGGTGTTTATAAATCATATGGAGAATTAACAAAAAGCTTATGGTATAAAGAAATTGTGAAAAATTTATTTAGTGCGACAATGTTCTTAGAAACATTTTCGACTACATTAAGAGTTATTCATTTTGATAATAAATATGAAAAGAAATTTTGACAAATTAAAATCATTGCAGGATATCTCGATAAGTGGATGGAATTTCTACCAAAAATATATACTCCGTATAAAATTATTACTGCATATGAACAATTAGTAGCATTTCCTTTCAAACTGTATATACCAAGTAAGCTCAAATGGACTTAATGTGACAGCAAAACTCCGCCTGTAATAACAACACAAATTTACTTTGAAAAATAAAGTTCAAAGTCAAAGAAAAATCTGGGAGTGGGACTAGTGTGTGTTCTTACGCATGGGTATTTGGGGCACAATACTACATCTGATAATTTTTTACATCCTGCAACTTAGGGAAACTTCTAAAACAGGAAATGACTATACTTGACAATATAAGAAAAAAATGTAAGTCAACATTTAGAGGAAATGCCAAACCAAGGAGCTCACAATTCAACATTTTATTTACAAGACACAACAGTTGTAAACTACATCCCCCCAAAAGAAAAAGATTGTTATTCTTATGAGCACTGTGTATTTTGAAAAAGAAGTTAGCAAAAGATCTGACAAAAACCATGAGCGATTTTAAATTAAAATTCAATAAACTGGCTGTGTATTCCCTCGATCATTTTTTAAACGCTTACACTTATAAAAGAAAAATAAATAATTGGCCCATAATTATAATTTATAACATGCGTGATATTTCTGCATTGCATTCTTCATTCATTATTGCATTATTCTGCATAAAATGATTTGTTATGTGGCTTTCAGTTCATAGTGAATGGAACGAAAACAAATTCACTAAACGAAGACTATTTTATGGCAACTGGGAAAATCGCTCATTTTTCCACTCATTGAAGCAAGATCACCTCTACCAAGAAGTGAGAACTCTGTATTCGTTTCGTTATTTTTACTGAGAAAAAGGGAAAACATATATCAAGGAAATCTGCTGAGAATACTTCATTGTGTGTCAAACATGCAAGGTTCAAGCTCTGCCTATCAAGCAATGACAGCAAAACTAATATACATTGATGAGAAAAAAAATCCCAACACTAGGAAGGAGCTGTGCTAGATAAACGAAATTTGGTAGGCGTGTTTATACATTTGAAAGATTTCGTTGATTCAAATTTCGAGCAACGCGCGTAAGTGTGGCGCTAGTAGAGGCAATATGAACATGCAAATGAGATTTGCTTTAAATAAGCGCTGTAAGGTTCGTGATCGTTATTTACAGTTGAGATTTGCCGTAGTGGGTTAATGTTAGTCAAGGATGCCTCTGAGAAGACGAAGAAGCCATTATCAACAGCTCACTAAGTTTGAACTAGGTCGTGTTGTAGGGTTACGAGAAGGTGGATTTTCTTTCCGCGATATTGCTGAAAGAATTGGCAGGAATGTATGCACTGTGCATGAGTATTGGCGGCAGTGGTCAAGGAAAAGTACTGCCTCAAGGAAACCAGGTTCTGGGTGGCCACTGAGAGGGTAGACCGTCGTATTCGGCGTATGGCTGTGGCTAATCTTACTGCGTCTGCAGCTGAAATTCGAGCTGCAGTTGGCACCACAGTGACACAACGAACTGTGACAAATCGGTTACTTCTAGAACAGCTCGGAGCCAGACGCCCGGTACAGTGCATTCCACTGACTCCAAACCACTGCCGTTTGCGACGTGAGTGGTGTCAAGCTAGAGCTCATTGGAGGAAATCTGTTGTGTTTTCTGATGAAAGCCGGTTCTGCCTTGGTCGCGTTGATAGCCGTTTGTTGGTTAGAAGGAGGCCAAGTGAACGCCTGCTAGTGACCTGTCTGCGGCCTAGACGCACAGGGCCTACTCCTGGAATTATGGTTTGGGGAGAAATTTCGTATGACAGCCGGAGCACTCTCGTGGTTACCCCACGCACCCTGACTGCAAATTTGTAAGTCAGTCTAGTGATACAACCTGTTGTGCTCCATTCATGAACAGCATTCAAGGGGGTGTTTTCAAACAGGATAACGCTCGCCCTCATAACGCTGTTGTAACCCAACATGCTCTACAGAGTGTCGACATGTTGCCTTGTCCTGCTAGATCACCAGATCTTTCTCCAATCGAGCACGTATGGGACATCATTGGACGACAACTCTAGCGTCATCCACAATTAGCATTAACTGTCCCTGCATTGACCGCCGAAGTGCAACAGGCATGGAACTCCATCCCACAAACTGATATCCGACTATAACTGATTCCTAAAATTTCATTACTGTACAATAATTTTTTCTTGGTGTTGTGATTTTTTTTTCTATCAGTGTATTATGCTGCAGTTATACAAATCACATTTTCAAGTCTCACGTTAAATAATATTGTTCAAATTGTCATTAAAAGTAAGTTTCTATTTCAAATATGTTCCCTTTTTTTATAGATATTTTATATTATAGTAAGCTTTAATTTCAAATATTTTTTGTTTTTTTTTACAGTTACTTTATATTATAGATCCACTTTTAAACTGATCGATTTATAAACTGATATTACTATTTATTAAACCATTTTTTAAATAGCACTGGTGAATTAATGCAAGAAAGGTTATTTTTTGAATTGTTCAACGAACAGAACCACAGATTTAAATTACAATCTTACAATATAGTTTGTTATTGATATTTCTAGATAGTATGCATACCTTCATTTCTTTCTAATTTACACTTTGGATTCCTATCTAGAAATTTTTTATTTGGTATCTAGTAATTGGTTTTCTAATTTCGTAATCATAGATTTATTTGTTGTTCGCAATCATTATTTATTTGTTATTATTTGTTTCTTAAAACAGATTTACTTGCTAATCATATATCTATTATTTTATATGTTTAAAGCTAATATTTCCCAAAAAATACTGCAGAATGATAAAAAAAATCCAATTTTTAGTAAATTTATGATAAACACAAATCATTCTTTTTCTTCACTGATTTTCTTTCGTAAAATGCCGCTAATTATGAAAGTAATTTAAGAAATATTTTTCACAAATGATTTTAAAAATTCGGTATGAGCATAAAATATAAATTTAAACAAAGAAACAGATTTTTAATGACGAGGATAAATAATGAGATGCAGGAAAGATCTAAGTAACGTTTCTAAAACATGAAACTCAAATAAATTTCTAAAGCTGCTGAAAATAAAATGTTTTTTCTTGCTCAGTCTAGATTTATTGCATCGGCTTGTCTGAAATACATCACATGACTTTCTGAGAGTAATTTAAAATTCATTCTTTTTTCTCTCCTTTTAAAGAAAAATAAATCAATGTTCATAAATTGGTATTTGAAAAGAAATATTGCCAGTTAAAAGGTTATTTTTCGTGTTTTAAATTCAAGTTTCACATAAGATGTCTCACAAATGTTTCATGCATAAGGTAAAGAAAGAGATTATTTACGCGATAAGGATAAAAAGGATAATATTAATTTTACATATTGTAAAGCGGGCTAAAGTATATAAAGATGGCCGAATTTTTTTACAGACAGTAAATCTTTTAATACTGAAGAATCAGTCTTCTTTTACAGCAGAAAATTAAAAAATAATGGTTTCTTTTAAATAATCTCTAACCCTTTTGAATTGTATAAGATTTTAATCATTACAAAAATGTGATTGTTTAAAAAGACAAAATATGAAAGAAGTTACTTAAAATTTTTGTTTACATGACAACTTCATTCACGTTTTTTATCCTTACAGTTATAAATTCATTTTTAAATCCATCCATAAACATTAAATTGCCATTTATAACTTACTAAATTTCGATTGTTTCCAAGAATGGAAAATGTGATTTATCATATTCTTACTGACATCAAACGAAATACTCGACTCTAAAAGGGATTAGCCCTATTTGAGCAATGGTGACACTTTTGGAGGAAAAAAAAAGATAGAATCTTCTTAATTTTGGCAGTTAAGATTCTAGCAGAAAAAAATAGGACTGTCGCCCCAGAATTAGACAATTAATTTAAATTATTACTAATCAGAAGGAATCTCGTTCATTTAAACAAAGAACAAATCAATATTTTTTGTTAATATCTTCAAAAAACAAAACAAAACAGCTGCCTTCATGGGAGCTACTTTTTATTCAGGCATCGACACGCCATACAAGTTAAGTTTAGCTCAGTTATACTAATTTCCTGTTTTAAAGCAACAATAGGACTATTTTGGGACGGCCCAAGTAATTCTGAACCACGATCAGATGGACACCTGAGATGGAAAACATTTTCGAAGCTTCTGTACAACATCAGAGGGAGGACGCTTGGCCCCCACGGATATAATGTACACCAGACCGTGACGACTTTTAGACGGTATGGAACCTAAAATCTTTCGTTTCCAGTGCCGAGACTTTATCACAGGGTCACCGCAGTCAAGCATGGAAGCTGTTAAAGGTCCGAGATTATTTTTATCAGACTCATATAAATGTATAATTGTCGAACGCTATGCGATTGCCAAACACACGACAATGATAGGCAACTGGAGTATTGAATTACACTCACGTTTAAGTTCCCATTTTCACAAGAAAAAAACTCTCAATTAAACAGTTTAAAGAGTAGAATTTTATCAATGTGTTGTTTACTACCCTTTAAATGGACAAATTATACAAAATGGGAACCGAGTGCTCCCTCGTATCATTCAAATAATAATAATTTAGCCAGGGCAATTGAATTTAATGTAATATCAACAATATATCAAAGCATTACTGCCCAATAAACAGGGCTACTTACTTATTCGATATACATGCATTCAAATTGACAAAATTAATTGTTGAATAAAACTGACATTAATAAGTTTATCAGTTGAAACTCATAATCGGCGGTGTACTTTATAGTTTTATTACTCGATATCTTAAGGAATGGAAGTAGTGGGGGAAAAAGCATTATTGATAACTGACCTAGGGACCATGACTTTTCATGTGAATAGAAGCATCATTTTTTCCCTTTTAATTTTGAATATAAGGATTGCTTGCACAATGTTAAATACTTAAGCCTTACGAAAATCTTAGATGCGACAACTTTTACCATTAATTATTACTTTTAAAACTGTTTTATTTTTCTTTTTCACATAGAATGATTGATTCCCAAAAAAATAAATCTGGGTGACAATTTTTTTTCCCACAACTGTACATTAGGTTTATTTAACAACAGCAAAAAAAAAAAAAAAACTTGCGGGGTTTTTAAAATCATATTTCTTAGACTACCTTTATTTTACTCATAAAATATCAACTGAAATTAATTTAAAAAATGTGATGCTCTAGTTTTTTAAGTACACTAGAGTCGATTGACGCATTCGTTAAGCATGTTGTATAAATTAGTACCTGATTTTATGAATTAGATGTTCAATATTATAGTTAAAAAATCGAATTTTACTTCATGCAAAAATTTATACAATTCCAAGTGATTCTAAATTTTTAGCAGATTTTATTTCTTATTTTTTTGGGATAAAGTTGTTTTAATAATTATTACCAATAAAAATTAATATTATCTATGAAAATAAGTATTTAAGAATACATATACAAATAAAAAAAATCATAGTATTAGTTGTCAATATTCATTTTCTTCTCTTTAAATAGAAGATCCTGTTATGTAAACTGTTAAAGCTGCGCATGTGTAAAATACCCTTACACAAATGCATTTACTCAAAATTATATTTACATCAAATCACGATTGAGGATTATCTGGATGCTCTTCGCTTTCATCCTTGTTCTTTTTAATTTACCGTACTATTTTTAAAGCATGTTTGGGTATAAAATAAATTGTTTTGATGTTTTGCAATATTTACTGTATACATCACCAACATTTAGAAGTCTAAAGGGGAGTTTTATTTCTCAACAGTTTATGGCTATTTAAATGTGGATATAAATTAGGAGATCACTTTTCGATTCCTCGTTAAAGTCATGGTATTTTAGTAAATTCCAAATGTTTTTATAAATATTTAAATGCATTAAATATTTTGATCGATATTTAAATACATTATTAAATTTGATAACAAAGACTTAACACCTTCATATAGTAAAAATCGAATTTTTATTGCTGAATTTTAATCATCCACATTATATAAATCGAAAAAAATAGTATAAAATTCAATACAGCAAAGTAAAAATAAATTTAAAATCAAGTATTAAATTTATGCAGCTATATTGCCGTAAGATGTTAATAAGGTAGTAGTAAAAAATGTTAATTTATTTAGACAAATTTTAAAGTGGAAAATGAGGAGTAATAGTACAACAAAACATCAAAATACACTGAACCATTTGCACTCAAATACTTAAAAATTTTTTAAATAGTGATTTTTTTAATTAAAGGGCCTCAAAATATTTATTTCTATAATTGTAGAAAATGATAAAGAAAAAAAAGCTAAAATATTGAATAATCATTAAATTCGAATTGGAGATTAAAATTTAATAAAGAGAAATTTCAAACGTGGCAAAAAAATTCTAATTCCCCAAATTTTACTGCATTTCTAAAGCATGAATATTTCAGATAATTTCTCATGTATATACTATCATTAGAACAGCGAAATGAATCATATTTCTAATTTTTCATGTTTATATTTTATCAATAAACTAATAAATAAAATTTAATGATATTTAGATTAATTAAAAGATTGAGTAAAAATTCATTTACAACTAAGCTGAATCGGCTGTTGGTTTATATTTAAGCTGTGATTTTAAAAAAAGATTTTAAGAAAGCTATAGGAATTCTTAATTCATCTTGAGAATTTTCATTTTTATTTTATATCAATTCAATAGTTATCAGACGATGTAGATGCATGTACCATCTGAAATTTTGACTACGAATATTTAAAAATGAAGATTATAGAAAACATTTAACTATCAAAACTAACAAATCTCTGAAATGATCAGACTATTTTGTAATTAAATAAAAATATAATTAGAAATACATGTTATATTTTCATGTTTGATATGCAAAAATAGATGACTTATAAGATTGTTATAATATAAAAGTAGAATATGAATGCATTTTAAATAAGAATTCATAATGCATATCAAATTAATTTTGCAATTTTATGTAAAATGCTTAACAAGAATTCATTAAGAACATTTAAAAAAGAAACTGACTCTTCAAGACCAAATTCTATTATTGAATTATTAAGAGTTACATGCAATTAAATAAATTAGTGCATAACTAAAAAAAAGGGAAATTTTAATTTCAATTTGCTTGCAATTGAATCATATAAATAAAAATGAAGGATAATTAAATATTTTATTTAATATTTAAGATAAGCTTCTTCCAAATTTAATAGAGAATTCTGAATAATCTGCTGCTAAAAAGTTTCCGTTCTATAATCAAAAAAATAAATTGTGAAGCAATCAATATTCATCATAATCATTTATGATTTTCAATACATTTTTATTCGCAAAAATCTAGTTTTCGAAGCACCTTCCAAATTTGTCTACTTGCGATTGGGAGGAATATTGAATATATATATTTTTAATTAAATAATGCATATTCTTCCTATAGAATAGGAGGAATATGTATTATTTAATAAAAAGCTCTTTATAATATAATTTACAAATTACGCAGAAATCATTTGCCCATTTATCTATTACTGTAATAATCATGGATTCCAGCTCTTTAAGAGATTTAATGGAAAGAGGAACAAAACTTAGAATATGAGAAAAGGTAAACATTAAAAAAATGTTAATTTTAATTGGACAAGATCTGGATATTTTTATTTCTAAATTATCTAAGAAATACCATTGGTCTCCAGAAGGTTTTAAAGAATGGGAACTAAGGATTTTAGAAGAAACTAAAACAAAATTTAATGCGGGTGAAGTTATAACCAATAAACGAATGATTTATTTTAATAAATCTTCGAAAAAAAAAATAAAGAATTTAAAAGAGAGGTTCATTATTACTGTGATAGATAAATCGGCAAATTATTTCTGTCTAATTTGTAAATTTTATTATGAAGAACTTTTAATTAAAGAATACAACTCTAATTCTACTTACAATTTAATTAATACAGGGAAAAAGGAATTGGATAAAACAATGCTAGCATTCTCTAAAAAAACTAAAATCAAAACTTGCTCTTTAAATTATCCCTAGTTTATTCCCAACTGTAAAATCTCATGAAAAAATAAAATTTAGATTCGTAACCCATAGCACATTTAGTTACAATTAATAAGTGAGAAAATACTTTTTTAAATACCTGAAAATAATCTTATATAAAATTAAAGATGAAGAAATCTTTATAATCAGTAGTAACAAAGATATTTCAGACTTTTTAAAGGATAACAATTTTAAGAAAATAATATGATTTTGAAAATTTACACACTAACCCTCCTCACGAAAAATTAATAGATTTATGCATTATTATATAAGAAGAATATTTAAATAGAGACATTATTACGGAAAATAATTGGCTAAGTTTTGTAAATTTAACATAAAAGAAAATTACGTTGTTAACAGTATTAATTTCTATAAGCAAGTAAAGGGAATTCAAATGGGAAAAGCGTTTTCTAATGCGTTAACTAATATTTTCTTACATCACTATGATCAAAACCTAATTAAACATAACTCAATTAAAGGTTGGAAATATATAGATAATTTACTTAATCTTTGATAATTCTAATGTAGTTATTAATTGTTACCCAAAAGATTTAGTTTTAACAAACAAATGAAGATTAACATAAAACTATCTAGATTTAAATATAAAAATATCTAATATAAAAACTTTAATCGGCATTTACGATAAAAGGGATGCTTTTAACTTTAAAATAATAAAGCTCAGTAATTGCCCTTCAAATTTAAATTCTACTATTTTCAAAAGTTTAATATTTTCAGAATTTAACAGAATTTAAAAAAATTGTAATAACAAAATTTCTTACATTAAAGCAAGTAATAATCTGATTAAAAACTAATGAATTTCCAAAAAGCTTTTGCAATATCGAATTAATGATTAAAAACAATTATATAAATTGTAACTCGATTCTCAGTTTTACTCAATAGATGGAACTCCAATAGTTCCTTTGATGACGTTGCATATAACCAAACAAGGTAGAGGGATTAACTATTAACGCTCCAAAATTAATTTTAGTATTAGAAACTACACTTTAAGTCTATAGAGTTTCACTTCTTTCAATCGTTTGAAGATGCTTTTTCAATTTGGTGAGTGTTTTTTCTGCCTTCTTATGTTGCTGATTTTGATTTTATGTTCTTGTGATGTCAGGTTTACTGTGATTTTTTGGTTTGAAATTAATTTGATTTATGATTGTATAAATTCTGTGTTGCAATTTGTGATATGCAAGAGTTTAATTTAGTTAGTGATCTTTCTACTTGCTTATGTCGACGAATGTGAATTTATGGTCTCGTGTTTTTCTGGTTTGCTGTGATTTTTTTCACTTACTATTGTATAATTTTTTCTTGTGATATCTTATCTCCAAAACTTCAATATTCTGGAATTTTCGAGTCACGAAGTGTTAATTTCTTGGCGAAATTCAGATCCTTCACAGAAAAAATCCCTGGTTTGAATCCCTGTCTGAGGGTTCCCCTTGAGGAAGTCCTCTGGCCATATTCTTTATTACTTTTGATTCCTTGGCTCTAAATGTTTCTATTTTACTAATATTTATTCTAATTTTGTTCAGTTCATTTTTGTTTTAGTTGTAGCAGCATTAGCGCTCTCAAAATACAATGCATGTTTATTCTAAAAGTTCAATAAATTTCGCTCATACATTTTTTTTTTGTTCTTTGGATTGATTGATTATGCCTTCCTAAACTGTTCATTCGATTGCAATGAAACTTGGTCGGCTCATTGTTTACACCTACTGGATGGGCACAGTACAATTATCTAAAATTTTTAAAATGCATTTTAATTGCCAATTTGAGCACAATTCTAAATACGAGATTTTCTCCGAAATATCACGAAACGAGCAGCAGCGGAATGAATTTTTATTTTATTATTCAATCCGGCCCCAGCTTATTCCCTTAATAAATTGAAAACTTCAAAACAACTGGACGATTATTCTGTCGGGTATAACCCTATAGCTGTCAAATTTAAGGGTTTCAAATTCAAAATGATTTTTAAAATTACCAAGAAAAACTTGTTTTCCTACTTCAAAGCAACGTTTTAATCTCTTCGCCGCCTTCACCTACTTTATAATGAAATAATGGTCGTAAACTTGAAAATAAAGAGATCAGAACGATTTGAATGAACAAATTCTTATGAGTTTATCATTAGCACACAAAAGCCACCCCGTTTTTCTTCAACATTTTCCATTTACTCAAAATACGCGCACTCACATTCGGGAGCGAGCGAGCGCGCATACACACACACGCACGCATTACCCACACCCCCAGTCTCAAAACTACACCTCGCACACATGCATTACCCACGCCTGAAATATTAAACCTCGAATCCATAACTCATACGCATGCATTTTCTAACCCTTTAACATTAGCCCACGAAACCACAACTAGCACATACATTACCCACGCCTCCATCACCAACCCCTGAAACCACAGTTCAAATTTTATACTCATTCTATACTCATTACCCACGCTGTATGCTTTACCAACAATCCATGGTTCCCGTAAATATCCAACCCCGTCCACTATCCACAATTCTCATACTTACAAATACATTCTCACCAACACCAACTCTCAATACTCAATATTGCATTCGATATCCGATATCCTAGTTAAGGTATCCTACATTCAAAAGTAAGTTTTTGGAAAATTTCGATTTTTAAAAAATATTTAAAACAATGATTTTTAGATATATTGACAATTATAATACAAAATACTATAAATACAAAAAAATAATGGGAAAATATAGTACATTTTGAAAAAATTTGTTTTAAATTTTAGTAAATTAAATTCATTTCGGCAAATTTCTTAAACTTTTAAAATATATTACTGTATCAGAAAAAGTTTATCTTCTGTATTTAGTTTAAGAGAATTCATTTATTGCTAGGATTATTATTGAGATTTTGAGATTTATTCGTTTTTGAACGGGTATTCTATTTCTCTATATTCTAGACTGTGTTCTTTCAATATGTTTTAAATACTTTGCAAATTTGCGGAATTCACTAAAATTTAAATTTCTTGTATTCTGAAGGAATAGGGAATAATTCATAATATCCGAACATTCGATACAAGTAACTTCCAAACAGCTAAGGTTCCACAATTATTAGATATGCCTTGTTAGTTATGTGAAAGCAAGAAATTGAGTAGAAAATATCTCCTTCCATCCAAAAACAGCACAAAACTATAGTAATAGGGTTCCGTCTCAAAAATTCTTAGAACTAATATTATAATTTGAGTCGAAAAATTGGAAGAATGAAACTTGCAACGGCGATATTTTTAAATGTCCAGCTCATCACGAAAGGAGAGTCAGTATGCAAGGGTTGTGGCGCAAGTTAAATGATATTTTTTTTATGAAATAGGATGCGTTTTCCTACTTTACATCAATTTCCATGGAAAAGTCTATGTTCAATGAATATTTCACACAGCGAATGAGATTTGAAAGAATTATGGTCAATCTACGGGACTCAAATTTCTATTTAATTTAGGCAGCAAAAAGTGCAAATAAAATTGACAATGTGTGAAAAGTTGTGTGTTATGAAAAAATTTTAACAATGATGTATGGTATGTTACTTTACTATGATAATAAAATTTTAAAAAAATTAATAAAATTTAAATTTACAACTCACCATCTGAAAGACTTACAAGAAACAGATGGCACGAGATAAATCTGTGCGAAAATTTTGCAAAATGTGCTATTGAAATTCAGTCGTTTAATCGTTTAATACGATCAATTAGGTAGGCTAAAGCCGTGAGTCTATATTTTAAATTTAAACAAAACGTTCTTTACGTTTTATGCAGAATTCATTGTTTAGCCCACAGTATTAACACTGTGAATCAAGAATACATAAATATTGTTCAAATTAAGCATTTCAAGGAATTTTGGGGCCTCGGTCATTGGTGAACCCATGGGGTCAAAGCTAAGTTGAAGCCCTTGTGAATGTCATAAGGGTTATTAAGAATATTTCGGTTTAACAGAAGCCCGCACTGTTGAAGTTAATACTCTTCGACACTATTAAGAAATTGTCCTTTCAAGAACAACTTACCATGAAGAGTGGCACTACCCGCGGAATCATATTTTAATGATTTTAATTCATAAGAATCACCTGATGCCCAAGGTTTTAAGTGTGTTCATAAGATTATTATGTAATGAAATTTAAATTTACAATTCACCACATGAAAGATTCACAAGAAGAAACAAGTATTTGGACCTAAAGGTGTCAATTTTGACAAGCAGAATTTCGAGACGGCATTATTCGTGGGAAATTAATTTTTAAAAAACGAATTCTGTAAAAAGGAAATTCCTACCAAAATACGTTTCTAGTAATAGGAAGATTTCCTTGACAACTCCAAGATAGCTTTCCAGAAATTGAAAAAATAACTATTCAATGATAATTTTATTTGTGTGCATTTAATTTATTCAAACTTTAAGAAATAGTAATAAAATATTATTTTTCAATCTGTAATAAAACTCAAAAATTTGTTTTTTTACATACGTCAATCGCATGATTTAGTCAATGAAAAGCTGTAATTTAAAAAGCTTAATTCCAAAACTTAACTTTCACTTCTAACAGCTTTAAACTGTTTTTAATCCTGCTAAACAAATGACTTAAATACATCGAGTATAATGCATTGGTTAATGAAATAGAACTGGATCGACATTCCAAACTTATAAACTATGCTATTATGAGATGTAAATTTGCCATCTTTTTACATTTTTTTAAAATTCATTCCTTCATTGTACATATAAACCATCCTAATAAAGTCAAGATGTAACCTCGTGCATATGATTTCCAATTTTCTCTATACAGTAATTTTTCTTCTATTCCAATGCAAAACAGAATCTTTAGCTTTCAACATTGTCACTTGATTAAATATTTAATGAAATATTGAAGAGGCTTAAATTTATGAGCAATATAATCTATTGTAGCATATTAATGAAATAAAAAATAAAAATTGGAGAAATAAGGAAAAAATTACCCATGCCTATTCAATTTAGAATTAGACTAGAATTTTTCTGTATTGTAGAATTTTAAAGAATGATAACATAACCCATGAAATTCAGCTTTTCTTCAGTAAAAATTCTCGTTAATATTTCAAAAGCTACCCGAGATGTTACATCCCTTAAAATTATGTATGTGCCAAATTTAGAAATATTAGGTCTAATGAAACTGCCAGTAGAATGCCAACATACATATTTATCGCTATTATTGATAGAAATGCAGAAATTAGCAAGCAAATTTGGAGTTTTGTGATATATCAAATTTGACACAAGAACTTATTGCTAGTTTTATTGTACGGAAAACATACAGCTGTTTTTATTGAGCTAAAAATTTAGTAGCTACGCTTGCACATTAAAAAAATAACTGCGTGAATAACAGGATCAGTACATACAAACAAAGTTCCTTTCCTAACTTCATAAATGCATATATATATATATATATATATATATATATATATATATAACATGCGGCTAAAATTTTATAAGATTTAATAAAAAAAAGTTTAAATATAAGGTACTTTCTGAATATTTTATGTATACACTGATGGAAAAAAAATCCCAACACCAAGTAAAAATGATTGTACAGTAATGAAATTTTAGGAATACATTTGTCTAGGTAGCATATTTAATTGATTAAAGTTTCAAGATCACAGGTAGAGCCATTTCAAATGTGAAATGTTGGTACATTAGTAACAATTGTAACCGTCAAAATTTTGAATGCAAGCATGCAAACGTGCATGCATTGTGTCTTACAGGTGTCGGATATCAGTTTGTGGGATGGAGTTCCATGCCTGTTGCACTTGGGCGGTCAATGCAGGGACGGTTAAGGCTGGTTGTGGATGACGCTGGAGTTGTCGTCCAATGATGTCCCATACTTGCTCGATTGGAGAAAGATCTGGTGATCTAGCACGCCAAGACAACATGTCGACACTCTGTAGAGCAAGTTGGGTTACAACAGCGGTATGAGGGCGAGCGTTATCCTGTTGGAAAACACCCCCTTGAATGCTGTTCATGAATGGCAGCACTACAGGTTGTATCACTAGACTGACGTACACATTTGCAGTCAGGGTGCGTGGGATAACCACCAAAGTGCTCCTGCTGTCATACGAAATTGTTCCGCAAACGATAACTCCAGGAGTAGGCTCTGTGTATCTAGGCCGCAGACAGGTCACTAGCAGGCGTTCACCTACCTGGCCTCCTTCTAACCAACAAACGGCTATCACTGCGACCAAGGAAGAACCGGCTTTCATCAGAAAACACAACAGATTATCCAGTCCGTCTTCCAATGAGCTCTAGCTTGACACCATTCACGTCGCAAACGGCAGTGGTTTGGAGTGAGTGGAATGCACTGTACAGGGCGTATGGCTTGGAGCTGTCCTTGAAGTAACCGATTTGTTACAGTTCGTTGTGTCACTGTGGTGCCAACTGCAGCTCGAATTGCAGCTGGAGACGCAGTGCGATTAGCCACAGCCATACGCTGAATACTACGGTTTTCGCTCTCAGTAGTACCACGTGTCCGCCCGGAACCTGGTCTTCTTGAGGCAGTACCTTCCCTTGACCACTGCCGCCAATACTCATGCACAGTGGAAACATTCCTGCCAAGTCTTTCAGCAATATCGCGGAAAGAAAACCCACCTTCTAATAGCCATACAACACGACCACGTTCCAACTCAGTGAGCTGTTGATAATGGCTTTTTCGTCTTCTCAGAGACATCCTTGACTAACATTAACCCACTACGGCAAATCTCAACTGTAAATAACGATCACGAACCTTACAGCGCTTATTTAAAGCAAACCTCATTTGCATGTTCATAGTGTCGCTACTAGCGCCACACTCACGCGCGTAGCTCGAAATTTGAATCGACGTCATCTTTCAGATGCATTAACACGCCAACCGAATTTCGTTTATCTCGCACAGCTCCTTCCTAGTGTTGTAATTTTTTTTTCCATCAATGTATATAAGTTTATTAAACTACTTAAAATTTCAATACTTAAAGATATTTAAAATGTAGCGTTTAAATTGGATAAATATATGGAAAATAAATTTTAAAAAATAGAAAACTTTGGTATTTTGTGTATAAGCATGAAAACAATACGTACTTATTTAAAGGAACATGTCCTTTTAAGAAATTATCAAAAATATCTAAGCATTTTAATAAAAAACATAGTTTGAAATTTTAAAGTGAAATACCTTTTTTAATCAATTTTGTCTCAGTTTAATTCAGCTTCTTCTGTTTGCAATGTTTCAAGGCTTTTCATTTTTGAAACATGTTAAACTGCAAGTTCAAATGTTCAATTGTATAGAAACATTTTATTCTGACGACTTTTTCATATTAAAATATTAATTATGAATTAAGAATTTTTATTCCTAATTATTTTAGAATTTTAACTGAATAAATACATAAAATGAAAAATACCTACGGAATTCCTGTTTCCGTTTTACATTGATAAATATAATGCCTTTTTTATTTTGGACTATTTAAATATCAATAGTATTTCATATGCTGTTAGAAATTCACCAAATATTAAAGGTTTATATATTATTTCGTGGCAATTTTTTTATCTTTCATGGTAAGTATTTAAATTTTGCAATAAATAAATAAATATTTTGATCATTAAGAAATTTTTATAATGGTTTTTAAAATATTTTCTTCGAAATTATATGCTTAATAGTAATTTACTATTGAATGAAACATTTTATCATATTTAATAATTTCTGAATCGTAAAATTCGTTTTTTATGAAAATTGTGAACTTTTTTGGCAGTATTTCATCTATCATAAAATAAGAAAGCAAATAAATAGCTTATACCAAAAAATCATTAGTTTTAATAGAGGAAATATATAAGAAGAAATAACATATTTCCTACAAATTGAATGCTAAGCAAATTGCAAATGCCATTAAAGCAAATTGGTTGATGGAATCAATAGCTTAAATAAAATTATTAATGCATAAACACAAATAAGGTGTAGAAAGATATACAATCTATCACATGCAACTGCTTCCAGTAAATTATGTTTAGAAGCAGTCCACGCACTCCATTCTACCTCTTTTAGAAAGATTGCTATGCATTATTAAATGCTCTCCCTCAGAGATATTCTCTATTCATTAATTGACCATATGTTGTGATGTGATCTGAATAAAAATAGGATTAGAGAATCACTCCAGGGCAAATGCCGCATGTGACTCCAGGTTTTTTTTTTTCTAATAACACCCTGCACATACAATTTGGATTTAGATGATTTCCTCCTTTCATGATGAGGGTGTTGGAATAAACAGAAAGTAGGACAAAGTTTTATATTAAAAAGTAAAACTTTTTCCATCTGTTTAACAATTATTTCAATGACTGTCTGAATTTAATATCAACCAAAACATTGTGTTAAAGATAAGATACATGCATACAATATGAATTTAAATAAATAGTTCTACTCCAAGTATTTCAATTTAAAAAGCCCCTGAGGTGCTCACCTTCGCTAGGTGAGTATGGGTGTCCCGCACCCCTGGAACCCAGGGATATTTCCTTTTCCCAAGGAATATACTGTCTTGAATAGACACGTGTGTCACGCCCCTGGGGTACCCTAGCGATCCTTCTCTTATTCTTATTTTCCTAATTTCCATTTTTATGAGTTATAGTGATATTTCATTTCGATTTATGTTGGCGTTTTTATTTCGATTTGTGTTTCGCCTTAAACCCATGTGTTGAATGTGCATGGCTACCCATTAGGGGTAAAATGGAATCCTGGATCCATTTGCGTTCCTTTTGGCCCACGTTGCTTCGTAAATCGGGCGGCAGGAGTGAGCCCGTTCATGTCAATCGACTGGTAGGGCATTTTCTTTGGGAACGAGAAACTACTGCTTGAGGGTTAAGCCTGCAGTCTCTGTAAGTCTATATCCCAGTACTACCCATAAGGCAAGTACCGAGGCTAGAGATGCCCAGAGCCGGCAACTACCTTCCCCTGTTGGGCTCCACGATAGACGGGGGCTTACCGGAATAAACCAGTTGCACATTGCGGATTCCCACAATTTTGGCCCCGACGAAGACATGTGTCTGTCAAAGTAAAGATGAGTACCATGTAAATGACCGATTCTTTATAATAAAAAATAACGACAAATCATTTAATTTCATATCAGCCATCTTAATTCAGAAACTACACTAGCAAGTATCGGTGATGTTTAATCAATTAAAAAATGTAGAAATGGCACTCTCTTGATACAAATCAGTTCTCAGAAGCAAGTTTCATCTCTTATGAAAAAAAGAGGAAAATCAGTACCCATGAATTATCAGTACCCATTATAGCTCATACTAGTCTTAATCAATCGAAAGGAGTTATTTTGGAATCTGAACTACAAAACGACATAGAAAAGGACGTACTCGAAGATTTAAAAGATTAAAATTTTACTGCAGTTAAAATTATCATGATTATAAGAGACGGGTAGTTATTACCAACAAAACACTTAATACTCACTTTTAGATTAACATCAATTCCCAAATCCGTTCAAATTGCATACTTAAATTGTTCATTAAGACCTTATGTTCCAAATCCTTTGCGCTATTTTAAGTGTAAAAGGTTTGGACGCAAGTACAAGCCTTCCAGGGAACACAGGCATTTGCGCGATGTTCCTTGCTCGATCATGATAGCCAAACATCTTCTTACTCTTTGTGTTGCACAAACTGTAAAGGTGTACTCTCAGTTTATTCTAGACTTTGCCCTAGCTGGAAACAAGAAAAAGGGATTCAAAACGTCGAAATAAAACAAAATCTTACCTTTAAATAAGCACGAAATATCATAATAGACCAATCTCCTAGAGCAGGTGTGTCCTATTTTTCAGCAACAAAAGGTGTGATGGGGTCGACATCAACTCGAGCATTGCAAGAAACTCAACCGCACTATCCTTACAATAAATCAACTGAAATCTATATCTTAAACTGAAATACATAAAAACAAAAACAGGAGCGATGATAAAGAGAATAAGTCAAGAAAATCATGTTCAACTAAAGATAAAAAATCAAAACGCTCTAACAATACAAGTGCATCCTCTCATAATCCTACTGTGAAATCTGACTATGGGGACCAGCCAAAGAAAGTTTCAAAAATATTGAAAGCGACAAAAGCAATGAAAAAAGAGAGACTACAGTTGCTAAAGAAAAATTGTGATAAAATAAAAAATTATATTAAAAATGCACAATTACCAAACATGACCAAATGAAACAATCATAATATGAAGATTGTGGTGAAAAAGGTAGTTTAAATATCCATCTTTCAGAAGATGATACAATATCTATTAAGGGGGAGGAAGAGTCACTTCTTAATTCAAAACCATGGTAATCAAAATACTTTCTTGGAATTGTCAGGAATTACGCACTGACTTTCAAGACTTTAAAAACATTTTAAATAATTACCAGCCCGCTTGTCTGGGATTACAAGAAACATGCCTAACTCCGAAACATTCCACAAAAATCAAATACTATAATATAATTAGAAAAGGCAACACTCTAGAGCCTAGGCTCTAGAGCCTTAGGAGGTGGGGTTCTTTTGATTTCTCTCGTTTCCTTATAAGGAATCACCTTTAAATAACCCTATCCAAGCCGTTGTAGTCCAGCTTCATATAGGCTCTTTATTAACAACTTGCTGTATTTACTTTCCCCCGAATGACAACACAATTCAAAGTGATTTTAACAGCTTAATAGATCAACTCCGAAAACCTTTCATCCTCATGGGTAATTTTAATGGACACAGCCCTATTTGGGGAAGCAAAAATTTTAATCTAAAAAGACAGCAAATAAAGGCTTTGCTATAAGACCATGATTTGTGTTTATTAAACGATAAAAGTTACACCTATTTTCATATACCTAGTCGAACTTTCCATAATCTAGATCTCGTTTTATGTTCTCCAGCATTAGCAGTTAAATGGGATTTTGGTGTTGCAGATGACTTATACAGCAGTGACCACATTTCTATTATTTTAACATAAAGTCATAATGATGCTGTATATCCTGAAATACCAAAAAATATATATGTGTTTCACAAAGCAGATTGGACTGTTTTCTTACATTTGACTTGTATTGCAGAAGATATTGCAAAAAACAAAAATATTGATGATGTTATACAAATAATAACGAATAAAATTATAAAAGCTGCTGATGCGGTGATTCCAAAGACATCGGAAATATTGGAAACCTTGGAAGGTGGAATGATGAGTGCAGAGCGGCTGATAAAACAAGCTAAAGTTTGGAATAAGCTCCGATAATATCCAACTACTAAGAATTTTATTTATTTTAGACAAGCTAAAGTAACTGCAAAATCGACCAGGCTGAAAAGCCGAAGAAATACGTGGATATCATTTTTGAGCCCTATAAACGGAGCAATTATTTCCACACAGCCATGGAATATAACCAGGAAGATACCTGGCATTTTTAAAAACAATGTTCATTTGTAGTTTTTAAGGACCAATGGACAATTTATAACGGATATTAAGGAAATGGCAAACATACTGGGTGAGGCTTACTCTAAAGTAGCTAGTGCAGCTTCGTACACATAAGAGTTTAGGTCTTGCAAAACAAATGGAGAAAAACATAGTTTAAACTTCTCTAGGAACTCTATAGAGGAATGCAATTCCGATTTCAGTTATATGGAGCTAAAAAGGGTACTACGAAAATACTGTTCACTTTCACATGATAAATCATTTTAGTGAAATATCTCTAAAAATATGGTGAGTTTTTTCAATCGAATTTGGCATAAACATGGTTTTCTTAACTTATGGAGAAATGCAATCACAATTCTGACTGCAAAACCAAGAATAGATGCTAATGGCCCAAGCAATTATCGACCAATTGCACTAACTGGCAGTCTAGGTAAAATTTTAGAGCGAATGATTAATGTTCGCTTAGTCTACATTCTTGAAGAGAAAAAATGGTTATCCCTTTTCCAAAGTGGTTTCCGCCTTGATAGAAGCACATCTATCAGTGAAGCGTTTGTGAGCAGGAAACGTCTGGTATCAATAATGTTCTATATGGAAAAAGCATACGGAATTATGTGAGATTTGTACATAATCGGTCTTCATGGAAATTTACCTATTTTTATTAAAAACGTTTTGAGAACGAGAACTTTTCATGTTCCATTGGGTAATATTTTGAAGACGAGGGAGTTCCACAAAGAAGCGTCCTGAGTGCTATTTTATTTATTATTGAAATCAACGATATCATCAAAAAATACCCCACCGAGTGCTCATGGTACATTGTTTGTCGACGATTTTCAAATACATTGCTCCAGTGAAAACATGGATTTCACTGAAAGAAACTTCAAGAAGCTATTAACAACATATGTGAATGGGGGGAAATTAACGGTTTTGTTATTTCTGCTCAAAAATCGGTTGCAATTCATTTTTGTAGAAGACGTGGGCTGCATTCGGATCTCAAACTCAAACTAAACAATCAAACGATTCCTTTTGTGTCTGAAGTAAATTTCTAGGCATAATATTGGATTCAAAACTGACTTTCAAGTAGCATAAATTATCCGAAAAGAAAATGTATGCTCCCCTTGAACTTAATGAAAATTCTTTGTAATTCAGTGTAAAGTAACTGTTTACTCAAAATATATAGAAATTTAGTGAGATCAGAACTGGATTATGACTGTGTTGTATACGGATGTACTGCGAAGTCTACTTTGCGACATCTTGATTCTATACATAAACAGGGTTTACGGCTTTCAGATGGAACATTTCGAACTTCCCCCTTTCAAACATTTATATTTTATGTGACGAGCTTCCTATAAAATTTAGATGAGAAAAACTAGCTCTTAATCTGTTTTTTAAAATTAAAAGTAACGATTCACATCCACAATTGCATTACAAAGTTATACATTCTATTTTTGGCTCTTTATTTTCAATGAGATCATCCTTTCGTTCCACTTTTGGTTTTAGAGTAGGAATAATTCTTAGAGATCTAAATATAATTGACTTCCCAATTCTAAATTCCTTGGAAAAAATAACTTAATTTTATTCATATTTTTGAAAAATGGAACTAGTCCTCAACACTAAATTTAATTTACGAATCATTATTTCATGTTCCAGACAACAATTTTCGGATTATGAACCAGTTTTTAATAATGGATCCAAGGCAACTGACATGGTGGGTGCGGCTATAATTATCAGAGACACTGTAATCTCAGAAAGATTAAAAAAGTTTTGTTCCGTTTTCACATCTGTAAATTATCCTACATACCGGCTCTGATAAAAATTGTAGAACAAGATTATAAAAAAAACATTTTTATATACAGATTTAAAAAGAGGCATTGAAGCATTAAGAAATGGTTCTTTATCAAGACATCCCTTGGTGCTTAAGTGCATTTAATTTTTTATTAAATTAGCTGAGAGAGGAATAAAAGTAATATTGTGTTGAAATTTCGGACACTTGAGAGTTGTTGAAAACGGAAGAGCGGATAAAGCTGCAAGAAGTTCGGCAGCAATGACTAAAAGTTTTGCTCCATTAAATGATGCAGTTCAAGTTGTAAAAACCGACTGCAGAAAAATTTGCAGAGCTTTTGGGATCAACAAAAGCAGAGTAAGTTATATGAAATTCATCCCTTGATAAAGCTTTTTAAGTCTTGTAAGTTAAACCAGAGGCAATCAGTCCTTTTAAATCGTTTTCGAAATGGCCATGCAAGATTGACACATAAGTATATCATAAATGCAGAACCTGTATCCCTTTGTTCCCATTGTCACTGTATCCTTTCAATTAAAATATTTTTCTGCAATGCCGACATTTTAGCACATGTAGAAGAATCCATTTTGTGATAAAAAAAAAAAAAACTCAGTTGAAAGACTTGTTGGGTGATAACCCACATTCAAACTTATTTTACTTTTTACGAGGCATTGGAATTGATAAGCTCATTTGAGATTTTTCTGTTCTTTTCAAATTTCTTTTAGAATTTTTACTCTTCTGAAACGTTTGAAAACTCTGGAAAACATCTTAAAATCATGTGTTTGGCGCAGGATGGCCAAGTGTGACCAATTTAACCATAAAACCAATTTAGAAAGTGTGAATGGAATTTTAATGAAGTAGTAAAGTTATGTTGTGAATAAAAGTGCTGCCTGCTTTGCTCCGACTTATTAAAGGGGGGGAATAGGAAGGTGGGAAAAAATGGGTGAATAGTTTCAATAACAGTACTAAGATAAAAATCATAAATATATAGGTGTGAAATTAGTTTGAAAAGAACAATTAATGTCTAAATTGAAAGGAATATTTAAAATCCACTTTGAAATATCCTGAAATGCTGTATCTCAAAACATATTTAAACTTAAAGTATGGATGATGGATGTCACCTTTCAGGAAGAATCTTTGTCTCTTTTGAATCTTTGTCTTTAGGAAGAAACTTTGTCTTTTCTATTTACTCAGTCTCCATTCAAATTTTTTGATAAATATAACTTTGTGGAATCATTGTATGCATGTACAATCGAAAAATTTGTGAATACTATTGCATTTGTTGCATAGGAAAATCTTCTAAATTATTTATGTCTGACATTTACTAAAATCATTCTATAATAATGATCCCCATTCCTTAAACTTATTTTCCATTAGAATTAATCTGGTATCCTTCGAATATTACTATCGAAATAATAGGTTTTTAATAGATTTAGTCATTTTAAATATTTTAAAAAATAATAAGTTATAATGAACAACAAAACCAAATAGCTCGATATTCAACAACAGTTTTTCCATGTTATAACTTATTTATTTCAAAGAAAGGTTGTATTTTATTATACAATTTCTTTTTAAAGAATATGACTTATTTCAGACAGAATTTCTGTCATTTTCATAAAGGCCTATTCATTTTTTAGTTTAAATTATATTTCACATTTCTAGCATTATATTGTTATAAGTTTTCGCTGTTTTACGACAGATTTTCTTTGTAGTGTAACATAAAATTTAAAAATAAAAAATGGGGTCAAACTGTACGAAATAATAGGTAATAATTATAAAGCATATTTATTTGAAGTTAGTATTTTCATTTTTTTCGTAAAAGTTTTAATCGTATCCAAAAGCTTCTAAAACATTTAGGTAAATACATCTATGTGAAATGCATGATTCATGAAAGTTATTGATTTAAATAAAATTTCTTAAACTATATATATCAAAAACTTAAACATAATTTAAAGTATTGGGAAATTGAATATGTTTTGGCTACGTATCAGAAAACGGTGTTACCGGAACTGATTGTGTTAGCCTATGATAGTGACACATCTATTTGCAAGTACTAAAAGCAAGCTTGAAATTAGGAGTGTGTTAGTTCACGGAAGTATAAACAACTTGATTTTTATTGCGTTAAATATGTTAAACTTCATGCCAAAAGAGAGTATTTGGGTGAAATTTTACTACACTATTTTTTTTTAAATGCATTTGAAATTCTGAGAATCCGTGTTGTGATTTACAACTATCATGCTCTGTCATGAATGAAGCAATTTGTAGAGATTGGTCTAGATGCTTTACAAATAATGATTTTAATCTTGAAGATAAAGAATGTCATGGCTCACTGCAGGAGTTGGAAGACGAAAAGTTGGAGGCTTTATGACACGTAGACTCATGTCAAACGCTGGTTGAATTTGCAAAACAATTAGAAGTTGATCACAACAGTTTCGAAACATTTGAAAGCATTAGGAATAATTCAAAAGCAAGGCCAATAGTTGCCAAGCGAATCGAAGCTGAGAGACGTCGAATAGTGTATGTTCATGTGTGAACAATTGCTTCAATGGCAGAAAAGGAAGGAAATTTTGCATCGTATTAAAAATGGTGAATAAAAATCATGGGATAAACTCGTCTATGCATCAAAATCTTCAGCAAAGCCGAATATTCATGTTTCCAAACTTCTGCTCTGCATCAGTTGAGCATGGTTTATTATGACCAAATCAAATAAAGCTATCACAGAAGATCTCTACAGATTGCGATTAGAGCGATTAAGCCGAGCTTTGAAGGAAAAACTGCCGCTATACGAGCAGAAACACGACAAGGTCATTTTGCAGCATGACAATATACAAAACACGTAAAAACCTTCTTGAAAACTCTTAAGTTGGAAGATTTACCATACCGCAGTAATCACCGAAAAATGCCCTTTCCAAATACCATTTGTTACGGGCAATGAGACATGGCCTGACTGAGCAGTACTTCCGTTCTTTCAAAAATCGGGACCTTTTTCGTTTCTTAGATAGCCTCAAAAGGCATGTCGTTTTTCGACGTGAAGGCTAGAGATGGGCAATTCTTTCAATAACATGTTCTTTAATGATTTTTTTAATTAAGCGTTAATTTCATAAAAAAATAGCGAGAACTTATTCAAGGTCTCAGTACTTCAAGACTCTTATTCTGAAGTTATATTTCTTATTTTGTATTCGTACTTTGAATTTTATTCAATTTTATATTTTTAGTTTAATATACATATTTTAAAATTTATTCTATTTCTTCGAGGATTTATCGATAAAACTACTCTTATTATTTCAAGATTAAACGTAAACCATATATAAGGAAAATATTCTTTCCTCATAATCAGAATTTTCATGAAATGATTTATCTATTTTTATCTTTCAACCAGCTAAAATTACCCTTTAATAACTCACAGCAATTATCGATGAAATGGAAGATTATTCTTTTAAAGAGAGATGTCAAGAGGCTAGCGTGCCTTCTCTCAATTTCAGTAAATTTGTCCTATATAGTGGTAGGATGTAGTTGCTTCCGTGCTCCAACCAATAATAGAAGTCTTATAAAGAGTAATGGTCATTCAATAGCATTCGATTGGTCGAGACGTTTGACACGACATCCTTTACAACTTCCTCGTTAATGGCAGTAGGGGAAAGATATATGAGCAATGGAAAAAAAAAACAACTGGAAATCTACTTTCTTTATAGCATTATATCTTGTTCTGCAAGAAATTTTCTGCTTCTAAACTCATACGAATGCTGACATAATGAAGAAAACACAAAAAATAGGAAAATTAATGCAAAATTATGGCAAAAAAGCTGTGAATAAAATATATATTGAAATTAAATCTCTTTCTTGATAAAAACACAATGTTATCATCTGAATTTTCAAACCTTATTTATAGAAATTTAAACGATGTAGCACAAAATAAATTTAAGAAATAATAGTTATTAATATTTGAGTTCTGAAAACCCCGAAGGACAATAAGCATATATTTTATCATATGTATTTGTAGAAATATATATATCCTTGTTTGTTCCTGTTTCTATGCAAGATTAAAAATCTTACTTCTAAACTTAGACTTATATATCAATTCTTATAATTGATATATTGTCTTTATTAACGTAATTTAAAGAAACAATTTTTTTAAAACCATAACTTAAGAATTCATGAAAATTGGCATGTGCGGGTTAATAGAAGGAAAAATCTATTCATGAATGTGCAGATTCTGTAAGTGCAAATCACACATACCTCAAAACACAAAATATATTTTTTCTTATTTTATTTATTTGTTTTTATGCATTTAAAAAGCACAGATTTTACTTATCTACTAAAATGATTTATTTCACATGAAAGTTATCAGGTAGATTCTCAAAACATATTAACTAAACATATTATAAAAAAGAAATATTAAGAAAATAAAATATGCTACATGCACACCAATATTCAGATAATATGTATATTATTATGTTGATGTGTTTTAGACTATAATTTAAAACTGAAATAGACTAATAGCATAAAAATATTTATAAGGGTAGAAATAATATATAATAATAAAATGTATGTAAAAAATTATTTTACTACCATAATTAAGAAGTACCGAAATAATATATTTATTTGGCGCACATTAAGAATTGATATATAACAAAATGATATATTTATTATTGTGGTCATACATTAGGAAATTTTGAAATTAAGATTATAAACGTACCTTGAAAAATTTCAAAAATCAAGGTGAAAAATTATAGCCTCTAATGGAGATTCCCATTCTAAATACAAGGATTATCTTCCAAGTTTGTTAAACCTGCTTTCCAAAAAAAAAAGATGATAAACTTCTCCTTCGACAATTCCACATTTACTCTTTTCACTCTTACCAAGGAATCTTTTTGATCAACTTTGAAAAAACTTTATCCAGTAAAAATCTAATTAAAGAAAAGTCACCTTTTAATCTTTTCAGATTTTCCTTATCTGAAAATCCTCTAGTAATTTTACCTTTTACAGAGTTAGACCATCCACGCTGCCACAGATCCACAGCTTTGTTCTTTAAATTTATTTTAAATTGTGCTCTAGAATAAAAAGAATTATAATCCAGAAGTGGTTTTTGATTATGAGATTTGCAAGTTCATCAGATACCTTATTTTTTCTCTATGCCATTTGAGCTTATATCCAAATTAATTTAATTCCTTTTTCACAATTTTTAAAAAATATCTTATGTTTCTAATTCAAATATTATATAGCCATGTGAATGGACTTTGAATTTGAAGCGATTGCCGTTCTAGTATAAATTCAACAGAAAAATTTGTGATCAAATCTTCAGCTGTAAAGATCCAGAAATTATTTTACAGTCATAATATTCCCTTTTAAAATTTATTTTCTAGTGAAATTTACAAAGCGGCCGCCTTGTATATATTTTTGACCACATTTATAAATCAGTGACATATCTTTATACACCGATTCATTCTTTGAACTTTTTATTCATTTGATATTTTCTCATCTTTTTAAAACTTATGTGTTTGATGCCCTCTGTTGTGATTTGATAGGATCAAAGTTATTAGAATATATATCTCTTTATTATACAGTTCTTAACTATTATAACTCCATACTTCCACTCCATGAAAAGTGCCTTTTAAAATATGGTGAAACAGATTTCTTTAATAACGGCAACTCTCAATCCCAAATTTTTATAATTCTGATTTTTTTAAAATTTTTTAGGAATTATTACCAACATTAAACAAAGGCGGTATGAAGGAAATTTTGGAGACAGATACATTTCCTTAGTAATTGAATTCATCAGGAAACCTAATAAAGGAATTTGACCTGAATTTTTTTTTCATATTTAACTGAATTTTTGAGGAGAACATTTCATCCTTTTTTTGTTTATAAATGTTAAATTTCGAATTTTTGCTATAATTAAATTGAATTTTTTATATTACGATTTAGTCATAGCATATCTGCTCATTTCTGTGAATTTGTATAATGAGATGTTTTCAAAAGAATAATGAAATTATTTGAAAAGGCACAATAAGTCATCCAGCTGCTCATGACTCTCAATTCCTCACTGGCTACTAAAAAAGCAAGTCAAGAATTAAGGAAATGTTGTAGTATCGTAATGTCTTATGAGTAAAAATTACAAATATATCTTTTAAACGATGTTTAGAAGCTTCTTTGAAATTAAATTTTTCTTCAAAAAATGGATAATATCCTACTTCTCTATAATATATTAAGTATTAATAAGCTTTGAAACAGAAAACTTATGTTCGCTGACAAAAAAAGAAAGATTTCAGTACACAAGTTACAATAATTTTCTTTGTGAAAATATCTCAAAAACTATGATTTTAAATCATTTCATAACTATAATTCTGTTGAGAACTTTGAAGTAATCAACTGTGTATAATATTCAATACATTAATTACATTAATATGAATTCAGTATAATTTCTATATATTTCTTTTGAAGCATGCAAATATTTTTTGAATGTTTTATGATGTATTATTTATGAGATTTTAATCGAGTAATAGTAAAATGTCAGAACATTAGTAAGCGCGATTGAAGTTTTTATTCTTTTAATGCAAGGAGAAGGAAAGAGCAAATTGAAGATTGAAAAACTATGACTTTACGAACACATAAACATATTCAATATTTTATACAAATATTCCCAAAGATAAAAGTATTAAAAAAATGTTTTCGAACAAAATTCAAATGTATTTATTTCCGTCTGAGGCAGTATCAGAGACTTGAGGAATATTTCAAATTTAATTTCAGCGCAAATATTGCCTACAAAATATATAAAATGTATTAAACATATTTATTTCATAATAAACTGAAATAAATATTCTATCTAGCCTAACTTAGTTCGTCTACCTAATCTGATTTAATCAGTTAGAAGTAGCTGGTTTCTTCGCCAACCGTTAAGAGAATTGACAAGACATTTCCTAAACAAGAGCAGTCTTTTCATTCATTATCTTCTCGAATTAGAGAGAAATTCGAAACTAGCATCTAAAAATTATTTTTTGACCTCGTTGCATTACACTGTTTCTGCCATTAAATCTGAAATTTTAACTTAATTTAACTGTTAAAATTGATAAAAATAATAAGTAAGCATAAAATATTTTTTTGGACCTTAAATCATTTATTGATGACTAATTCATTCTTCATTGCAAATCTTTTTTTTTTAAATTCTGAATCGTAAGTTGTTATTAAAGTTTTAATAAAAAAGTCAAGGATCATCAAGAACTCTAGAAAAAGTTGTCCCTAGTTTGTTCATTAGATTTTTTTGGTTTCTTAAATATAACTTTATGAAATTGCCTTGCAAAATGACAAAAGTTAGCAAAATTTAGTCGAATTCAAAATTTAAATATTTGGTAAGAAATAAGTCCTTAAATTCAGACAAATAAAAGAAGTTTGAAGGAGTTAACAAAGCTTACGGTAAATAAAATGTATGTAAAAACATTTTTACGACAGAAAAAAAGGTAATCGGATTTTCTCCATTTATTACTTAAAATCCGTTATAAATTCATGCTACTGGTCTAGATATTAATAAAATGAATGTTAAAATTTAAAACTAAATAAAATATGCTCGAATTTTGAGTAATAATTTATTAATAATTTTTTTTGAAATTCACTTTCGAACTTTGCTAATTACAATACACAGACGCTTTGCAAAGAAGTACTTAATTTTAAATCCTACATCTTGCACTATCACATTTATTTTTTTATATTTAGTGATTATTTACTCAAAATGAATCAACTTAACAAGATCACTCTTAATTAATATATTTATCTTAACCAAAAAAACTGAAACATTTCAACGAAAATTTTATAATTATTTCTTCAAAACGGTTCTATTCATATAAAAATAAATGTATTTTTAAAGTTGAGAAATTAAAAAACCATCGTGTTGAGTCGATCCCTTTGGGACCAATAATTATCAAAGTTTGAATGCAAACATTTGAACACACTCCACTATAAAGGTGAATGTATTACATAATAATATAGTAAATTATTTAATATGCTCATAAAATTAGCATGCATGAAAATATCATTAATAAATTCTTATTTATAGGCTTATTATACGTTTGTATTTAAAACGTAGTAAGATAGAAATTCTCGAATATAGAATTCTCGAATGTTTTGCTTAGAATGTTTAACAGAATTTAAAAGTCTGATAAATACAATTTAAGAGAAAGAACTTGCACTTAAATTTGCAACATTCTTTCTTCTACAGAATAAGGGAAAAAATAACAATTATTGAACGAAAATAAAGATATTGCAGAAAATTTGTAATTAGAAGTACAACATACATAAGAAAACATTTATTTCATTTTATTTTTTAAATCATATTATATACTAAACAAATTCATTTTTAATTATTCTTATTCTGTATTATTGTTAAAGAGTGGTTTGCAGTTTATATTCATAATTCAAAATGTGTGAGGAGATATTCGCACTCATTTGAATTAAGTAAAAGAATTGAAATATACGGAATTTTTTTTTAAATATTCAGAACTTTTCTGTCTTAAAGGTCTTTTTTTAAAACCTCATTAATATGATTACTTAATCACATTTTTTCCCATAAATTGTAAAACACTCCGATGAGCTAGGATTAAAAATTCATCAACAGTATTTTATAAGGTATTTTTTTAATTTCGGTCATTTTGTTAGAAACTATATTTATTTCCAAGAATATTCCTCATGAGAATAGTAAATGCGCGGAAGGCTTAATTTTGCAAATTAGATTTGGAATTTTGCAAGGAAAGCAAGACATGTATTAGATTAAAAAAAAATGTTGAAATGACCAACTCCTCTAGTAACATACTTCTAAAATGCCTTATTTACTATATCCTAAGAGAGATTTTATGGTTTTTATTTAGTTATTTATTTATTTTTGCATTTTTATTTCTTGTAGGTGGATTTTTTTCATTGATCTCTAATTTTTCATGAAAAAAAATATTTTTGCAGTAAATTGAATATTTATCCTAGATTTATTTTAGAATTTATTATTAAACATGGTTTTGTTGCACTTACTTGAAATACAAGAATTTATAAAAATTTTCGCAATGTGGACACAAAATGCTTAGAAATGAAATTATAATAGATATAACTAAAATATAAGGTTAAACGTTTTCTTTTTAGAAAAATAAACTAGGAAGCCTTAACACCTTTTGTAAAATCAAAAATGTGTTTTTGTATTAAATCATGAACTCTTAAATATATTTTTAAAAATAATTTATAAATATAAATTATTTATTTTCTCATAAAAGTAAATATCCTTTTCAGATATAGAAATGTAAAATGTAGTAAAGACTTTAAATTTATTTGAAATTACTCGTATTAATTTTTATCGTATATGTAAGTTTAACATAATTCTAAAAACGAATTTTATTTAAAAAATTCCTTTCACAAAATAAATCTATCGAAGCCAAATTGTGTTTAATTAATATCATTAAAAATATATATCTTTGACAAAAAAGAAAAAAGTACACCACCTTCTAATTTTATATCTTATCGAATTTGCTAAAGTTCCATGATAAAAAATAATTTATTTCATTAGGCACACACACACACACACACACACACACACATAAGATAAATAACACTAGCTGCAAGCAAAAGTAAATAACAGAAAAAAAGCTACTAGAATGATACTTAAAAGCAGTCGGAAAGAAGATATTTATATTTTATCCGTAACTTTCATGATTAATCTTTTGAAGCAGTTAACAAAAACTAGAATTTTTATTAAACAAACGCGTAAGAGCGTGCATAATTCAATTATTGTTTTTTATGCCTATTATTTGTCTTCATGTGGTTGAAATTAAAAACTTACATAAAGCATTCGCTCTTATTTTCCTGACAGAAATTTGTTTTTATTCTTATAATTGCGTTTTTAACTGTTTGTGCACGCATTTGAATTCTTTTCGCATGAATTGATTAATAGCATCAGATGGATACATGGTCTATCGGTCTTGGCATAATAAATCTATTGTATGCAGTTGTGTGAAAAAAAAATCGTTACTTTTTTCCCCAGACTAAAAGCTGATGAATGAATAGTAACAACAGCGTGTTAGAACGAAAATGCATTGAGGTAAGCGAAAAAGTAAACGTCAATTTTTCGTGACTATAAAACGTAAATAGTAATTTTACCCATCGCTGAAACTTAATTGAGTTTCTTTTAAATTAATTTTTAAAGTAGTTTTATTCTTTTTATTAATTCTTTCTTTCCATCTTTTTTTTTTCTTTTTATCCTAAATATCTTTTTAAATATTTTCCTATTTTTTGTATACTTACCTCTTCAGTTCTTTAAATTTTCTTTAGATTTTTGATACATATAGCTTTAGGATATTCTATTTGAATCTTATTTATAACTAGCCGCCTTTGGCGACCAGCTGGTTCGCCATGAGTAAAGCGTTCTAAAATTTTCAATTGAATCGCATATTCATTAGCCTTGAAGTAATTCCGGGCATTGATTGACCTGAAATTAATATTTTCTTTAAGACGATGGACGGAAAGTTCTAAAAGTACACCTTTTCGTAATAATATTCTTTAATTTTATAAATCAGTCAGTTTTAACCATCGGTTATGCTTCCAAAATATTAAAAAAAAAATTCGGTGATGTTGCCAAAATATTAAATGTTTTTTTTTTTTAAAGAAAGCGAGAAAGGGAAAAGTATTAAATTAATGATACAGATATTGCAAACGATTACATAAATATGCCATTGAGTCGGGATTTCAATGCATATCCTGTCTAAATTCAATCATGTTTACTGTAAAAAAAGAAGTTTATTGAGTTAATGATATAGATATTGCAAACGATTGTAGAAACCTTTGCTTTGCATTTATTTTTTAAAGAAAATACCACATTTTATATTTCTTTTATTTTATCCAGTCACGTGCTGAAAGTTGCATTTCTTTAGATTTATTTTGTGATGATAATTTTTTTTTTATTTGAACTTTCGGCATTCTTTTATTTTATCCAGTCACGTGATAAAAACATGGTTAAAATGTTTCTTTAAAAATTCGTTAAAAATAGAAGCTTACATTATAAATTAAAAAACTGTTACCGTTAGAAAGCTAATTTTTTAATCTTTAAATTGATGTAAAAATCATGTTTATGCGATCATATTTTCGGATGTTATAGCGGAAAAACATCGAAATTTCACTTAAATTTTAATTAATTCAAATTCTAATTAAAAATTCGAAAACGGGGCTCCGAGGTGCACATTCTGGACCTCTAATGTATACATGTACCAAATTTGGTAGCTGTAGGTCCAACGGTCTAGCCTGTAGAGCGCCAACACACACACACACACACACACACACACACACACGCACACACACACACACATTGAGCTTTATTATAAGTATAGATATAGATATAGATGAATCATGCCTTTCTTATCAATGTATTGAGATATATGGTTTGGAATAATTTGTTTATTGAAAAATTAATATTTTATTACTTTCTAAGAATTATTTCGCACAATTTAAACATCTTTCTTTTTAAAATTTTATGTTACAACCAAAGTTAAAGATATACAAATTTGAACTTTTATTTCCTAAGAATGTGAGCATCGAATCGTGCTTTTATTTTCGCTTCACATTGAAATTATCTAATGAAAATCATTTTTTAAAAAATGCATTGAAATTAAGGAAAGAAATAAGGCCAATTATATAATCAGGTTTCATGATCAGGTTTCATAAAATCATCACTATCTTACTCCTAAGACATAAGCAATTAAACTGTCCTAGGAGTATTCATTAGTACATAGTAGAAACTGTTATTTAAAAAACATAGGTCTTATTTATGAATAAAGCTACGAAATTGTGTATTCTATGTAAAAAGTAAATTTTTGCTAAATTATATTTTGTTATTTTAAACCTTCAAAAATTATTTAACTTATTGTTTATTTAATTAATTTTTATTGATTAAAATTATTACTTCAAAAATTATTTTTACTTCTACCTTGTACAGAAAGAGTTTTAATTAGACCATCATATTATTTGTATGCCCTGACATAAAAACCTA
>JAPMOQ010048382.1:6050110-6093312 GCA_026543055.1 Argiope trifasciata
GCCATTCTGGTCTAATACCTTTTGCCATTCTGGTCTAATACCTTTTGGTAGTAACATGATTACACGCTCATAAAAGTTTTGGTCTTTGCTGTAAAAAAAAACTGATCGAGGTGGTTTTTGGCCTCCTCATTTGAAGGAAAAATTTTGCAAATCAGTTCTGGTACTGATGTACTGTTAACACATCTTCTCCACACATATTGGCTAATTTATTTCTGGCTTGAACAGCATTTTTACCTTTTATAGCAAAAAAGAAAAAAATGACGAAAATGCTGTTTATTGCTCTCCATATTTAAAAGGGCACCAACCAAAAACTACTTCGAAGAATCAGCTGCACTTTTTCACACTCAAGCCTTGCTATATCAGCTCTTAAAACATAAAATGATTTTGCGGTTTAAGTATGAAATTGGGTGCGAAAAATGCAATTAAATCCTTTGTCAGGAAAAAACGAAATTACTTTCCGAACAACCTAATATAAGAAAACATTGATGTAAACGTGGCTATATTTTTAATTAATAATTCCAATCAAAACACAGTAATTTGTTAAAAAATATTTTTTAGTCAATGATTGACTAAATATATTGGTACATTACGGCAAAATATGAAGGGCTAAAATTAAAATTTGAAGTTATTTGTACTGGTATATTTTAAAAAAGATAAGATTCCTTGAGAGTTTAAAAATTATATTCTCTGCAATTTTATGGTAATTTTGATAAATAAATTTCTTATTCTTTTATTAAACATTTCCCTACCGTTTTCTGAAAAAGAAACATTCCGTATTTTTCTATTCTTCACTGAGCAGTATTTTCTAAACTTGTAACTGAAACTTAAGTATTATGGTTAAGTAAAAAGCATTGCCATTTGGTACAAATATAAGAATAAATTGATGTTGGATGGGAATTCTTAATCTAGTAGATCGCTTTTGAAACACTCAGTTATATTTATGTTGTAATCTACTAAGAGAAAATAAAGAGATATGGCAAGTGATATAAATATGTACTTCTTGTAACTGGGAGATTGAAATTTTTAGATTCAAACCATAAGTTGTCAAGTATTATTTATCAGGACGGATTTAATTTCGATTTAATTTCTATTTTTCCACCACTGCACATTTATTTGATTGCTTTAATGAAATTTTCAAAACTTATACATGAATATTTCGAAAAATGTGAAAATTCAGAGAATAACACTTTTTTTATTTGCAGCAAATTTCCATTGCATTTTTTTGTCATTGCTCGTGGCTAACTATCGCAAAACTATCTCTGAAAACACTTACATTATTTCTTTTAAAATCCATGATAATGTCCTTTTTTTTCTTAGAATATTTTTTTCTTTGTTTCTGATATATAATAAGCAGTGGGAAGTATTAATTGCAATTTGATAAATATTACAAAAGGTTGATCCAGGTAGTTTTAAAATGGATGAACATCATTAAAATTCAATATGAAACTTCAATGCTAGTGACAATTAGTTTCGATACTTTGTCATTAAATCTCATAAATCGCCCATTTTTGAAGCCAAGATTCCCTTCTGGTTTTTGGTTTGGTGAGATATAGACGAAAACCCTGTCATTTGAAAGAAAAGAAAAATAACTAGGATAAAATAAATTTATTTCACCAATCTTGGACTTATAGATATTTAAAGTTATGATAATTTGCATTCTAAAATATTATTAAATCAAATTGTTTGAAATCGAAACTACGAAATACGTATTTTTTTCAACTGGAATAAAAACCTGACTCATGCTCAGTAATAAATATTTCTTTTTTTTCTTTTCTTTTACTTTTTTTTTTGAAAATAAACGATTTTTATGCATTATATTAAATATTAACAGTATATTAAATAATAGTTGAGTGAAATTTAAGTTATATGCTTATTATAATTATTAATTGTACCTAATATGAAATTTTAATTGAATAAATAGATATTCTATAATATCCATTAATTCCTCAAAACTATCACCCAATTTTCAAAACAGAACTTGTACTTTGGCATTTTGTCTCTAAATTATCACGTTTTTATACCTTATTTCAATGAATAATTGTACAAAATTAAATACGGTTAGAGTACAATATTTTTCATGCAAATAACCTCAATTTAAATCACAAATGTGATTTTTGATAATTATGACTACGATTTATTATTTTAAACACTTTATCTGTATTCATAACGTTTTTTTTTTTTCATTCCATTGCTATAATCTATTGAGCAAACTATCTACCAACTATTAGCTATTTCATAAACTATATGAAAAGCATGAGAAAAAGAAAAAAAATATTTGGGACATTAAATATTGAAAATTTATAATTTTCAATTTTAAAATTTACATAAGCACTCAAATAACACTTTTATCATTCTTTATTCAAAAGTTAAATTAATTTTTATCATAAATTTCAAGACAGTATTTTTTATATTATATAGTGGCTTGCGAGATTTTTTGCAAGAAAATAATGGAATTTCATCATTCATCATTCAGAATTTTGATTTTAAATCATAAAGTTTGGCAAAGTTTATTCAATATCTGATGGTCTGAGCATTTTTCACTATCGGTCGAAACACGTGCGTAGTATCCAAGTTTCCTCTGCTGAATTTCGTTCTCTGTCGTAGTCATAACTTTAAATGAATCTTAAAGTTTAGTAAAAAGCAATTTGACTCCAACTTTCATTAAAAATGAAAAAAAAAACATGTTATCCTTTTTTTCTTTTTCTAGTTTCACCCAATGAAGTTATAGGAAATGACATGTAACAATTTCCAGAACTTCAAAGCAAACATATAAAGGTTTGATGTCAAAACAATACTGCTCTTGTAAAAGCAGTCGAAACAAAATATTACGCTAAATATGAAGGCAATCTTTAAAAAAAGTAAACTGGAAATTTCTATTCAGTTTCCCTAACTTGTTTTGAATTTTCGAAATATTTAAGCTGCGTCAGTCATCCTTCAACTTTTAAAAATTACCATTATGAATAACCACCATAAATTCGATTCTTTATTCTTTTAGGTTGGCATCCCCCTCCCTTGTAATTATCTCAATGAGTGAATTGACTAATAGAATTTCTAAATCTGTAGATCTTTTCTTACTTTGTTTCTAATTTCTTTAAAATGACTTTACAATAAATTTTAAAAGCATACCACGAAACAAAAAATTATATTGGTTTCCGTTGATTGGAAATTGTCTTGTTTTAGTTCGCATGTAAGTTTTTGTTGTTAGCAGACTCATTTTTTTATACATATTGTCTTATATTGATGATGCCTATTGTGTTGCTTCACGGATTCCATTCGTCAAAATTTTCTGCTAATGGAATTCCAACACTCTCATAAATGGTTCCTATCATATTCAAGAACATGAATATGTTAGGAACCATTTACATATATCTTTTCTCCCTTTAAAAAAATATAAAGATTGTGTTAAAAGAAAAAAAAAATGAATGCAGAATGAAATGAATATACGATTTAAATGGACTTACTTTGCGAGATTCATTAAAACATATAATTCTACGTTATTATTTATATTATGTTAAATTTTTGCCATCTCTATATTTTTCCCTAACAAGGGCATAATTATTACTTAAAATTTATTGAAGGCTTCTAAATTGCCCCAAAATAAAACATTTTCTTTAAATTTTACAAGTTATTTTGTATTATATGTTATTACCTCTTGCCATATAGACCAGAACTAAAAAATACAAGTTAATCTTTAACTTTACAGATAATTAAGTAGAAAAATTAAATTGAAATTTGAAAATTCCATTCATTAACATTTTACAGGAGAGGTGTGGTAGACGAGATCTCATTTCATTTACATTCAAATTAAATTTTCTAATGAATGTATTTGTATGAAAATTACCAATATATTTTGCAGATATTTTTCTTGGTATATAGATATGTTTTAGAAGTTTTTCAAATTATATTACCAAGAAAGTAAATGCGTTAAAACATGCATTTTTTCTCAAATCACGTGTTACAGTAAATAATATTTTTAAAGAAATATATTACTTTATACCTTTTAAAACGTATTTATTTTTCCAATATATAAAGGCATATAGAAATCAATATGATGAAAAATTCAACAATTTTATGAAAAATAAATATATTGGAAATGGGTGAAATCGAGATTTTTTTATCAGCTTGTGTTACTTTCATAGCACGGTTTTCCAGGGAATTTTAAATATGCAGTTTAATAACAAATATATATATATATTATATTTTACATTTTGTTTTCAAAATACATTATCACTATAAAATTAATTCTATTTTGAGCTTACATATCATTATCAGTTGAATGCGAACTTTCATCGAAAAACTCTTCTGTACAATTTTCCTTATCATTAAAATCACTTTCTATTTCATTTAAAAGTGTCTCGAACACTACAAAAAGAATAAGTAAATTGGATGATATTTCTAAGCTTAAGTTTAAGCGCAATTTGTTCAATTTGTTTAGCTCCTTTGAAAGAAAAATAACACTGATACTGAAAAGGGAAAAATTTTAATAACGTTTTATGTAAAGTTTTTATAAATAAACTGGAAGCAAAACTTTTAACTCGCAGCATATACTTTCCACACCTTGCAAATCTAACTTACTATATTTTTACTTCTAAAAGGAAACTAAATTATAAGGAATAAAAATAAAGGAAAAGAAGGAATTTAAATTATAAGAAAGGTCTCTTGACATTTTTCAAGCTGGTTGACACAATATAACTCGTCAAAAGCTAAGAAATATAATTTCAAACTATTTTCTATTTTCTCTTTATAGATGGCATTTTAAATTTATTTGGGATTTTGGTGTATTTTGCGATATTCTTTTTTCTTTCATTTCGCAACTTGCTCGATTCTTAGTGGAACATTATTCTATATAAATAATATTCTTTATAAAAATTTCATATTTTTCTTCAAATCATAAAATTCAAAATAAATAATTATGCAGCAAAATTTTGCATCATTTTGTTTTAATATTTTTATTATAGGCACCCAGTGTATTTATTTCTTTTATATATCCAATGAATTTATTTTCCAAATTATAAAACGAATTTGTTACTCGCTTTATAAAATTATTTTATATCTTTTGAATTTATTCTTACCTTTCTGTTAAGGATGTATTAACAATTTTATTTCGCATTACAATGATCAATACTACAGTGATTCAAGAAAATCCTCCCCCCTCCTATAGTCCATATTTCTTACTGCAGTTTCCGATTTAACAACTTAGTAAAACATGGACAATTTTTCGGGGGAAATAATGAAAAAATGAAATAAAAGTTTGTCTTCATTGAAAAATATGTCTGCTTATTTCCTTATCTAGTCAATTGCCTACATTTGGAAAATAATTAAAGAAATAAAAATAAATTCGAATGCCTGTTGGCTAAATGTGTTATTATTATAGGTGCCTTGTATTAAATATTAATATTGCTTTCACCGAAAATATTATATTGTCTTGTTTTTGCTTAGATATATAGATGAAACTTGTGACAATAATTCATTCTGCTGGACGATTTTATATTTTGCATATTTATCAAATGAGTATGGGGTAAATATTTAACAAGAGAGTCAATTTATATTTAATCCTTTAATTGCGCTGCTCTTTTTTCAAGAAGATACTGATTACCATATTTCCTAATAAATAAGAAAGAATTTGAAATGTGAAACAGAGATTCCTTGTTCAGTTAAATATATTTCTAAACTCTTTCTAGTACTAAATACTTTTTAAAAGTTTTTGCAAAACGTTTTCGTCTGTGCTGAAAAGATTTAATTTGCTTTTTTTAATGCATATAATTTGAAAGAATCTAATGTTGATTGGTAAACAATTATTTACATAAAATATATTCTAAATTGTATTGCCAATCTTAAAAATTCATGATCATGCATGAATTTAGAGCATTACAGTAATTCTTTTGAAACGATAATAATTTTGGAATCTGAATATTTATTTATGGACAAAACAATAAAATTGGCTGGTAAAAGAATACCTTAAAAATTAAGATTTGTTTGACTTTTTTCAAAAAACAATTGCAAGCCTGAAACTCTACAAAATCCCTTTTTCAAAAACAAAATTTAAGATATATTGCCATACCTCGAACATGGTTTATATGAAAATGATTAATTAAATGAAAATGGTTATATCATATTAAGCAATCTTAAATACAATAACTTGATCATTGAACAAGTATTACAATAACTTGAACAAGTATTACAATAACTTGAAATATTGTTAAAAATTATTATCAATTGAAAAGGCTGCCGCTTTTTTAAAAAAAAAATGCAAAAAAAAATAAAATAAAGCAACAGTTAAACAAAAATGTTAAATATTCACAAAGTTAAATTGCTTAAAGCAAAAAAAGCGGCTGTTTAACTCATTAACCCCTGTTGTTACTTTGAAACAGCGATCAATATAAATAAATATATAAAAATAACAATTAAACAAATTTTTGAATAAATTACAGTTTTATGTTAAAGAATAGCATTACTAACAAATCAGTAAAAAAATGACTTAAATAAATAATTTTACACCTAATAATCGATGTTTTACTTTAGGTATTTTTTGGTTCAAATTTCCAAACTCATTTTTTCCTTAGAAAAAAAAAATGGGGTTTGGTTGTGAAATACATTAGTCAAGGTCACTCTTTGGCAACACATTCCACAAAGCAGGTGTTTCTGTGGGTGTGGAGGGGAAAGTAAAAACATGTGTTGCGATCTCGCAACGTCAGCGGAAAGCGGTTAGACTGTTATGCAACGTGCAACGTCGTGATGTTTCGGAGTTCCGCGGTGTGACAAATTGGTCACGAGCACCTCCACATCATAATTTGGAATAGAAACTTTAATTTGTAATATTTAGGGAAAGTTAAAATTAATGAACTAGTTTAGACGAGCGCCGTAAAGCTCTAACGTCATGAAATTTGGTATTTAACATTTTTCCTTTTATTTTCCATTATTAATGGATTGAGAATAATTAATTAATATAAAATAATTTTTTAGACTATTTATGGGGTAATTGAGAGTAATAATTAATGGAGTTACGTTGCACTTGCCTTTTCTATTGGGACTGATCTATTTTTCTTATTTAGTTCGAACAATTTCCGGAATTTCGCACGTGCAGCTCATCGTAGCTGTCTTTGCCGAAACAGGTAAAAATTTTGATAAAAGTTAATCCACCAGATTGGTAACAAGTTAATTAATTCTCAGCTTTTTCACTGAGGGAAAATTTATATAGATATTGTCAAGTGCAGCCGAAAATTCAAGTCGCATGCACTTGAATAAGAGCCCTTCGTGCCAAATTTTATCAAAGGCTTTGGCTACGTCTAATTAGACTGCTTTCCTTCTTGAAAGATTTCATTTCAGTTCTTGCACCTTATTGGCAGGAAATTTTTATCGTCTGGGGTTTAAAATGCGTAGAACAAGATATCTTACTTTTTAAGCAGCTTTGGAAAACTGTGGGTGTGGAGGGGAAAGTAAAAACATGTGTTGCGATCTCGCAACGTCAGCGGAAAGCGGTTAGACTGTTATCCTTCTTGAAAGATTTCATTTCAGTTCTTGCACCTTATTGGCAGGAAATTTTTATCGTCTGGGGTTTAAAATGCGTAGAACAAGATATCTTACGTTTTAAGCAGCTTTGGAAAAAAAAATTCGAACAAAATTCCGAAGGCGAGATGCACATGAGACCGATAATGTTGTCATACCTCCAGTAACAGCAGATGCTTGTGATGAAGAAGGTAATGAAAATATTTTAAATTACGATAATGAAGTTTTGTCTAGGGATATTGCAGGGGAAGTTGAAGTTCATGTAAGGAAGAAGTTAGATCTTCACAAAAGCTCTACTGGGAAAAAAAAGGAAGAATTACGATGGAAAAAAAGCAATTGATAAGCATCAACCAAAAAAGGAAAAAAAAAAGCTTCAATTAATCGTATCAAACAAATAATAGAAGATAAAACTAGTGAAGGTATTTTCAATTTCTTTTTATTCAGATGTTTTGTCACTTGAGGAACTGACCAATTTATGTTGTCATCAGAAAAATCGATATTTGCAAGTTTCATTGATGTTGCACTAACAAATGCTTGGAGAATATCAAGATTTCCTGAAGAAAGAAGTAAAATGTCACTGTTGAATTTCAGACGAGAGGTTGTTCTTTATCTGTGACAGACGCCCTTCGATAGTGAGATAAATAAGAAAAGATCTGTTACTGGACGTCCGAGTAAATTCAGCCTTACAAAACCAATATCCGAAGGACATTTTACTGTTAGAAGACTACGTTGCAAAGCCACAATCAAACTATTTATTCCTGCAATGTTTTCAAGTATGATATGGTTCACTACAATTGTGGTGTAAAACATACCACAATAGTAGTGAAGCATATCATACTTGAAATTTATATCACCTTATTCTTACAGAATAAGCTTGTCAACTACATTTATGTGTTAGTTTTTAATAAATTAAAATTTTCAAAGGTGTGTTTTGACTATTTTAAACCTTTTAATAAACTCACAAAAGTTTCTAGTTTTTAAAACGTGAAGAAAATACGGTATAGTGCTCATTGATAATGATGAACATTTGTACTTCTTTCCCTCTGACGTTGAGCCAACTCAACACCCTATATTTTTAAAGGCAAGTGCAATTTCCTTATTTTTACTTTAAATTACTATTGTAATCATAATACTTGGCCCTCTACCGGCCGTTGCCATGAATAATCAGGCCATGTCTTGGAAGCGAGTGTAAAGCATGATGTAGTCCCCGAGTATTATTTTAATGCATATATGTTAAATGTTATTGTCTTAAATAGTTTTGTCCCCTTGTAAATCACGTCCTTTAATGTCATTAAATGTATTTTTAACTAAATTGGCATTATTTTTTGATTTTAATATTTTACTCTGACAGAATTAAAATTTTGGTGCCCTTTCGGTCACACTTTTAGAAGTGGTCGAAATAATAACTTGTATTGTTTGCATCAAAAACAAATAATAATTTTGAGTTTTGGCGTTTAATGGGTTAACTAATGTGTGATTTTCGCAAAAAATATTCATATTAAACCTTAATAATTAGGTACCCAAAAACTAGGAAAATGTTTACGTCTGTTTCATAAATTCTTAGAAATATTTCTCATTTTACAACATGAATTTTGATTCTTGTAGAGAAATTCAAATTACTTTCAATTAATCATTCAATTATTAAAACAAAACAGAAACTATTCACATATATTTAACATTATTAAAACTAAGAAAAATTAATTTTTTTTGTATAATGAAACGTAATTGAGACTAAAGAAGACTTTTAGTTTAACTTTGCTGCGCATTATGCAGGAAATATAGTTTGTTTGGTTTAATTTTACAACTTAACAACATTCTGTAAAATCTAATTAAATATGTATGATTTGTTTTTCAGATGTTTTCACTGCAATTCGCCATTAGTAAGTTAAAATATCTTCAAACCATATAATATATATTCCATTTTTCTGTTTAATAGTAGAATTTTGAAAAAAAGTATGGAGAAACACGTACTTCATAACAACTATCAAATTGAAAAGTTACGTTTTTTTTTTTTTATTTTTTTTTTATTTGCTTTGCATAATTTAAGAAATTAATTTTAAATGTTTAGCCATGGCTAATTTTAGAGTTATTTTCCAGTTTTATAAATGAAATTACTGCATATGAACTTGTTTCAAAAAGCAGTTAATGTCAATGATATAAAAAACACAGTTTAACTAGTGCGATTTTAGTAAATGAAAGGAATAAAAAGTTTGGATCTAATATTGTGTTTGAAGTTTATAAATTAATTTCCAATAGTACTTAATTCCTTTCATGAAATCCTTTGTAATATGCCGGAAAACTGTTCATAAATTTAAAATTTTATAATTGTCGCTTGATTGCATACTAGTGCAGGAAGTTTATAATCATATTTCAAGCAAAATGCCAAGAATAAATTTACTACATATAAATAGTTTTGTTTACTTATGATGTACAAATAATAATTCAGTTCACTTTTTGAAATAGAAAAAATAAAATGTCCGTCCGAACTATCAAACCATAGCAAGATGTAAAAAAAAGTGTTTTCTAAACTGCAGCTGTCCAAATGATTATTCATCTCCCATGCTTTAGTACCACGTTTTTACAAATCCTAAATATTCTTTCCAATACTAAAATCGTGTTCCACACTTTTCACTAAATCAAAAGGTAAACATTTAAAAAATAACATATAAAACTTTACAGTAAAATGATGGAAATAAATAAAAATCTCCCTTTAAAAAAATCATAGATTTTTACCCTTTATTCTGTATTCTATAATAGTATCATATTTTTGTGACTTTTTGTTTATATGCATTCTATTGTATAGTGTTTTTCTATTTATAAATAATATTACATTTCATCAAGGAATAAAAACCAACACATCGTATATATTTACATGAGGAAACACCCCAAGTTCATACATATTTTATATCTACATTAAAATCACATTGGAATAAAGTTAAGTTACTAATGCAAATATTGTAAATTAATAATATAAAACTAATTTTAAAATAATAAATGTGTAATTAACTGTAAATTAATAATGTAATATTTGGAAAAACACTTTGTAAAGATATAGTAATTGATGTTTTTTCAACGATAAAGCAATTAAGTTAATTTAATTAAAAATGTGACATGCATTTATTAATATAATTCCATAACTTTCATCCGCCAGTTGCAGGAGAAAAAATGAATTCAAGTTCTAAGTCAAGTGAGGATTTAAATCAGAATAATTAATTTATGCAACGGTACATTTATAATAAAACTTAGGCTAATCTGAGTTTATAATATATTTATTAGCATTTCTCTCATAATATTTATACGCATTTCAAAATGATATTAATTTTTGTCTCTTAGTAAAAGATTGATAAAACGTTTATATCAATAAAACAAGACAATTAGTTTTATATCAATAAAACAAGACAGATTGAACTTTACATGAAATGAGCTACCTACTGCAACCGAAAATGTTTATTTTCTCACATTTCGGAAATTAAACATTGATCAAATTTCGAACAATTTACTTTTGGGATTTTTTATAGCTTAAGAAAGTAACTGTAATCAATTAACTATTAATGCGATGATAAATTTTCCAAAAGACTAATCACGAATATTTCACTTCAAAAAATATCTTGCAATTTAAGAAAAATTCAATGAAGTAACTAAAACACCAGCATTTTGTTTCTTTAGTTTTAAATTAAAGCAGTTCAATTGATAGTACTGCTAAAGACAATGATATAGAAACAGGCTTTCGAAAATATGGAATAGATTTTTAATATCCTCAATACGTCATTAAGGGAACATTTAAAGCACACAGGTGATTGTATTGCCATTAATATCCTTGATTTTCTACTATGTCGATTATTCAGAATTACATAAGCAATAATGGCTCAGTCAAATGTTGAAATTTGTGATTTTATAACATTTATAAAGCGTATTAAATCACCTTTAAAACACACAAGTGATTGCATTGCCATGTATATCTTTGATTTTCTATTAGGGTGATAACTCAGAATTACAGGAGCATTAATATGTCATCGTCAAATGCTAAAGTTTAATAATATTTTTGTTGGTGAATTTAATCATTGAAAAACATTTTTTTTTCTAAAAATAGTTTATTAAAATAACCATACCACAAAATTGTTTAATATAAATAGTGAATTCAAGTGATTTGCTCATAAGTAGCACCGTAAATGCAAGTTTTAAAATCCAAATTTTATCCAGTATTAGTTATTACTTCGAATATGATCTGTAAACATTAAAAAATAAATAAGAATCATCTTATGAATTATAACAAAGATATAGTCTCATGAATCTAAATAATTTTCAAACTTACTGCTCTGAAATTTTTTATACTTTACATCTTAAAATTCCTCAAAATTTATAAAGCTTGTTTTATACATTTAAATTTTCTCTATGCCCATTGTGAATCCGATGCTTACAATTGAGTTCAGTATAATCACACTATCCATATGGAAGAGTATTATCTATCAGTAAATGCACTGTTAAAAGCAAAAGGCATTTCTAAATCTCGTATGTCATATTTCATCAATTATATAGTGAAATAGCCCATCGAAAAATAATGTAATGTAGTTATTTATAATTTGAAATCGATGAATTTATTATGATTCGCTCATTTAAATTGTAATTGTCGATTCTTCATATATAATTCAAGTAACATGCATTTAATTATTCACTACAGTAGTTACGTATAAGTAAATGAGAAAAGTTTTTTGTAAAACTCCTTCGACAAACTACTATACAATACAATTGATTTGTAAAGTAATTCGGGTATAGAGAAGACTTTAAATCATAAAAGAGGAAGCAAACATGAAAACGAAACTCCGTGCTCGATTCTAACATCAAATAATTTATTCTTCAATTCTAGACAAACATTTATGTGATAATCCAAAATCGTTCAAAACCTGATGAGAAATTTATCTTACATTAAAATACAATATAAAAGAAAGTTATTCTTTTTTATTCTTTTAATGAAGAAAGATTATTCGTTACTACCTCTTACTCTAAGTGATTTATGACTTTCTAAACAAACAAAAAAAAACCCGAGAAAAAACAGATAATCTTTCTTTAAGCGTGTAACAAATATTGTAGTTTTCAAACACTAATATGCAAATTCCCGTTTGCATTAGTAAGTCAATTTCATTATTCGAAAGCAGAAATTAATCATGCAGATTTTCACGATAAAATTTTGTTCGTTTTTTCTGAGAAATAAATTAAATTAATTGCTATTATTTATAGCTTTATATCTCCAAAGTGAAAATGTACCTCCTTTAAAGTAAAACTATTTCTTCGGGATTAATCATTAAAAATGCAACGGGATGAAGTTTCTAAGAGTTTGCGCTTTGTTTAATTTTATTTTTATTTTACTTAGAATTCTGAGAAAGAACAAAAATATCAAATTAAAAGTGGAAATTAACTCCGAAGATTGAGTCTTTCGTAATTAGAGTTATTTGAATTCATCTAATCTTTTAGGAACATATTTTTGTTTAGAATACCACAGTAGATGAAAAAAGTAATGTGATTAAAAATTTTGAGTGTTAAATTTCCTTTGTATTTAAAAATATTTTCATTACAAAGAAAATTTCATCATTTATCTGTCTGCGAATTACTGAAATAGGAATTTCGAAAGAAATATGTTACCATTAATAGATATCTATTTTAATTTATGATAAGCATCATTTATGTTTAAACATTTTTATAATAAATTATAGAAAAATGCTTTTGATAATTAAAGGAAAATTTCATTTGTATTTCCTTCATTAGGATTATGGAACAATGCACTTAGATATTGAAAGAAATTAAATAAAGAAAAATATAATTGTAATTAAAATAGGAAGATATGTAATTTCATTTCATTTCATATGCTGGGAAGGATTATTTTTCGTAAATAAATTTCTAAAGAAAATCATAAGCATAAATTAGGGCTCAAAATAATTCATTTAAATTTTTCTAAATAAAATCTATTCTTTAATTTTCTAAACTATTCTATATTTTAATTACTAAAAGCATTTCCTCTAAAAAGCAGTGTAGTCATATTTTTGTTATCAAATATTTAGTAATATCTTAAAAGGAAATAATTGAATTAACTTACATTTAAGATTGAAATTAAAATTTATTTCTTTTCCTCCCGATAAAAAAAGGTAGTATTAGCGTTTTTTATTTTGATACATAAATAGTCATGAATGTCCCTTAAAATAAGAGAACTATAAATTAAGAGTACTTATAATTACTAGGGCATGACAAATTAATTATCTTAATTATGCATATTTCTAATGTATAAAAACATCTCTCTGAAATTTCACTTTTATTATAAATACACAACTTATAGAAATATTAAGATATAATTCCAAAATCTTAACACATTAGTATTAATTGGTGGCAGTTTTCTATAAAACATAGCTAAGAAATATGCTGAAAGATTATAAAACGACACACAGTTTCATTTTCCTAAGGGGTTACCCCTACAAGAATTTTCTGTTATGCTCTACAGGCCTTAAGTCTTCCCCATATTTTTTTTACTAAATATGCCATTTCTTCCATTTCCTCAATATTTTATATTTTTTACAGTAATTTAATTGATTGATACGATCTAACCTACATTCCAGTGAATCAACATAAATTAAGAAATAAAAATGAGGAGATCGTAGTAAAAAGGAGAAAACAAATTCACGTGCAATCGAAAACACCGCTTACTAAACAGTCACGAAAAACTCGTACGTTATATATCACAAAATAAAGCTTGTTTTGCATTTGATTGCTAATGTCAGTTTATGTTTTCTATTATCTGATGTCAGTTTCTTTATTTGAATCCCAGATTCCACACTATAAAATATATAATCTTAAAAAATCCAAACTCTAACGATCATTTTTTTTAAACATCTTTTCATTTAATTAATGTTTCAACATTTTTGCCGCTTTTACTAAATTGAAACAATTTGTAACAAAATTACCATTCATAAAATAATTTGAATAACAAACAGAAATCTTACAACAATAATAATAATAACATCAAAATAATGTCTTTTTAATGATACTAATGTTTTAACCAGCAAATTAATCTCCAATTTTTAATGATTTAAAAAAAATAATTTAACTATACTATTATGCCATTAACCATGGAGCTGTTAAATCTGTCCTAGAATTATGGAGAATGAAGAGAAGAACAGCTGCACGGGGGTAGAGGTCATGATGCGGTTAAGTAGTATGGACGCGGAGAATGCGTCTCATTTTGTAGGAGTTCTAAGACTCCGAGTATCCCTGTTTGAGATATTACAGCACACTCTCATACGAGAACAAGAGCTTTTTGTCAGGATTTGCATTTGGATTACAGAGAAAAGGTGAGCTTCATTATATATTTTATAAAGGTAAGCAGTAACATTTTTAAAAACGTTACGGAAGTTGCTCTGCTCGCCGTGTTACAGGAGATCGGTGAAACAGCAGAAGAAAGCCTAAAATTAGTTGAACTACAAGGTATTTTTTTATAATCAAAAGAGTATCTCAAAGACAAAGTATTTATAACTGACTTTCTTGCCACTACTGCATCGCAGTGGAAAAATGAATAGGAATGAAATCGGTTCTGTTTGAAGCAGCAAACCGAAAGTAGCCAGATAAAACACAATAGTGTTGAAAACAACATATCTTTAGTAACCTATCTATCTAATCCTGAAAGCCTTTCAAACTCTGTCGATTTCTGTACCTAAGAAGAATGAAACTTGGAACTTACTTTTTGATTCTATTGAAAGGGCTTTTAAACATAAAAATGTTCCGGAAGAGTTTAAATCCGAAATTCTATTGAAACTAATTGCAGAAAAGGCCGCGGATATATTAATTTATGCCAATGAGAAGGATTTAAAAGATTAGGGAAAAATCAAAACTTTAATTACCTACGAATGCGAATAATCTCTTTCTGTTTGTTTAGATAATCTTAAGAAAACTAGGAGATTATTTGGATAAACTCATCAACAGTTAGCATCAAGTATAAGACCGTGTTGGCCGCACTATTTCAAGATTCGTAAAGTGAATGATTTCGATTCATTAATAAATATGATCATATCTGATAAAATATTGGAAATGGTATGTAACGAAACTTTTGCCCAATTTGCAGTCAGGCATTGAGAAAATTGGCCGCAACCAAGTGAATTGGCGAAAGAATGGGACATCTATTATACTGCGAAAGGTAGATCCTTTGCGGAAATAAAATATGAGAAACGGTCTGCTTATCGCAAGCCAGTGCATGAAAATACTAATTATATTCCGTTAAGAAAACCACATTTTACTAATGAAAACAAATATCCCATGAAGATGCGTAAATATTACATATGTTCTAGTAATTCGCATTTAGCGAAAAATTGCCCAAATATAAGAAATAAATATGAATAGGTAAATAAAACCGGTAATGTAACACAAAGAAAGCCAAGAAATATTTCGCAGGTGTCCTTAAATAAACCTGATAATAATCCCGAGATCGTCACTAATGTAAACTCTAAGCATTTGCAGTGTTCAGAAAATATTAATGAAATTAATTTATACCCCTTACAAAAATTTATATTAGTATCGCAGGTGGAAAAAATGAAGTAAAAATTGATAATAGCAAGAAAATTTCTATTTTAAATGAAACATTAATTTCAGATACAGAAATCGAAGCGAAAGGAAAAATAATATTAGTCTCTGCTTTTAACGAAACAGTTGAAGCAAAATTAAGTGAAGTGTCTTTACGTTATAAAAACCCAGATGGCTGTATATTTTATAGCTCTAATAATTTATTCGCTCTGATAGATAAGCTAAGCATTCCTTGTTTGATTACACCGGATGCCTATAATTCCTTAATTTATACATCGCGGAAGGAAGATTTATCAAACGTTGAGGGTTTGGAGGGCAACTGTATTAATGAACAGATGGGGGAAGGAACAGACAAGGAAAATTTAAGTGATTCCGGACACTCACAAACGACAATCGGATAAAATTCCTATCACACCGGTCGTTACAGCCCCATATCCTTTTCATACGGTAAATGTAGATTTAATTGGAGAAATTACATCACCTTCGGGGAGAAGACGTAAATACTGTCTGTGTTTAAAATCGATCAAAATTCTAGATGGCCAGAAGTAATGCCACTAAAAAATCTTTCGGTTAAAACAACCTGCGATGAACTTTTAGATATATTCATGCGTACCGGAATCCAAGAAATAATTTGTAGTGATCACTGACTAGCTTAACGTCCTAATTGATAAAAGAATTCGAAAACAGATTAGGAGTATTTCATCGGTTTTTTACTCCATCATAACCATCGTCGAATGGTTTAGTAGAAAAATGGAATAGAGTATTTATTCAAATGTTACACCATGTAATTCGTTCAGATCCTACTGCATAAAAATATTCCATTTTTACTGTTTGCATATAGATAAATACCTAATTTTCCTACTGGCATATCTCCTTTTAGACTTATGTAAGGACGCGAAGCTAGAGGTCCTCTATCAGTTCTAAAATTTTCTTGGTCAGATGAGGTACCAATGCCCCTAAATCTGAGTGATTCATCAATAGATTATCTACAAAAATTAAAAATAAATTTAGAAAAAGTATCTGATCTTGCATCTTTAACAACCGCTAAGAAACAAAATTCTTATGCTTATTACTTTAATCGTGGAAAGAGATTGAAAGAGTTCAAGAAAGGCGAGTTAGTCAATTTGCTTATTCAGGATTCTAACAATAAATTACATGCAAGGTGGACTGGTACAGGTAAAATAATTGAGAAAGTAAATTCTCATTTTTATAATCTACCAAATGGTAATGTTCGACATATGTATGCTAATAAAAAAAAATCCATGCTAGAACACAAACTATAGGTGCTATTTTTGAAGATGATAATGAGTTTGAAGAAATTCACCCTACTCTAATTAAAAACTCTCCTATAAGAAACTGTAACATGGAGGTTGATGTTTGTCATTTGGAAGAAGGTAAACAGGTACAATTACTTACAAAGTTTTGCAAAAGCATGCATCGTTGTTCTCATGTAAAATACAAATAGCCAAAGTTGGTGCATATAAAATTCATTCAACACCGGGTGTTTAGAGAAAGAAATCGTTCATTTACAAAAATTTGAGTCTTTAAAGCCTGAAGCTGTACCCAAATTACAGAATTAGAGAACTTAGATCTTGTAGAACCCAGTGAAGCAGAAATTGCATACCTTTTAGTATGTGTAGCAAAGAAAGAATGTGGTATGCGTTTATTCATCGATTTTCGACTCTTAAATGCAGTGACAAGTTTCGCTAGTCGAAAATTCAACAAAATACAAAACTGGTCAACAACCGAACGTAAGCAACAACCGTATGCAGTTGCGTGGTCGATAAAAAAGTTATGTGTTATGTGCGGACTTTGAATCGTTATCATAATCCGTTAAGATTTTTACAAAACTCTGTCCCTCAGCCGGCTAAGTCACGACGATGGGAACTGGCTCCACAAAGTTACAATATAAGCATTTTCTGCTGCCCAAATGCTCAATTGAAAAATATCGATGGCCTATCAAGATGAATGTGATTAAATATGAGTGGTTGTTATATATATATATATATATATATATATATATATATATATATATATATATATAAAGAGAGAGAGATAATATGATTGTTGCAAAGCTTCTTTTCTTCTGTTTATTTAAATTGATTTAAATACGTTTGTATCAAGGCTTCCTTCCATCTGTTGTTATTTTTTTCCAATATTGTTTAATTTTATTAGGGTGCAGAAGCGATATTTTATGTATATTATTATACCAATGCATCGATTCATCTGTCTGAATGGATGTTTTGAATCCATGAAGAATATTAGTGGTAGATAGGATATAATTTATTATTCAAATTTATGTGTGGGTTATGTCAGAAATCTTTTTTTTTTCTGTGTCAAATTTCGCTTTGTGCGGCGAAGAGCAATCTTATCGGAAGGAGATAGTGAGCTGTAATATCTATAAAGGGATACTTATTCTTCCAATAACTCCTACAAAACGCACTTTCCGCATACAGACTACTTAACCACATCATGACCTCTACCCCCATGCAACTGTTCTTCTCTTCACTTTCCATCCGTTTAGGACAAATCTAAAAGGCTCCATGGTAGTTAGCGGCATGCCACATACTTGTCAGCAATTTAGCTCACATTAAATAAATCCGAAATTTAACATGCACGAGAAAGTTACGATTGCATAATAAACAATTAGCTTTTATAAATGAATTGCATTGTATTAAAAAAAGCCTAAGAGAAAAACAAAAAAGCTAAATATAATTTCATATGAAATACATATGAAAATAAATGTTAGTTTATTTAAATCTCAGTCAGTGTAGTTTAGTTAGTTTTTTTTTTACAATGTTCATTAACGTTTTATTCTTGGTCAAATACATCATTTGCTATGGAGTATTATAAAATTTTACTTATCACAAATACAACTTTATTTTATTAAATAAACTGAATTTAATTATTCCTATTGGAATTGCAAATGCCAAATTTACTATTGAGAATCAGTTTTCATCTTTAAAATAACATCTAAGATTTTATATTTATCTATATGCAAACATATATAGAAACCTTTAGAAATATTTGTTAGCCTTTAGCAATATTACGATTCAACAAGTTCAACAAAAAAGTTTTTAATTTCTTCACAAGTCTCTCTGGGGTCGAAAACCTCTTTCTTCATTACATTTTCAAGTTTTATTGCACAGTACAGGAAACTTATTTATCTTTTATATTCTGAAATGGTGATATCAAAAAGTTAGAGTTTAGAATCAACAAAATCTAATTTTAAAAACTAACGATTATTTTTAACAATCTTGACGATTCATGGCATTTGTTTTAGAACTTGTTGTGAGAAGCTGCGATGTGGAATTACAAAAGATTTGACTGAGAAGAAACTTCCTGGAATCAAAATTAAAAGTTTTAAGAATCATGAAGAATGTTACATTCTGAATAACATTTATTCTATTTAGTTTAAGTAAATAAAAATAAAATGTGAGGTAATGCGCTATAAAAAAGGGAAATGCATTATGAGATGAAATAAAAAGCTTACATTTTATTTCTTGAATTTTAATCTAGGAAGGTGGTAATTAAAAAAACAATTTCCCTTGGTTTAGAACGTCAGTTAAGTCATTTTTCTGAGCATTTGGTAGAGAAAACAATAGTTTTTAATTTATTGAATAAAGTCAGGAGCTTTAACATAGCAGTAATGTATTACAAAATATTTCTGATTTATTTAATCATTACAGCCGATATTCTGAATATTACCTTCGGAAAATTTTTAAAAATAAAATCTTTAGCTTTTCTTCCATATTTTTTTAATGTATAATATATGCATTTAAATCAATTTTTTAATTTAATTATATAATTTTTCTCCTAAAATTGTAAATTAATCATGATGGTGAAAATATACGTATTATCAAATCAGCTGTAACTGCATTTCATTCTTATTGTATTAATTTGAGTTCCACAAAGAATTCTTTATAAGTACTTGAGGAGAAATATTAAAAAAATATTTAATTAAATTGTAAATTAATTTAATATTTAGTTTACAGAATAAAATCACCTAGTAAATATTTATTAAAGTGTTTTCAATCAAATTTAATTTATGTTAATGATATTATTTGCGAGAATTAAAATATTAAGGTATATTTTCACTTCTAATCTTTAATACAAATGAAAATTTGTTTGTATTTTGTTATTAATGTTTTATTAAACAAGGACATAATGAACATTTTAGTCTTATGAAAATATCGTTCTAAAAGAGGTATAAAATATTAGTCATAACTATAACACCATACATGCATTTAGTTTTCAGTTTTTTAAATGAATAAAAATACTACATTACAGCTGGAACGATAATAATATATTACCTAATAATATATTTATTTAAATATTATGAGAGAATACTTTTGTTTAATGTTAAAGAATACTTTCAACACTGCTTTTCGAATATTTTTGAAACTCAATATCTAAGAAACGTTTAAAGTGATGATAAGGTGCTACTAAAAATAGCTATTTCCATAACAGTATTCGAAACAACTATTTTTCAGAAACAACTATTATTTAAAAAAAGAATCATAGGATTCCCTCAATTTACTAGAAAAGTATAAACAGTTGAGTAAGAAAGTATGAAGAATAAATTGAATAGTAAATTTTGTGTCTTCTCAGAGTTATTAGATTAACTTAATCATTTCTTTTGAATTTCCTTCAAAAAGTTCGAAGGTGAAGGAAATAAAATGCTTCTGTTGGTGAAAGCGTGACCAAATAAAAATTTCAGAATAATTTTCTAGTCATAAGCAATTCGATTTTATGAAATTGAAAGCGCAGTTGTTAAGAAACACTATAATGCATCCTTTCTTCGAATCCCCTTTATCGATAATATAATCTAGGATATTACTGTGTGGTGCACGAACCTTTCGATGAAATTATTTCATTCTCAGAAAGTTGTTGGTGTGATGAAAATTTATTATACCTTTTGGGGAAATGCGTAGAGAAGTCACTATATATATATATATATACGTACAGAGAGACAGATAGACAGCGAGATAGATAAAGAAAAGCAGGTTAATAGGGTTTTTATCCCAAGAGGATTGAGAATTTTAAAGTTATTGAAAGGTATGCATGATAGTTATATCTTTATTGATTTAATTTATACATAGATATTGAATTCAATAATAAATAATTAAAATTTTAAAATGCTGGCTTTAATTACATTTATTTTCACTCGCGTGAAATTTCATTTTTAGTATTAGAATTTATGGATAAATTTAAGGTATCCGACTACGTTAAAAACACTGGTATTCGACCAAATTGGCGATTTTTAAAAAAAAGTTATTTCTTGTCATTCAGACTTTTCTATTTCCAAAACAGTTTGTTTTTTCTTCGAAAAGGAAGGTCTCACCTATTATAAATAGGAATTTTAAGCAACATTTATTTTTCAGCTAAAATGTGTCTTTCACTTCCATTTTAATTTTCATAAAAATTCTCCACCATTCACATGATATCGCAAAAACTCATAGAGGTATTTACATAAACATTTCAGGGTGTGTTTTGTATAATATGGGCAATGAAATGAACCAAAAGTTTTATGGTTGGTGGAATACTTATTCGTTTATAGGTGTTTTTAGAAATATTAAGTTGCGAATTGATGGAAAAAATGCATATATACGTATATTTTTACCCATTAATTCTTTGCATCTCAAAATGTTTCTTAGATTTTGATTCATTTCATTCATCCTTGTATTCTATAACTTGTGTACAAAGAAAAATAGGATTGCTGCATTGCATTTTTGTGTAGGATGTGAACCGTTTTGGTTAAATTTCACTAAAATTTACCACACATTTTCCTATTTCTCAAAATATATTATATTTTCAAATAATGTTTTTGTATTTATAGTGTTTATAATTGATAATACATCTAAAAACCAAAAATAGTTTTAAAAAAATTAATTTTTTTATATATATATATATATATATATATATATATATATTAGTTTCTTTGCCTCCCGATAGAGGCGCTTCGCTTTCAGATATTTTTTTCAGCGGACCAAATGTATGAAAATAGAAGGGTGACATGTTCGGGCTGTAAGATAGATTGATGGCCGAGCTGCTGCTACTTGAACTTGGTCAGTTTCGTGTTTCGTGTGTGTGGCCCTGGACACGTTTGGACGCTCTTTGCCTAGGAGCAGAACCACACACTCCGTGAGAAGTCCCGGTCTTTTCTTTTTGATTTATTTGTGTAGTCTTCGGAGCTTTTTACGGTATATATCGAAGTTTATTTGAACCTCATTCTATCTTCCCATGCACTGACTCGTCAGCTGAATGGCGGTCTTTATAAGAACATCTGCTCTCTTCTGCGCATGTGGGTGCCGGAGAATGCTTCGATCTAAGATGGAGACCCTAATTACCTTCCTAGATATCTCGCCGCGTTTTCTCACAGCTGTACAGACAAATGTGCTACACTCCTAATTTATTTGAAATATTAAATGAAAGCAATACATAACTACATTTTTTGCATAGCTACGAATATAATATGTTTATTGAATGTAAATATAATTCATATTTATTTGATATACAAGCTTTATTTGTTTTTATTAATTTCAAACAAGTCATTTTTCTAAAATATGTATTTTTTTCGCATAGAATCATTATATTACGTATTTTTTAATTTCATTCTCTCTTTCCCATCTAAGTAAAAGTAAAGTAGCAATTCTGAAAATATACTTATTGTCTTTGATATTTTTTCTGCTCAGATATATGCTTGAAAAATTTTCAGTCTGTTATAGCAATACATATTATATTGCTTTTGTTTCTGAAATTCGCTTTAATATGCTTATGTCTTTCTTCGTTGTTTGAAATCGTTTTTCAAAAGAAGATTAAATTTCTTTCTTAAAACTGTTCTAAAGAAAAGCGGGATGAATCGGGAAATTCTTACACTAATCTGGACACCAAAGCTAACATCCAATGAAAACTTCCATTGCTACAAGTACCAACAAAACGTGACTGGGATTCTTAAGACTAAATAGATACTTCTTTGAAATCAAAGATCACTGTGACTCGTAAAACTAACAACATTTAAACCAATAGTAAATTCTATTACATTACTCTTGCTACTCAAGTTAGTTGGAATTCGGATTTCCGTAAAATTTCTTTGATTTTTCGAGTTGAAGAGACTGTTGATCATATATATTTCTTTTTAATCTGATACTCTTTTCTTTTAAAGGATGAATAAATAATTACCTAGGATTAAATGATTTATTCGTTTATTGATATTTCAGCTATGCAAAATTTTCAACAGAATAGCACAGTGTATAACTTCTGAAGTTCGATTAGTTTGTAAGTTATACTGAAAGTGAATAAAAGTGAGATTTAAATCAATCTGTAAATGTAACATAATTGAATAACATTAATTTTTGGCTATGAATTTTGAGCTTTGATAATTAGTATTTAGCATCATAAAAATATTTAACTCGATATAATTCGAATTAATATTCTTTTTCCATGTCTTGATGTTATAACATCTTTCAGGGGATTTAAAAATTTGGTTTTACCTTACGCCTTTGTATTATCGTCACTTCTAAAGTTGCGTTGTTGTGTGATTATTTATTGTAGTATGTTGTTGTTAAGAATTTTATGGCTTAATTGTACTTGCGTAGTACAGAAACAACACCCCAAAGTGATATCGGACTAAGCATACTTTTTCCTCAATTGATTCGTTTGTTCAAATTAATGAAACTTTTGTAAGAGGTTTCATGAAGAAAAAAAAATATTTTTATTGTACACATAAAGCTTTTACTAAATATTAATAAAATAAATTTAGTAAATTTATTTGTCAGTTGATGAATTGTTATATATAAACATATATTCCTATTCAAAAAATTTTATTTTTTAAAAACCAGAAACAGTATTTAATCATCCATTTTCAGCGTGAAATAAATATATATGAAGCTTAACAGGAATGCATCATAAGCAGAAATAGTTTGATTGAAAAAATAATGCTTTGTTTGGTTCACTTATCTTTACTTGATACCACGCGGGGGGGAGTGGGAGCACCTCGTAACGAGGATGAAATGCTTCTAGTAGGGTGGTTGGATCTCGTCACTCCAGAGGATACAACATAAATATGTAGAGGATTTACTTCTCCCATCGAAGAATGGAGATATCGCCTTCTTCAAGGGTTGAGGACGAGTAGTGATGGTCACTAGGTCTCAATCACTTTGGATGCTGTACAAAATAGCAATAATTTTAATAAAAATAACTATAGGAAAAAAAGATGAAATATTTATTCCGTATATAATTTTGTCTACTGTAATAATTATTTTTCTAAAAGTCTTTTATTGTATGAATAGAAGATTTGCATTCTTTGTAAATAAATAAAATTACAATTTTACATAATTTTTTAATTTACTTTATTATTATTTTTTACATTTATAGTCATTTTAGAATTCTACATTTTACTATTTACAAGTTCATAAGAGTTATCTTACAGTTGTTCTTTACAAAATATCAAATTAAGTTTCCTTTCAATTTGAATCAATTATAATTATGCTCTATCACATTTTGCTTTGTAAGAAAAACAACAACTTTGAAATGCATTTAAAACTTCAGTCATTGGTGATCGGTGAATACCGTAAAAATAATAGGGCGTTTTGGATTCAATTTTCGACAATGCCTACAGTGGAAAGTGGTGTGTGATGGCTTGGTGATTAGTTCTCTTCTGCGGAAGCGGAGGGATTCAGGTTCGAAACAGGATCCAATGAAGAACTGACGTATAAGCTGCTCTGATGCCCTTTTAATCCATTTGGCCAAACATCTCAAAACTCTTATGCTGGTGTGGTGAAGAAGTTGGCAGTAGAGATGTCAGATCAATTCTCTCCATATGGCAGCAGTTATATATTATGAGGTTCGCCCCAAAATAGCGCAAGTGTTGCTTTAAAATATGGTATTAATATAACTAAAACAATCTAAGTACAAAGTATCCATAGTACTTCATTCTTAAATGTGATAGCACAAAATAGAATTTAACAATCGAAAGCTAAAATCAACTTTTTCAAGCTAACACTAACATGAAAAGCAATTATAATTGCACCGAGATTTGGCAAACTCTCAATACAAGCAGTTTGTCCGGCATAATCACTTTTCCCACTAATACCATAACCCTGCATAAAAAATGGTCCAAAAACATTTGCACTATTTGTTAGAATTACCTCCAGTGAAAATAAAAAAAAAGGAATTGAGTAATGAAATTATATCATAAATCATGAATGATTATAAATCATATTATTAATTGGAAAAATTTTGTATTTGAATTTCGAATGAAAAGTAACATCAGCCACTGCTTACTTTCTTAAAGCAGAATAATATCAATATCAAATTTCTGAATAAGTATGTTCTGGTTTATTTGCTCCAATGCAAATTAAAACAGTGCAAAATTATAAAAAACACATTTTCTTAATTCCAAAATTATTGAAACGATACGAATTAAGAACTAGGGAGACTTTTTTTCTCTCTTAATTTCTAATTTGCTATAAAATTTTAATGAAATAAAGTTTTTCCATTGCATGTGTAGATATTAAGTTTACAAAACAATTACAAAACATGAAAAAATAGAAAAATTTTAGCCTTTCTATCAACCAATGGTAAAAGATTTTAAAAAGAATATTTAATTATATGCAGCTATGAAATGTAGTATTAAGGACAAGGTATCCTTTTAAATGAAATAGATATTTGCTTTCATTTGCACATTGTTACATATTTCTGAAACAGTTTTACATATAATAATTTTATATATTTCTTTTTTACTTAATTTGCTATTATGAAAGGGCCAACCATTATTTTAAATATTTATATGCATATTTAATGAATAAATAATCTCTATCTTCAAATTAAATTCAACACAGAATTTCAAAATTCAATTACTTAATGTTTTTGACGTTATAAGTTCAATATAGATATTCATCTGAAGTGATTTATTATTCTATAGCTCCCAAATCATTCAATGATGTAAGCTCATAATTTTAAATGAAATAAAATGTCAGGCAATTCGATTTACTATACAAATTAAAATTATGTTTTAGATTTCTTGCTATTTAATACGATTTACTATTTAACAAGTGACATAACACTAATTAAACGGTTGACAATAAATTTAATTACTGAATGAAATGAACACATTTGGTGTAATTTTTGAAATTAATATTATTTTGGCGTCAATTATCAGAAGCAACAAAAAGTTACGAATATTTTGTTGATTTGTACTCATTCTGTTTCTTGAAAAATTTTCGGATGGACGAAACAGCATTATTAAATTAGATAACTCGAAAAAGAAATTAGCAGGAATTTTGTTTTCAAATTGGGAAATCAAAACAATTGCTTTGGATTATGTGATCCATGATTCTCCGAAGAGCTCAGATGTGGCAATAATTCTTATAACTAAATAGAGTGACAACTCTTTCACATACTTTTCAAGTTAATTTATTTGAATTACTAAAAAAATGCATGAACAAATATTTTCATGCAATGGAAATATTTAATGTAATGTAACAACATTTAATGTTGTTACAATAAAAATAAATAGTAGATAAATTACTGTATACAATTGCCAACAATTCTCTGTTTACAGAAAAGATTTAAATGCTCGTAAGATAAAACTATCCCTTCAAAGAATACATTCTTTATAATTTTTTCAAAGAATACATTCTTTTTATTTTACATGTATTGATACTATAATTTTTCAAATCACTCGTATTTCTATTCTGTGAGTATATAAAATTTGAAAAATAAAATGAAGTTTATAAAATTAAAGCTAAAGAAATTAATACCTTTGAAAAATTATGCCTTTATTCACTAAAAAATTAATTCATAACGTGCATAAAAACTTCGGAAACGACCCTTTACGATGCACTGACGAATAATTGTTTACCGTCAACTTCTGTCAACTTTGAACAAGCAGGCGCAAAGCAAACATAGGCTATTTTACTTCTATCAGAATTTTCTAAAAGAGCTGGAAATAAAATTTACTCGCTCTAGGAAAGTGAAAAAAAATTGAAGACAAGTTGTCAAATGCAGGAGATAACCAAACATTTTGACAGCAACCTGGATCCTAAATGAATTTAAAATGTCAGCTTAAAAGAGAAGGGAAAGCTGTGTTGTTTAAAAGTATTTTACCCTAACTTCTGGCTAGATTGATTGCATCGACAAGCCTGAACTTTATGAAACAGTTTTCTACATGCACAAAATTTCTAGTTTATTAGCTACCCTTAAAATAAAAAGGAAACATGCTATTGAAATTAGTATTAGAAGCAAAAAGTCAAAACAAAATGATATGATTTCTGTTATAACATCATGTTTAACTAAAATTTCCTGAAATGATAGCTAACTTTTATTTTTTAGTGAATTATAAAATAATATAGATAAGAGAACAATGGATTTGAATTTTTTCCAATTGAAAGAGCAAAAAATGAATGTATGTAAGTATTTTCACTAAAATATAGGCTTGTAGTTAATAGTTCAATGTTCTAATATCACTTAAAGCACTTTTTTGCTAAATTTCTGGTTAAGAAATTAGTTCTTTTAATATTCTACTATTTTTATTTAAAGATGAATTCATCATCTTCATTAATTTATTTTGCAACAGAAGAAGTGCTAAGTTTTTTATAATTGAATCAACCTTATGCACCCAAAGTATTATCCATGTTATTGCAAAAAAATAAAAAAATAAAAAAAATAAAAAACATAAGATACATTTTTATAAATAAAGATGAATGAATGTTTTTATGTTTCTTATGCTCTGCCGTTCCGCTCATCCGATTTCGAAAACATTCGACAATATATTGCTTTCCCTTAGACGAAGCTTTTAGGCATGATACAACAATCTTAAGTATAAAAAAATATTTTCAGATCTATTTACCTCATCTTTTAACGAAGGATTAACCGCTAAATAACTCACCAAGAAGAAACAATAGTTTCAGTAAAGATACTAAATTCAATCTAGACGTTAATATATTGCAGCTGTTGTACTTCAATCCAATTTAAGTCTTTCGCTGAGTTAATACTTTTATTAGAAAGTATGCAAAAAAGTTTTAGGGGTGTCGATCCTTTAGAATCCAAATTTTAACAATCAACAAAATTTTAGCGTGTTTTGCAGTAATTTCACAAAATATTATAGTACAAATAGTTTTGCACCATTTCAGTATTCAAAAACATCTTTTCAGCTATATTAAAAATTTCATGGTATAAATATATTTTATATGCTTAATCAGTTTTAAAGAAAAATATTATTAATTTTTTAAAACATTAAACTTGAGAGTATTAAATGAATCACGAGATACAATAAATAGTTTCTTTCATTGCCATTCTGAAAGGACACCAGGCTTTACAATTCTAAAAGAATATAAAAATCTAATACATATAAATTAATATTTGTTTGTAAAATAGAATAATAAAAAGAGAGTAAATACTATTTATGCTTCTCCTTTATATATCCTTTAAATAAATGTCATTCTTAATATGAATTAAACAAGATAACTATATTTAATTCAAATGATATTTTCTGAATTACTTCTTACGGCAGCAACGCACCGGATACCAGAATGCCTAAAATTTTTTCTATTTTAAAAAATATGAACTGAAATATTTAAATGAAATATTAGAATTTGTTATTCATCATAAAGTTTTACGATGGTGATTGGTATTCAGGTATTAAAAATTCTGTCTTAGCATAATTGAAATTACCAGATTCTAGAAAACCAAGGAATAAAACAAAATGCGAAACTATATCTTTCTTTCCTCAAATGCATTGAATACAAAATTATTTACAGCATTTTTAATGAAAATATTTTCTAAAATTATAAAAAAAATTCCACAGTTTCATAAATAAAATCAATGAGATCTTAAAATGCCAGGAACGTGAGAGAAAATAAAATCTAGCTTTTTTTTTGTGACATTTCGATTGAGATCTTACGGCAGTTTTAGGAAATTTAATTTTATATTTTATTAATGTCAGAGTTCGTAATTATAGATGAAAAATAAATATAATAGGTTGATGCAGTTTTATTACTTCAACGTATTCTCAAACACTGTATCACCATATATATAGCTTTGTTCCTTTCAAGAGGTTGCCAAAATTGTTTAATATTTTATAGAATCTTTCACTTTACCAAGGAATTATTTGCTTGTAAAATCGTTTGATGTTATCGTCAAATTAAAATAGGGAGTCGTAATCACTGTTATTTAAAAAATAGTTTTTTTGTTAAGTAAATTATATGGGGATTATTAGTCAATAATTTTGAATTTAAATTCATAATACTGCCAAATTTAAAGAATATAGAATTGAAGTAGACAGATGAATGATGTATGTACAATTTATAAATTCCATTCACGAAGGAGCTGAACTTTTGAAATATCTTTGCTATTAATATATATAAATTCCTCATAATTTTATAATAACCATCTTCAATGAAATAACAAAATAAATTTAGAAATATACAGTAAATAAAGTTAGAAACAATGCTCGGAAGTGCATATAAAAACAATAAATTATTTAGCATTTCTTCATTAATAAGAATTACCTCTAAGAACATAAAGCCATACAGTTATAACAAAATCAAACTGTAGGAAAACATAGCTAGATGGGATGTAATGGCAGTTAAATAACGGGATGTTGCTATATATCGCATCATTTCATGATAATAAAGATGATTTAAGATTATATATGTAACAAATGAAGATATGAGGAACAAAGCTTTTGCTATAAACATTTGATAAGAATGAAACATAATGATAAAAATGCTTGTCTAAAATAAAACATTCTAGATATTAAAATATTATTTTTAATTATTTATATATCATGTATATATAATGCTTCAAAATATTATTTTTAACATTTAGTTACTCTGAAGAATTATATAATTATATTAATTCTTAAAATATATGATGAAATATATTACCTATAATGGAAAAAGTAATAAACAACTATGCTAGCTTCAATTATAACAAAAACAAATACATTCAATTTATTTATACTGAGTCAATAACTTCTAAAGGAAATAAAAGAAAATTTCAAATGACATAATGTATATTTAATGGCAACAACTTCTCCATTCCATCTAATTTTTTTTTTCAGTTAACAAACACATATCAGCAAAGAGCCAAATTTCATTTCTCAGTTTAGAAAAATGAACGCTCAGATACCTATTAATTATAATGAGGAGTTATAAACAAAAAATGTCCAGTCTTTAGTAATGAGTTTGATCACTAGTGCAAGCACGATAATTAGCAAAAATAGTTTTTTTTCATGATTTGCAGCTTATTAATACACGAAAAGAATGTCGTCATGGTGAACCTATCTAAGCACAATTATTTTTCTTCTGCAATTCATTTATCAATGGAAACAGTTACCAAAATTCTACTAACGAGATAGTTCCTTCATTTCTTGCATCTAACACTCAACGTTATTTCGAGTCGATTTAGCTCTTAGGAACTAATTAGTATGGAAGCTAATCTCCCTTGGCGTAGAATCTATTTCTGTATTTTGAACTATGTTTAGAAGAGAGAGATACACACAAATTAAAGTCAGATAAACCAAACATTTGTCGTAAAAAGAGTTTAATAAGGTAAATTGCTGCCTTTTTTGTATACAAATCTTAATTTATTTGCACAGCATTTCATTCTACAGTAAAAAAATTGGGAAGCTAAATACATCTTTCCTGAATGCTATATTTCTATTATGTATTATGTTTTATATAATTTCTTATTTTGATTTTTCATGCTTCGTCTGATGTTAGCATTTAATTATGTTTTGTTCTTAAATGACAACAAATCTCATGCTCATATACTTAGTTCTTTTAATGTTACTAGTTTTATTATTGTTATTAATAATCTATAGTATTATAACATAAAAAATCGCTTTAAAAATACTTCACCATACCAAATAATTGGCTTTTGGGTTTTAATAACATTATTTCGCTTAATAACAGGGATAGATAGAAATTTTAGTATAGAAGCTCATTATTTGGTTAGAATTGAATATACAAATAAAATAATCCTTAGTATACGTACAAACTTTCAGTGGACAATGAATATTATTAAGGTCAAAATCGATTTATCTAAAAGAATGGTGAGAAATTTTGGTTTATTTCTATTATCTACAGTTTTGTAAAATGAATAGAAATTAGTGAAGCGATGGAATACAAATAACATTTGAAAGAAAAGGAGAAACATATAATGATGTGTCTTTGCTTTCTTGTATTAACTTAGTATGTATTTAAATTAAGTCCAAATATTGAAAGTTGAAATCATGTCTCTCTCCAAACATATTGTTTAAGACATATACTTAAATTATACTACATTTTTCAAGATAGTTACTTAAGAAATATATGTTCGGAATTTATTTAATAAACTGAATAGAATAGAATTAAATAAACTTACAAATTAAATAAATTATTCTCAAATAAATAAATATTCCGGTCATCAGTACTGTCTATAGAAAAAAATATTATCATTATATATTGGCCATTTTGATAAAGATGAACATTTACCTTAAATATAACATACCCATTGCGGAATTTATTATTCCTTTTAACATATACAATTACAGAAGCAACGAAGTTTCTGCCGCTTTTATAAAGTTTGATATTCCATTCAAAGATTTTTGGCATAAAGCTTTATTTCATCGAAAGAGGATGTAGCAGAATCTATGTTTTTTTAAAGTTAATTTAAATTTGTTTTTTATCTTTAAATGGAACTTCAAGTTGTAAAAAAAGTTTTGAATACCACTTTCTTGATTTTAATCAAAGAGAGCTTATATAAAGAACTTTGATTTGAACTATGCTATAAAGAACTTTGATTTGAATTATGCTATAAAGAACTTTGATTTGAATTATGTTATAAAGAACTTTGATTTTAATAAAAGTTTTAAGGCTACAAAATTTTAAAATTGGAAAATTTGTCCTCAAATGCATGCTGGTTCTGGCATGGAGATGAGTTTATAGAAAAGCTATTAAACCAACTTTTGTATAAACATTTGCTTCAACCATCAAAAGAACTTTCTGTGGATATAGAAAACACATACTCTGCTATTAAGAAGCTTATTTACTCAATGGGAAAGGTTCCGAAGTGTGTAGCATGACTTCTGTATGTTTTAAGCAACCGCAACAGCATTAAAAAAACCGCGATCTTTATTTTTTTAACGTTGGAAAAAAAGTTTTAAAAAGCAATAAATAATGACTTATTGACTAATTTATTATTTTTTATTAAAAAGTAATAGAATTTTTAAGGGCAGAAGAATTAAAAAAAATTTAGGTTGTCTATCCGATAAAATTGCTGACATTTTTCCCTTACCAATTTAAAAATAATTTCTTCCAAAAATATTTCGCCCTAAGAATAAAGGATAAGAAATCAGATATGATGTGAATTACGTCCATGGTGAAAAAAATAAATTTCTTTTTTTTTCAAACTAATTTTAATTGATTAATTTCAAACGAATTTTGTAAACTGGTATTTTAAAGGTTCAATGAGTCGTATCCATTGCTTATTTTTTCTTCGTTACCTTTTGAATGAGTTTCACCTGTGAAAATAAGTAAATGTCAAAATTTTTTCTTAATTGAAAGACTTATTGAGAAAATTACCTAAAAAAAAAAGAGAATACATAGTAAATTTGAAGCTTTCCTATCTTTCACAGTTTACTCCCTTGTATCAGTTTTATTTACCATGCATTTATGTCCCGTTAAATATCAGTTTCTATTTTATTAAGAAAAAAAGGATAATGTAAGCGATAACGTGACAGCTCTAGTTTTGAGCATCTACCTAAAAATTTGTTTATTTACTTAACTTTTATTTATAGCAAACATTAAGTAGTACGTGATTAAAAATATTCATAAAACCACTTAAGCATTCCACACTTGTAAATCAGGGTTCTAGAATTTTTTTCTGTCAATTTCCCTCTCCCTTCCACTGAAGATAATAATAGAAAGAATATAAATATAATCAATAAAGAATTCAAACATAAATTGAAGTTTCCGTCATCATAAAGAGGATGCTTTTTCACAGAAATTTTTAGTAAATCGATTGAATCATTTTCAAATATTATTAAAATTATTATTAATAATCTAAATCTGTTCAGCAATATGAACATTTCAGAATACTTTCAGGAATAGGTGAAGTACAATGAATTGAGACGATTTCAAAGCTAATTTAAAAATGATAATATAAAAGAACTAATTTCAGCTATAAAAGCAAATTCATAATATTTCATTTCTCGTGCGGCTCAATATTCAGGAAATATTTATTTTTTCCGTGGAACATTGGCTTTTCAAGCATCAGAAACTCTATTTGCAGGATGACATTTTATAATTTCAGACTAAAAATTAATTATAATAATAATGACAAGAAGGAATGAAATACACATAATTGCTTTAATGACATATTACTCCAAGTTTTCAAAAGGAGATGTAGACGTAGTCTCTTATGATACTTCTTTTGCATAGTCGATTATAACATAGTATTCATTTTTTATATAGAAGGGTATGAAAATTTACTTTGTAAAACATAACAAAATCATGAAAGAAGATCCTGATTGCCATTGCGCATTCTTGGAAACGGTCACATATTTTATTTATAAAGTCTAATGCTAATGAGTCTAATCTAATGTAAAGTCTATTTCTACGATAATTTTGCCAAAATATCTATAATTATATTTGTATAGGAATGATTTTTGTACCTTTATTTATTAATATTATTATTTATTGTAAATTAATATTTTAAAAAGTGGTGGCAACACCAACTTTTGTTAGTTTTGATTATTTCGTGTACATTTAATTTGTTAAATAGTATTATATTTTATTGTAAATAATGCTTTTTATAAACTAAAAGTGGTAACAACACCAGTGTTGGCATCATCATCTCTTTTATTTAGATTCTCGAATTCCAAAAAGTAAGAAATTGTTTTAGGGGTAAAGAGATCAATATTTATTTTTTTCAAACATTTTCCATATAACGCTCGTTATTTTACCGTTATGATATTGGCTAGTTCTAATGAGAGATGGAGTATAATTTGATTATGTTGATGTCTGGAACAAATTAGCTCTCACGACAAGTTGTTGACCCGCTCAACGAATGCAGGGATTTGGGATCAGGCCTTTTGTTATAGCGAATACAGTAGAATTGGAATATTTTCTGCCAGTTTGGATTTTCATTAACGCCATCATAAAGTCCGTGCTTTCCTCTGAAGCTTGATCGGTAAATTTTTTTCGTTTTCTTTTTTAAAAATTGCAGTTGTATTTCGATGTCACTGGAAGGTAAGGAAAGTTTAGATTTTAAGAATCAGACTGTTGAAGGTTCGAATAATTGTTAGGGTTAGGATTCCAAATTTTTGGCCTAATAAGGATAATCTATTATTTATGCAGCTGGAAGCTAGTTTTAGATTAACAATTGTTACGGTTGAACAAACTAAATTTGATTATTTAGTTGCCGCTTTGGATCTTGAAACCTTTTCGCATGCTACAGATATAGTGTGTGAACTTCATCTGTATCCATATACGACTCTTAAGAATAGGCTATTTGATCTGTTTGAAGTGTCGCAGAATAAGAAGCATAAAACCTCAATTGAAAATTTGGAATTAGGAGATAAATCTCCTTCCGTTTTACTTAGGAAAAGGCGACACTTAATCAAAAGCCATGTAGATGATGCGTTTTTAAAAACATTTGGATAATGCGCTTATCATCAAGTTGTTTTGGCTGTTAGCTCGGAAGACCTTAACAAATTAGCGGAAACGGCTGATAAAATTCACCGCTTTCTCATCGGTTGTTGTTAACTCAATTTCTAGTAATAATTGATTTCTAGTAAGTTGGTATTATAGAAAGGCAATTATTAAATTATAAGCTATCTAAATTAATTATTTCACTTTTGCGGCTTGCATCGCCAACAACGAATCGTAAACGAAATTTATAGAAAACTTAACGGTTCTCAAAACTGGGAAAATTGGCATTGCTGGTATTACTATATGTTTAAGGAAAATCTTGATCATTGTGCGTTTAGTAAAAACCAAACAAACTCGGATCTCCCACAGGAGTGGCGACAGCTCCTGTTTCAAACAGGTACAAGTCGCAAACTCTATGTAAAGGATGCAAACACTAACAATGGTTCTTTATTGATACAGGTAGCGTTGGTTTTTGCTATCCTAAGTCATTTTTATTTAACGATAAAAGAAAATGGGATTTTTTTTCGTATGCTGGGTATTGGAACTAAATTGATGTCACTCGATCTAGGATTAAGGCGTACATTGCAATGCTTGTTCATTGTAGTAGAGGTAATTAAACCAACTATCGGAGCAGACTTTCTGCAACACTTTGGTTTATTGATGGTCTTGAAAAAACGTTGTTTGACCGATCCCTTAAATAATCTAACAGTGAAAGGTAAGCCCACGTTAATTGATATCTCACGTGTTGAAAACCATTGCAGGTAATTCGGAGTATCTGGAGCTTTTGCTGAAGTTTAAAGAAATTTTGCAATTAAATTTCTTTTCCAAAAATACTATTGAACACGATACTGCACATTTCACTCCAGCTGTTGGACCACCTGTTAGTGCAAGTGCACATCGGATAAACCCGGAGCAACTCAATCTTGCTAAACAGGAATTCGAGTACATATAGGAAAAGGGAATTTGTAGACCATCTAAAATGAACTGGACAACGGGTGATTATAGAGAGTTGAATTGTGTTACTATACCTGATAAATACCCTATTCCCCATGTTCAAAATTGTATGTATATGATAAGGGGAAAACATGTGTTTTCAAAAATAGATTTGATACACGCATATCATCAGTTTCCCGTACATCAACCAGATATCCCAAAAACTGAAGTTATAACACCATTCGGTCTTTTTGAGTTTCCTTTCCTGAATTTTGGTCTCTGATCTGCTGCGCAGACTTTTCAAAGTTTTATAAGTGAGGTTTTAAGAGGACTCGATTATTTCTTCCTTCGTCTTGATGATATTTTAGTAGACAGTGAAAATCAAGTCTAGCATAAATAGCAATTGGATTAAATTTTCAGCCGATTTAGAAATTACAGTATTGTAATAATCTATTGAATCTAAATGCGAGTTTAAAAAGACCACGATAGATTTTCTGGGACACACAATTAATAGTAAAGGGTGCACTCCGCGTCACGATAAGGTCAAGGTAATCCTTGAGTATCCTAAACATATTACAATTAGTGATGTACACCAGTTTTTGGGTATGATTAAATATTACCATATGTTTATACTACACATTGCAACTATTTTGTCTCCGTTGAATCAACTTTTAGTTGGAGCAAAAAACTTGACAAAAGACTGGTTCAATGGAATAATGAGACACAAAAAGTTTCTTCTAAGATATTAAGGACGCTATGACTAAATCAATACTTTTATACCATCATTCAGCTAATGCAGAATTGGCATTGGTAACATATTGCAGGAATTTTGCTATGGGAGAAGTGTTTCAAAAATGTCTCCCGATGGTTCCAAGCCTCTTGGATTTTTTTTTGAAGAAACCTTCACCAGCTCAGTGTAATTATTCAACGTATGACCGAAAATTCTTAGCTTTATGAGCTTAGTTGTAACCTTAACTTCATATAACATTCTAGACACTTTTTTAGAAGCACGAGTTTTTACCTTGTATGTACATCACAAACCTTTAATTTTTTCGTATACGCAGAAACAGCGAAAGGCTCCGCATATGTGTTTAAAACAGTTGAATTTTATATCACAGTTCACTATGAACATTAAGTACTTGCCTGGTAAGGGTCATGTTATGCCAGATACGTTATCTAGAATTTGTGAAATAGAGTTTTCTCTATTGACTGATTAGGAATTATGGGCAAATCTCCAAGATTCGGACCAAGATTAAAAATCAATTTGGATGAAACTTAGTGGTAATTTGCTGAAAATACAGATGCCAAATAATAAAATATTTTTATATGCTGATACCTCTACTGGCATGAACATTGTGTACAACATCAATTAAGACGTAAAGAATTACACTGGTTGTCGCATTCGGGGATATGCAGCAGTAGACAACTTGATGCTACAAAATACATTTGACCAAAAATTATTGATAGATGTCCTGATTACGTTGCAACACTGTGGCGGCTCTTCAGGACTATAAGTCAAACGTTCCTTCTTCGTCATGGTTCTCAAAGAATCTAAGTTCCAAAAGACCTGGAGACATGTATGTATGCGTTCTTGCGCCGACCTCCGTTCAAGAGATCCTTACCCAAGCAGCAAAAGATCGTTGGCCATTCATTGGCCAAACATCGCCTTTCGATTTCGTGACGTTGGGGCGACATCGCCGGCGACCTCGGATAGTAGTTGGGCATGGCCGCCGGCAAAACGCCTGGCGATCATCGCCGCGGCGTATTTCAGACAGTTTTACCGATCATTTCCCGATGTTTATGATCAGAGGGCGACATAGTACCGATCATTTCCCGATGTTTATGATCAGAGGGCGACCTAGTACCAAACATTTACCGACGTTTATAAATAGAGGGCGACCTAGTACCAATCTTTTTCTGACATTTAAAGTAAGCGGCCAACCTGATATGAATAATTTAACGATATATAGAATAATTGGGTGGTCCGATAAAGATTCATTATTTACGCTTTTAAATTATTTTCTGTCTTTTAAACTATTTTTTTATCTGGCATTCTGTTTACTGGCTTCAAATAAATAAAAGAATATTTCATTTTTTTAAAAATGGCTTTTTATTTCCTTGAATTAATTCATTTTTGAAATAAAATATTTAGTTTTAAGATAAAAATTAAAATCCTTAAACATTTTAGTGTGAAATTATAAACAATTTTAAGTTATAAACATGAAGAATTCACAATTTTTATAAACTGTTTCCCTGGTTTCATTGTTACAATTCTGAAATTCCCCGAGTTTTCCCAGTTTATTAAACTTTAAATTCCTTAAGTTTTTCAGATTTTTCCTGAGTTTAGTAACCTTGTCTTACTTTATGCCTAGGTGACGAAATTCCTACAATTCCCATTGCATACTTAAGTAAATATTTCTATACGTAACTTAGTTATCTCAATATTGTCTATTTACGAAATTTAAATATTTTTTAATTTGGAAGTATATATTGAAAAATTCCAAATAATTTCTTTTCACAATATTACTAGTAAAAAATAAACATAACTTAGCATTGCATACTTAGTATAACACTGGATAAAACTCAAAGAAAGAATCCTCTCTTTTACTTGCAAATTCACAAAATTATAAACTCTGTCTTCTCTGCAACAGCTTCAGATATCCAATTTTTCTCATGGAAGGTTGTTAGACAAACATACATTCTTTGCCAAGCTGTGGATGGATTATTCCAGATTATAAAGTAATTTTGAAATCCCCCAACTTTACCAGGTTTATCTTCATTGTAGAAACCCTGTACTATTGCCTCCAATAGAAGTGTAAATCAATATTCTAAATGAGCATAAATAAAATAAAAATCTCTAAAAGAGTATAACAAATATCTCCAGTAATCAATCTTTTAATACTGCTGCATTAAGTTTATTTTCCTTGCACAAACTTTAGGAATTCTTTAATAAACTAGTGAAAATTTGAAATGCTTTTAGTTATTTATTAATCTTGTTACATGAGTTATAATTTTGAAAACTCAGCAAAGTACTCTCATAAAACTTTGACAAAAGATACATCAGAAACTTTATTAACCGTTTCACTACCAGTGGGACTACTGCTATCCCATGGTAAATATACTGGACTGAGGACCATACTATGGATAAAATATGGTATATATATACACACACATACATTATAGAGTAGACATTGAGATTGAATGGATCTCAGTCTCATAATCAAGTATCAAACTTATTCTGGGATAACAATAGTCTCTCCAATAGTGAAAAGGTTAAAGCAGTCTGCACATCTTAAGCCTTTCTATTGTATTTCTTAGTGCTCTTCAAAGCAATAATCTAATATCCAAACAAAAATACAATTTAAAACCAATATGTATAAACAAAAATGTACAAATACTACAATCTTGTAATTCATCTGTATAACATAAAATATATCTATAGCAACTTTCTAATGGGATCTGTGGTAATTTTAAACAGTCCCAGAAGATTATTTCAACAATTTCTGAATAAAAGAAATCCTGTGATTTATCTTTTATAAAAGATAATGCAAGCATACCTTAATTTATGCTGTTATATTATTAAATGTGAACTACAAATATTTCAAAAACTAAACTAAGTTAAATTCTTAGCTTCTTTGCCTTTTAATTACAAGCATTTTACATTTATAAATAAATAGTTTAGGATCCTACTACCTTACTTAAATTTGATTTCAAAACTATCACAAAAACTAAAATTTTACATATCAATTAAAAGTAAGAAAAAAAATAAGCCTTGTAACTGTTTATTTTGTAAGTCATATGTGTTCAATAAAAATATATACATTATTTCTTCGTGTACAGGAGCAAACCAATATTCAACACAATTAAAGCTCAAATAAAACCCACAAAAAAGTAGAGACTTAAAAAAAACTTTATTTAAAAGAACATTTTTTAATCGATTCAGCGTTGTCCAAATTCGGTAATACAGTCCTTCGGTGCATTCGTCCACCATCCTTGTCTTTGGCATATACTAGCCATTTTTTAATAGCAGTTTCTACTTCATGCTCCGTGATTTTCTCAAATTGACGGTGCTTTCTGACAGATGCTGAAATAAATATAAAATTCTTTAAAATGAGACAAAAAAATACTGTTAAATGAAAATTTGAGAAAGAACAAATTTTCCAAACAGAGCAATTTAGTCCTTTACATGCATTATTATTACACAATAATAGTATTATTACACAATAATAATAATATATACATTAACTTAACAAAGAATTTATAAGGCTTTTGCAGATTTATTTTTAGAAATCATTTTGAAAAAACTCAATTCTAAGACAAAATTTTATTTATAAACAGCAAAAAGACTTCTTCCTTATACTTAGGAAGATTGAAGGGGCCAGTGTGGCTCCTACCAGAATTTCTTAGTATAGACCAGATAAATGTCTAAATACTAGAAATATGGTAAAAATTAATTTAATAAGACTATAACTGAGACTCGATCATCAGAATTCCATTGAATTTTAGTCTATTTGGATAATCAAAATGTTGAATTAAATAGAATGTGAGGACTATTTATATTTTCATCATTCAAAAAATTTATTTTCCACTCTAAATAAATAAGCTTTATACATAATTATAAACTACTTTTGTTCAATTAATTAGCTTGCAAATTTATATGATACTGACCTCATTTATTTTCATTATGTATAGTTTTAGTAGAAATTAATGGATTTTACTTGTCTAAGTACAATTGCCACAAATTGCTTTTTTGCAATCTGTATATGCGTTCCATGTATGATTTCCTTTAGTAGATATTTTTACCCGGCATTTGGTTCTCATTTTGACAGTGATATCTTTTATGTTCACAAGATTTTTCAACTTTTGTCAGTCACTGATCATAAATGCATACTCTAGGTTTAAAAAACAAAATTATAGGGCTTTTGAGCCCTCCTTTTTTAAAAAAAAAATCATTTTTGAATAAAATAGAGACAAAAATTTACATATTTAAAATTTGTATTAATGACAAAGTTAAGAGTTGTTATTGCAAAATTATCACACAGACTAACTTTACATACACTTGAGAAAAAATTGTGGTTTTTTTTTTTTTTAATAGAAAATAATTATTGTTACACATCTTTTATTAAATTTCATGAAAAAATCACAGTATTAAATAATAGTTATATTTTGCTTAACTTGCTAAATGCTTTATAATTTGCTTTGATAAATCTCACTGTTTAGATATTTAGATATTAATATTATTTTAGATATACAAATTAGCCTTCTTAGAATGAGAGTTTGAAATCTTGAATATCGAATACATTTGATATTCAAGATTTCAAACGATATAAAACGATAAAAAAAGATATTTATGATAAATCTGTTTTCTGGTAAATTAAAAACTAGACTGAACAATTACAAAAATGGGGAAGAAAATGGAGAGCATATTTAAATCCAACTAATATAAAATTATTCGTTCTTGATTATAATTAAGATAAAGCATAAATAAATGTATACATATCACATGATCATTTGGATAATTGAAAAAAAAACTGGAATTCCGGGGTAACCCCGGAGCACAATCACCCCTGAGAAACATTTTTAAGTATGAAACAAATTAGAGGTAAAATACATTTTATGTAATTTTTTTATAAACACCTGAAAAAGCAATAATTTTTTCTCATGGGTATGCAAAATAATTGTGATAATTTTAGTGAAAAAAACCCCTCATAACTTTGTCATTAATACAAATTTCAAATGTGCAAATTTTTATCTGACCTTACAAAGCTCCTTATAAGGCGGACAGTTTCGAATCGTGTTTTAATTTTTAAAATGCACTTTTATCTTTCTGTAGAACTGATCGTTGACATCAATATGAAGAATGAAGTCCGAATTAAAAAAAAAATAAAAAGTAGGAAAGCAAATGTAAAGAGAGGTAAACTAAACACCTAAAAAAATTGATTTCACTAATTTGAGAACATTAAAATAAGAATGGAATCGTATAGAGTAATAGCTGATAAGTAATGGAATACACCGTATGTAGCGTCATTTTAGGGTTATGAACAATTAATTACTTACAGATTTAACATAAAATCGCGTACATTATAATAGAATAATTATAATATATTAATTTGAACAATTAATAAACAATATAAAAATGTATAATTAAAAATAAAACTGCACTTACCACGTTTTCAGATAGCAGATACTCAATAACTCAAGGTTCTTCAACAATCACCGCAGATACTCCTTTGTCGCTTGAAAAGGCGCCAAACTTTCCCTAGCTCGGAAAGCAGGTGACTCATAGAAAATTTCTAGCGCCATCTAGGAGACGTTTTTTTCGGACTTCGCGCCAATCACATAAATATACATTCTGGCGACTAATCAGAACTTCAGATCGCCACGCTATTGAGGCGATTTTCTGATGCGAGGAGAAAGAAAATAATCGAAAGGCGATGTCGCCCGGACACAATATCGAGGTGTCTCAAATAAAGGCGGGTTTTACCCAATCAAAGCGACGGTTGGCCGATCATTTAGCGACCACTGTTGCTGCTTGGGTACAGACTCCATATGAAGGTCATTTCAAAGTAATGTGACGTCTTCCAAAAGTCTTTATGCAGTGTTTTCGTAAATTATATCTCATATGCTACCTCATAATTAATGTATGTAAATATAAATTTGCATAGCTTCAGAACTGTTCAGATTTTTTTATTTGAAGACTACGATTTAAAAAAATTAATAAAAATAAACTTTAATTATGATGATATGCAATTTGTGAGGCCGGTATCCTGGCGAGTGCTTCCCACGATCTGGGCGCCCCGGGTTGGAGTCTTAGTTGGGAATAATTGTTCTTCTATGCTCTATCGGTATGACATGTCTCCCTTTCCTGTGAAGGAGGTGTTTTTAAGCAAATGGAACGCATGAAGTAGCTAAGTCGTGCTTTTTGCCAGAGTTGTGCAACAAATAAAACAAGCGAAGAGTATTCGGCTTAAATCGCTGAGATAAAACTGTCAGCGAGGTTGTAAAGTGTCATAAATCACTACGATAACAACAACAAAATGTGACAATATATAGAAAGGAGAATTCCTTCATAACTGATAAGTCTTTTGTTGACCAAAAGTTTTCCGATTATAACTAATTGTAATTTTTCAAAATAACAACATTCAATAAGAGTTTGATTTTAACTTCTAGCAATGTCTTCATAAATATTCTGGATAAATCAAAAAATTATTTACGCGAATACTTGAGTACTTGGTTCTTGGGTAAGCATCAAGGTATATTTTCGAACCTATGAGAGTGCACGTTCTTTTTAAAGTTCTCAGATTTACGTGATCAAAACATGACGCTCTGTCACGTTTGAAACGTGTCTTTAGGTTGATACAAACAATTTTTCGCTCTGCTTTTTTCGTCTTCATTTTACACTCCCTGAATATTTTCTGTATCATGTTTTGCAGAACGAACTTTCTAAAAACATATTCGTGTAGATGTAAAAATTTTGTACAATTCTATTTATTTAGAAAGTTTTGCTTTTATGTTTGAAAGATGATGGAATCAGACTTTCTATAGTGGAAAGTGCAAACAGTAGCAAAA
>JAPMOQ010048382.1:6104581-6146956 GCA_026543055.1 Argiope trifasciata
TATATATATATATATATATATATATATATATATATATATATATATATTAGATTGGGGAATAAGCTCGTAGCGTTTTTATTTTTTCTTTGTTTTGCAACGATTTTTTTGATAAAATGTATATAATCCATTCGATAGAGATCTTTCTACTCTACAGAACTGTGCTAATCGTCTTTTTGAGTAATTAAATTTTTAATTACTTTTAAAGCTTAGAAATGGAATATTCTGGAAGTAAAAATCAACATTTTCGGCACCTGCTCTTCTTTGTTTTTCATGGAGGCCCAAAAGCTGCTTAAGCAGCACGGGACATTTGGAACGTATATGGAGAAGGTGTCATATATGAGTTTACAGCAGGGGAATGGTCAAGCTTGAAAACCATCCAAAGAAGACCATGATCTGTGTTTCGTGGGACTGGGAGGGCATGGTGTACTGAGGAATGCTCGAAAGGAATGTCACGGTCACCAAGGAACTCTAAATAGCCCAGATACAAAGCAAGAAAGAGACTATGCGACTGAAAAGACTCCATTGACCAGGCCAAACCATACTCCTTGATGACAACTCCAGGCCCCTTGCTGCACAAGTCGTCTAAGCTGCACTCCAAGAACTCGAATGGGAAGTCCTTCAGCATCCACCGTATTCTCCGGACCTTGCACCGTCGGATTACCATCTTTTTCCGCCCCCTTGAATGACATCGCCAAATCGGTAGAGAGATTGGGAGCAGGACTTAAATATCAACGGCGAATAGATAATCGATTAATTGGCTGTTATTACTAGTGATTATCCTTAAATAAAAGTCTTTAATAAAAACACTACGAACTTATTCCCCAACCCAATATATATATTATAATATGTTCAAATTTTCAATCCTAAATAAAATACTATTTATTCATACACTCAAGTTCAAATTTGTTTTTTCAAACATGCAATAGAGATACTTGATGTTATTACAGTTTTTTCAAATATAAATTCATTAATTTATTTAATTTTATATACTTTTCAGCAGTTTGTTCTAAAATTGAAATCAACAAGCAGTAGCTCAATCGGTAAAATGCAAATATTTCAGTATTTCTAAAGTGAAGATGAAGAATGCAAGTTCAATTCTTGCGATGAAAAATTATAGAGCACCATCAGCTTCATAAATTAGAAACGAAAAAAAAAAATGGAATAATTAGTAACAATTAGAAATATTCCAACCCCATACATAGAAAAGAAAACGGGAAATTAAGAAAAATGTTGTGATTCTGTCACATGTGTACAGATATTTACATTAATTGTAACTATTTAATAAAAAGTAAATAAAATTATTTTTGTTTTATTGACCTAAGTTAGAATTAAATTCATTTTTTTACATTACTTGTTAATTTATAATGTTTGTAAATTACAAATTATGTCTTTGTTTAGGATATTTTAAATTCCTGAAAAGAATGAAAACTAAAAATATTTTTGAAATAAAAAAAAACAAATATTGATATAAATCAATTACCCAAATCACTGAGACCAACATAACGATTTAAAGTTAAAAATTAATGGCATTACCATAGTCAGATGATTATAAGATAACGGTATTCTAAATAACCGAAGAATTTAAATATTCCTATTTATAGGCTAATATTAGAGTACTGACCGTACTTCAAATCCTATAACAAGCTTTACAAGGAGAAAATTAATGGAAAAAAAACCGATTTAATAACAATTATGTCTACCAGGAGACATATTTCTTTTTAAATTGGAAATTTAGAAAAAGATTTATCCTAGAATTTATGCATATAAGAAAGGCGTTTGAAATTTGTAAGACATATAATAATGTAACTTAATTTGCCAAATTTTAAGTTAATTAAATTTTTATTTTTCAAAAGGAAGTTAAATCTAAGTGAAGTACTTATAAAATATTTGATCGATAAATTTGTAAATGACTACGCGATGTGAACATAAATTTGAACCCTTGAATAAGGCTGTAAGCAAAAAAGAAAAAAAAATACCAGTATAAATCAAGTAATCATATTTAATCTACTTTGTAGATTAATAAAGGAATAAATTACAGAAAAATCAAGTTAATCATGTTCTACGGTGAACTGCAGAAATACATGGAAAGACGGGAATGCTCTGTCCTTTTGAATTGATATATGATTCGGAGTTGGAAATTGGGGATAGAATCTAAACTTTCAGAATTTTATTTCCTTACACTGTAATATGAGAAATCCTTTATAGGAATTTGGAGATTATTTTCTTAACATTGGCGATATTTATGTTGCAGTAAATGCAATAGATACTTTACTCTAGTAATATCTTCTAGTAATAAAAGCTTAGGATTAAAGGTTTCACTTTGATCTAAGCTCCCTTAATAATAGTTTTATAGTGGATTACTCCATTGCTCAGCTCTGTTCAGTCATAATTTCATCATATATTTCATAATAAGCTCCGTTTTTTGGAACAGGATATTAATTTATAGACTAAAGAAAAAATCATAAGTAGTATAGAAAATATATTCGAATGGTTAATGAATATTTATTACCAAAAAAGACCCAGTATGCACGGTCGCAGAATAATGCTGTAGCAAAGTTATTTTACTTATTTTCACCAAGAATAAAACAATCGTTCATAATAATAGTATCGTTTATTTATATGAGACTGACTCGCTAATAAGAATTGAAGATAAAATATAAAAAATTATGGTAAAAATACCATTTGTGAAATAAAAAATCCAGCTTTAAAGTAATTAAATAAAATTTTAATCTTTTAGTTCTACAATAACCTATTATCAAACAAAATTAAATTAATAATTAACAAATATTTTGTATTAAGTAATGACAATGAACGCTGAATTTCAAAATATTATAATTTAAAAAGACTGGACAATAACCAATTTTGTCTCTCTTTTTGTTAACTTCCATAAAATCGTTTAGAAAACAATTAAAAAATAAAATGTAAGGTTCAATATTCTACCCTAGGAAATTCGAACTCAAAGAACGTATTACATTTTTTTTTGTTATAAGTACCATTTTAAGAGTGACTTACTAAATCAACCCATCAGTATCTCTGAAAATTAACATTTTCGCGATGAAAACTTTAATTAAAAACTTCGAGGTGATTATTGATTATTATTTAAATTAATTCTTTTCATCATCTTTCCTAGAATTTGGGAGAAAATGAAAGAAAACTATATGTATAAACATTTTGTGTTTAAAATTCTTTTCCATTAAAAAAGATATTTAAGTGGCTTCATGAATATTTTAATTAAGGATTCTTCTATGATCTTTAAATAGAATATTTATTTTTTTCTTCATTAAAAAAACTTTCTTTATTCTAAAAAAAGAATCATTAATTTAATTAGCTGTAAACATAATATTCTTTTTCAGTAAGGAAGCGAGGAGATATATATGTTTTTTCATTGAATTCAGAATACCTATAAGAAAAACCACTATTTTATAATGCACAATGGAATTTTTTTAATGTGCCACTTTTATGCCATATTGACTTTATTAAAGTGTAATACGTTTGCCTCTTTAATTATAAATCGACTTTAAAAATTTGAAATAATTGCGCTGAATTTTTAAAACTACTTCAAAATTTGATTACATAACGTAATCATAACAGACGGTTTAACTGAATGTTAAATATTTCCGTAGCTCAACCATATATAAGCAGAGATATTCAATACATTGATTAATTCTAAGAAGAAAATCTGGTTGAATTATGGAATTCAGTCGATTATTTATCAAAGTGACTGAGGTGCACTTTTTTATGTGTGTGAAACAAAGGAGTAGCATTTCTTTTCATTCACAAAGAAATACAGAAACAGTGTTAATTTTCGCAAATTGTGCCCAATAGCCCTTTCAACTTTCGATTTTTCTCAAGTGGTCGATTTATATAATACAAATTTAAGAATTTTTATACTGTATGTATATGCTTAATTTCTCCGGATTTGATAAATTTAGCCTTTCTCTTCTAATTTTTTTAACTATCTGCGATGGAAATTAAGCTTATTTTGTACGATATGAAATATTTTATGTCTTAAGATTTAAGTCCTAAATTAAACGTGAACTCCAAAGGACATCATTTCTAAGGGAATTAGTTTAAGTATTTTGCTAGTTAATTTTAATAGTTTTTTTTTTTGGCAAATGAAATTTGTAAGTAAGATAATTCACTTAGCTTCCTTCTGACAACATTTTTTTTCCGTGTGTAAAAGAGTATAAATGCGCTGTTAAATTTCCTAATTGCCTATTTGGTATTAGTGACACAGCTCATTGCAAAATTCCGTTGGTAATGTATATCCAGAGGTCATCATTATAGTTAAAAAACATTAAAATGAAAAATAATTGGAAAGTGGATATTCATTTTGTTTCGTGTGCAGAAGTAATCTTTCAAGAGGTAATAAATAGATGTATCGTTGAAGTGAATTTAAAAAGTATTGAAATGCTCTTTTTTTTGAATTTTGAATATGTTCATGATATGTTCTGTGACGATTTCCACGTTTGTTAAATACAGCTTTATAATTTTTTTACCTTATTTTTTGTGTTTGTAGTTCCATCCGTAATATAAATATAGTTTCATGAACTTAATCGGGGATTATTGAGGATTCCTTTAAAGTGTTGTTTCATATAAAGGGTACGTTTATAATTTTTTCTTAAGTTTTTTATTTTCAATAAATACTTGATTTTTTTCAATTGATTTGTAAATTGTCGTAATTCTGTCAACAACAAAAAACACATTTCTTTGAAAAAAATTTTTTTTACTTACCTGATATCTTTTTTCAATCCCTTTTATAAAGATCATCTATTACATTTTGTTATAATTAATATAAACATGTTTAAAATATATCATTTAACTTCAGCATCAAAAGATAAATCTAAAGAAATTAATGGATTTTCATTAATCTGTAATTCAAACCAAAACTTTAAGCCACAAAACTGACTATTTTTAAGGAGAAAATCGAATAAATAAGGGGAAAGAACGTAACATTTCAAAATGTGGGAATTTTGAAATTCCTGTTGTTTTTACCCCAACTTATCACGAAAAATAAGGATTTTTCTAATTAGATTCAAATTTTAAACAAATTCATTTCTAAGCATTACGAAAGAAAAAGTTAAATTGGCAAAGCACTGATTTTGTCATTAATTTCTCATTGAAATTAACCCTATGAAAACTATTAATTAAAGGCCTTTTTTTTGGAAACATTTGAATAAATTATGCACTTTTGCATAATACATAATACATTCTTTACAGAGCCTGTAAAAATATTCAATTTGCTTCATTAGTACACGGTTTTTATGTAAACAAAATGCCTAAAATAATTACAATCTTTAACGAAATCATTTTTTTTTAATATTTATAATTCATTTAATTTCTGTACTTTACAATTGCATTCTTTTTTGACATTTAATATGCATTAAAGAAAATTTCCCTCAATTCCAAAACAAAAGAAACGTAATGAAAGCAAGATATATTCTGTGAAAGGTAAAGTTAGACAAATTGATGAAATAAAATTATTAACCATCAACTCAATCAAAGAACACACGGAAAGATAATTCGTTTTTAAATATAGTCTTTTACAAAACTTTGGATAAAATTTAGAACTCTAAGAAATAAGTTGTCTAATACAGAATGTATTCCCATGTTCAGCTGTGGCTTGAATTCTAAATAAATTTATATTATGATTAAAAAGATGTGTTGGAAAAAGGAGGCTCTTATTTTTATAATTTTAGATTCGTTTTATTTTTTATCTAATTTAAAAAGAACAAATATCTTTCTAAATTTAAATTAAAAGTTATGCATTTTTTTATTTCTTCTCCTAAATTTTTAAAAGGGAAAAAAAGAGCAAGCTGCATTTTTGTTGGATATGGAAATATGAGTTGGATGTTCTATGATAAGCTTCCAATTTATGCTTCAAGCTTAAAACAAAATATTTATTAAATAATATTTTTCATTTTCATTTAAGATATTCGAACTAAAAAGAAAAAATTAACCAATTTAGTAGAAGAATATTAGAAATTCAATATTTAATTCAATTGTTATGTATGACTAAAATTAAAACTTATATTTATGTATTTTCATCTCAATCATGAAGGTAATTTTTTTTCGTTTCATTTTATACATATTTTAAATAATAAATATTCTTAATTTGGCAATTATTTTTAAGGAGTCTTATGCATTGGAGCAAAATGTAAACAATTAAATTAATTGCGGGATAAAAATAAAATATATTTATAATGAAGTTTATAACTGATTAGATTATTTTTATTTATTTTCAATCTCAATTACTTGGCATTAATCTTAGTAAATTTCCTAACATTTCTATCTAGCATATAAATTTTTAACATAAATTTGTTTGTTATAATCCATATTTTAGAAATTAGAAGGTTATATTCATTATACTTAAAAAATACAGTTTCATTTTTCAGTTAATTTAAAATAGAGCACGACTATAAAGAAATTTTGAAAAAAAAATAGAAATGGAAAAAAAAAATTTTAAGATTTGTTAAACTTTTAATTTTATGTCAAAAAATTGAAAATCTTCACTTTTTGAAATTTAAATGCATCTTATGTGTTTCTACCGCCTTAACTGAATTTTTTTTTCACTTGTTCAAGCTAATTTTTATTGATTCTAGATCAAAGAGACCAACAAACATTTATGAAACAGCCATGATTGATAGTTTTTGCCAATAAATATTTACTGGAAAAGAGAGCATAGAAATTTAATTTCATTATTATTAAATTAATATAATTTTTAATTATAAAGAAATTATATAATTTTTAGTGATAATTAAATTAAATTATAATAAATTATTATAAATATTTTTTACATTATTTATAATTTTTAACAATATAAAATCAAATTTCAAAATATGGCTAACAAAACACATCAACAAAATAAAATCTGCATTGTTATTCGAAGTATAAGAAATGGCTACTAATTTAACTGAGAAGCATCATTTATTTGCTGCAAGTTTCTAGTAAGTTATGAAATAGGGTGACATGAAGTACTTTTAGTGTCATCAAAAGTTGAATTAAATATTCAGGAATACTATAAATTTATTGTTTTACAATACATTTAATAACTAGCTAAAAAATTACTATTTAGGAAGATTTTATCAGTTAATCGAATATGTGCATATGTCAAATATGATATAAATAATTTGGAATCCTTAGTTTTATTTTCAATAAAAGTTGTGCAATTCTTTTCACGTAAGTTTAAAAAGTTATACAGAAAACTATTTTGATAATAATAACATTATTAAAATTTAGATTAATAACGTAAAAATTAATTTTTTTTTTAAATATAAAAATTGAAATTTCTATATTTCTAAATCTTAAAAAGAATTGTATTAAATTAAATTAATTTCATTTTTTATGATTTTATTATGCAGAAAATATTTTTGATTGGCTGATTTTTTTCACATTGATATTCATAATTAATTTATGAAAGCTTGGGATAGTTAATATAGGAAGATGAAATAGATAAAAGGGTTCCTATGATAAAATATGTAGGTTTCTGTCTTTAAAGTAAATGATGATTAGAAATGAATTAATAATATTCTGATGTATCTGAGTTCATAATTTTTTATAGCTCAATTATAATAAACAAGACAGCAAATTCTAGTTCCGAATAACAAACATATCTGCACAATTACGAAAAGCTCATGTTCACCAAAAATCCAAATAGACAATTTATGTGTTGCTTAAGGAGAAACACGTTAATTTCCTTATTTATTATATATTCCTGAACACAATTCTAACGAGAAATACTTTATTTTGGAGAACAAATACCTGGTGTAAGTTGCTAAGTATATCATATTATGCAAAACACACCCAGTGATAGTTTTGCAGACGATCTTATGCAACTATAATTACTTAGCATCAGAGTACTAATTTGGTTGCCAGAATTAATTTCTACCTTTCGACTGTTAAATTCTGTTTTGGGCAGCCTCGTTTAATGATGATGTATGCTATGTCTGAATGCCTTCTTGGGAAAGACTGAGCAGCAATTGAGCTTGAAGTGTCTACCATTATTTATTCAGTCTTTTCAGATTAACAATTCTAAGGACTTAAGTATACTAAAATAACCGAAAAAACAGTTTTTTATAATCTTATTGAACCAATTCACTGAGAAAAATAAAAGGTCTAGAATTTTTATTTCTCATCGAATGAAATAGAGCAAAGTTATGTATTTTGGAAAGTAGTTACAATCGATTTGAATTATAAGCATTACATTTCTTGTGTGAATAAATTTAAATATTTGTAAAATTGTAATTTTTATAAACAGTAAGCTAACAAAATGCTAACCCAAATTTAATTCATGTTGAAAGTAAGAAAAAATTATTAAACAGTTTAAGCTCTATCTCTTGACAATAAAAGAATTTGATTTGTAACTGCTGGTTCTGGAATATTTTTAGGCACATTTTTTTTTTAATTTCTAATTTTCTGAACTTTACTCCCATATATCGGATCAAGCTTTGAAAAAAATGTAACACCTCTTTCATAAAATTCAAAATTTTAATTCCTCTAAGCATATACATACACAAAAAAATTTAAATATCAAAACTATATATTTGAAAGCACTTTCATCTCACTTTCTGTATTTGAAATCAATTTTTGATTTCATAACAAAGTTTGGTATGCAGTGTAAAAAACAATCAATGTATCTCACAGCTTTAAAAAAAACATCACTTTGAAGCATATTTATGAAGGTATTGCGGTAGATTGAAAATTTACATCGCTATGTTTTGGTCATCAACATTAAATTTTTCTTTATGCTTACACATCATAATTAAAATATATAAAATCTTTTAGAACTTGTGGAAATAAAGGACTAAAGAGTAAAAGACTCATTTTCCGTTGCTTAGAAGCTCTGCTATCATTTTATTTTACGAAGAGATATAATTTTGTTTGATTTTAGATTTCATTTGGTTTAGATTAGATTAGATATTAGAATTTTATTTGATACATAACATTTTTTCTCTGACTCTCATATTTTTAATAAAAGTAGAAATCACTTCTATAGCATTTTTTGTTGTTACTTTGTGTTTAAATATAAATTGAAAAGAGGGGGAAATTGTCTTTACATTATAATACAAAGTTTTTTCTCAATTGATTTCTTATGTCTTATCTCATAATGAAAGGAAAACATCCATTAATATTTGAGTTCAATTATCTAAGAATCTGAAGATTATTACAACAGACTTTTTTCAAGATAGATGTCAAAAGAATAGCGTGTCTTCCTTCTATTTTTGTAAAATCATCGCGTACGGTGGCAAAAGCTGGAAGATTCCGTGCTCCGGAGGATAATAAAAGTACAATAGAGAGTAATGGTCATTCAATTGCATGTGATTGGTTGAGACGGTTGACACGACATCTTTTAAAACTTTCTGATTAATGAGAGTGACTTTAGAGACTGAAAAATAGATGAGAAAAGAGAAAAAAATTGGAATTTCTTTTTCTTTTATCTATTATTTTAAGCTTTGTAGAAGTTCTTTCGCATCTAATAATCGATCCAAATAAATTCGATTATGAAATTAATACAAAAATCAATTCATACTAAAATTGCTATTCTCTCAAGTCATTTTTTAACGCAGCTGTATATTGTAACTTATTAAGGATACCTAATAGTTTACTATGGGAGAATTTAAAATATTTTAATTACAAAATTGCATTTTCTAAATATTTTCAATTTTTATTGTTTGTTTTCAAATATATTTCTTATCATTTTTGAAACGTCAGAATATTTTAACAATATCGATATTAGCAACAGTCAAATCAACAAGTCTATATTTTTATAAAATGCGAAATGAAATTCTGTTCAATGCAAGTAGATTTACTGTTATATAATTCTAGTGACTTGAATTTATGGTCAGATATTTTTATTATGATTCCAATTATTCTGAAAGAGAATATTTAATCTTATCTGAATTTTAGAAATTTAAGTACAAAGAAATTTTCTATGAATTTAAGAGGATTAACGAGCTATGGTTTTTACTTATTTAAAGTAAAAGGAAATACATTTTAACATAATAAATTCAAGAAATTTGAGATGCTTACGGAATCGGTTGTTATATATCAAAAATATCTATACAAATTAAGCTGAATGTCATCGAATGACTTGACCGAGATGAAATTTCCTCTTCATGGTAAATCAAGACGAGGATTATTGAAATAGAATAAGGAAAAACATCAGCTGGGATTAAGAACTGACTTCTAATGTAGCATTTATTACATATAAATATACATCGAAATAGAAATAGAAATTATTGTAAGTTAGAGCTTCTGTATTTTCAAACTAATATAATGTGATCGAAAATAATCCAAATTATTTAATTTAAATTTTTGCTTGAAGATAATGATTAAAATTCATATTCTAATTTTATTAGAAATTCAATAAAGGTACCGCTGTAATACAGAGTTCTGCATGATTAGCTGTATTTAATAATCGATTCAAATTACAAAAACAATTAATTACAACTCAGGGTAAAAATTGTAATAGTGGGCTGTAATAGCCTTTCCAGGTATTATTTAATAGAAAACCTCACTATGTGTTTAAAAATAATGTTACGGTTAGTGAATATTTTGTGATCATTTTATTAAATAAAAAATATAATATTTTTGAAGCTTTTAATTCTGAAAATTAAAGACGTAAAAAAATAGATTCAAAGGCATATATTTGTTTTCGGAAACTCCTGAATAGGAAAAATTCCTACTGCTCAGTTTTAAGATTGATCTGTCTTCCACTAAATCTATTAGAAGGGAAAAATATCATAAAAATCAAATTGTATTTTATTCATGTTTGATCAAATTATCAGTGGCTGAAATAATGTATTCTCTTCAGATAAAGCTTAGTTAAAATGTCAGCTTACATCCATTACGGTGCAGCATCAAAATAAATAGAAATTAAGCAGTTCTTGGATAACGCATTAAGTTGAAAATTAAAGAAATACGTAAAAAATTAGAATCTATTATGAAAAAACCTCAAAATAAAATATAACAGAAATTAGCATATTTTAGCTGGTAGATATAGAGATTTTGAAGAAATTCACATTCTAAATGTCTTCTTTTTGTTCAATTTTATTATTGTCCCGTTTTAAAGCAATGTTATGGCTATTTTGGGGCGAATCATGTAATTTTGGACCACTGTCAGATGACAAGGAGGACACCTGAGTTGACATCCCCTCTCGTAATTTCGCCGCAAGGGAGAACATTTGATCCCACCAATGTTAACGCACATCAAACCTACTTACATGCCGCTTTATCGGTGAAATTGTGTCTCGCATCTGAAGCCATTCGGCTCCAAAGTCGAGATTTTGCCACAAGGCTGCTGCGATCCTTCTAAATTTTTTCAGATGCGAAAATGACGTAAAAGATTTATTAAAAGTTTAAAATACCTAGACTTATTTTTGATTTGTAAAATAAAGTATATAATTGCCTTACAGTATATTAAATACGTTTTCGAATGATTTTTTATTCAAAACTTTCATAGTAGAAGTTTTTATTTAACTTTGCTTCTTAAATTAGATTTTAAAAAGTCATAATTTTTTTTAATTTATAGCCTGAAAAAATGATTAAAAAGATGGACTAATTTTTTCAGTACTTCAAAAGAAAGAAATTTCAACTTATAGAAACTAGAATGTTTCTAAATTATAATAATCGAAAATATGAAAATATGAAAATGTGAAATAGTCGGAACAGGGAACTATAAACCTCTTTTTACTTAAATTGATATTATGTTATTAAAAATGAAATTTTAAGAAAAAATTCCTCAGAGATTGAAGATCGAGAGCTTATAAATTTTTAAAAACTCCTCCCAGGAAGATATGCTCTTTTGAGAATACTACAATTATTAATCCCGATTTAGAATTAGAAACTGGAATTATAGGTATATATAATTTATAACGTTTGAAAACGAATACAACCGTCCATTTAAAAATATTCTAGCCATTTACAAACACTTTTTGCTGTTAGCATTTTTTTAATGTTTATATATAGAGAATTAATTTTAACAGAAAAGAATTGGGATGCTGTGGTGAGATTTATTCGCCGGTTGCTGATATGTTCATTCCCTTTTTGATTTCTTAGTTATTATGTGGAGTATTTTAATTATTGGTTGACTATTCTTATGTAGTTTTATTTTTTGTATATTTTGTTTTTTTTGTTTTGTATATTTTTGTTTTCTTAATTAATGTGTGGAGTATTTTTAGTGTTGCTTTGTTTGGTGTCTTTATCGTTAAAATTGGTGTATCTCTTTTAATTTAATTTTCTGAGAATTTTCGGGTCACGAGAGGTCAATACTATTCGCCACTGTCCGATCCCCCACAGAAAAATTCCCTCATTTCAAATCATTGCCTGAGGGTGACCCTTGAAAAAGTCGTCAGGCCGGATTCTTTTTCTATTTGTTGTAATTTTGATTATATTTTATTTCTGTTTACTTGGCTTATATTGCTAATTTATTTATATTAACCTGTATTTCAGTAGTAGCTGCATTAGCGCTTATTAAATACAATGATAAATTAGATTATGAAATGAATACAAATAATTTTTGTAAATAATAAAAAACATACACACTAAAACAAACATATACACATAATGTTTTTTTAATGTTTAAATTTTTTAATTTCAAACATAATTTTTAGTTTCGTTTCTGTAATTAGTTCGTTTTGTTTCGTTTACTTAATTATATTAATATTGATTTGTTTCATAAATGGGTTTAATTTCATTTAGCTTATATTATTTAAATTTTCAATAAAATATTTTGAAAGGAAAACTAAAGTGATGCAATTATATCTAAGTACCAAGTTTCCTGCATTTTGGCTTGATATGAATTCTATAAAATAAGGTAGCTACGAAATCTGTGACACATATTTGTTACATGTAACCATATTCAACCATTTTCTCTTATAACAAAACTTGTGCAATTAATCATATTAAATGCCTTACTTATCTGCCTTTGTACAGAGTAAATCATCTTTCATTTCTTTTTGCTCATATATTAAAAATATTTTATCCCGGATTATTTAAATTTTATTTCAATGTGTTTGCCTTCATATATTTGCACATATACTTTTGTATCTGCTTCTTGAATATATTTTATTACTATTTTATCATGCTTCTTTAATCGTTTTATATCATTTTCTGTATGAATCTGTTAGTATGTGAGCAATTTTTTTCTTTTTGGTTTATATTTGTTTATTTACTTTTTTTCCCATTTTTGAAATTTATATTTGCAACTTAATCCACTATCAATTGTGAACTGGCTTGCATCCGTAGTATGCTCGTGGTATGTGGTAGATGTGGTATGCTCACTGGAACACAAGGAGTTTATATTTCAAGAACCAAAACCAAAAAATTTATTCGGTGAAATGAAAAAGGAGAGAAAAATGAGAAAATGTGGATGCCTTCAGTTTTCCTGATTCTGGAGATATTGTAAATACAAAACTCTGAAAACAGCGGTATTTAGTTAAATTAGGTTAAAATACATAGCAATTATTGCTCGATACACCTAAATAGATTTTATTCATTTGATGATATAAGTAAGTAAAAAAAATATAAGTGCATTTTTTAATTGAAAATTTTTATTTAAATTTTTATCAAATAATATATCTATTATGATTTTTAAAAAAACTACTTAAATCATAAAACAAAAAAAGACAAAATAAACTGAAGGAACCATAAGCAATTTTCTTAATACTTTAAATTTATGAAGCATTTTACATATAATAATGCATGGTTAATGTTGCTAATTCCACTAATGAAAACTCGCAAAAAAAAAAAAAAAATATCCTGAAATTAGAGGCAAGAGCTACGCATTCTGACAAATAATCAGCTTTCAGTTTTTCTTCTCAGCAAAATAAAAATAACTTACATGATACAAAGTAATTCTTCTTCAACCAATTTTATCGAAGAGTTTTTCATGAGCGCATTTCTCGAAAAACGGTAATAAATTTTCATAAAAGCGGGGACATTCTTCTGGAGGAACGAAGTAAAGTTAATTTCGCCGTCGGGCTCACGCGTCGAAAGGCAATGTTCTAAATTGTATTATCGGCATGGAAGTTGCGAAGAAAAGACGTATTATAACATTTCTTACCATTTGTGTTTTCAATTTTATTTTGAGAACGTGACAATGACCTGAAAATTACTCTCAAACTCCTGAAAGTTATGACATTTTGTTTTTACACGGTCACGTTTCTGCCATTAGCTAGTTTTTCATCTCTTTTGTTTCAGAATTCTGGAAAATAAAAGCAAGATAAATTTTAAAGTTTCTTATGTCTCTCTTGGGAAGAAACGGAATGTATTTTTCAATTGGTAATTCATATTTTCTTCTTAATTATTTATGATTTCGCGAGGCGAGAGATCTTATAATTCAATTTAATGATGACAATGGTCTCGAATATTATCTTTTTCGAGTCTTTCTAAAGAAATAATGACATTCCATTTTTTGTGATTATATCTACAGTTTTGTGTCATTCACTTAATGATTATTTTCTAAAAACTGGAATGTAAAATATTTCAGTGCTTAAATAAATTTGATTTTCTGTTTTTCAGTTACTCTTTATTAATCATATAGTCACGAGAGACAAAAAAAGGAAGAAAGAATCTATGTAGCTATTCACTAAAGTCTCTTCAATCGTCTGCTGTTCCATAGTGTTTCATTGCTTTAGTTGTATTCAAGTTATCTACTCACTATTATACAACTGGCTGCTCCTCACACGATTCAAAAAAGCTTTGATATTTATCTTCAAAACTCTGCTTACAGTACCAATCCTAATACATTAATTACTTGAACTCCTCTCAATACATGCATTTTCCAGGACTGGTACAGCTTCATCGTTAACTAGCTTCGGCATGGACAACAAACCTTTAAAAGTTTCAGGAATCGAAATAACGTATTAGTATTATCACCAAACTTCTTGAAAATCTAATCTTGTCTATATTGTCGCATAGTAGCCAATTCATCCCCAAGTCATCAAATGGCCGCCCGACTAGCAGCTGATCCCAAGGTAATTGAACCGGCATCCGATCGACAAATATCCAATAGAGCTGAATAAAAAACTATCTTTCCTCCGATGGAACTAATTGGGAGAAAAAGCATTACAGTTTCGTAACATCATCGAATAAAATTTTGATTATTCCCTGCAAAAGGAAAATGATTAACATCGCTTTCAAAGTTAATTGTATAAGTTAACTTTTTTACAGAAGATAAATGCTTTCTTAAAATATATATGAACATTTTTTTTATATTATATCAACATATGTAAGATTGGATATTAATTGAAATGTGTAAGTCAATAAGGTAAAAGTATGTGACATGGTCAATTACTTTAAATAATAATTAATTAATTCTAACTTATTGTTATTTATGAAACTCGATTCTTACTTATTTGAAGTAGTATATACTTGCATATTATTTTCTTGAAAGTAACTCGATTCTTAATTATTACTTGTTTTTCTAATTTAGAGGGGAGAATAACTTGTTGAGACAAATTACACTTTGCTACATGATCAAGAATAAGTAGTGCAATATTAATGCACAAAATAGTCAATAGCATGGTATTTTTTTAAAAATGCCTAGATTTCGTAATTTGTAACAAATTTTTGAGTTCATCTCAAAATTTCTTCTGCTGCTACGGATCAGAATATTTAATGATATAAGAAATTTGAGTTTAATTATATCGGTAAATTGAATTGATCTTATCTTTCATATTTATAAGCTGACGCATGTTATTTGAGATATTTCAAAGCATAGATTCAATCGCATAAAAAATGAAGATATTCACCAATTTAGCAATTACATTTTGTTTAAGTAATAAAATAGAATAGGAAAACTAAATTAAAATTAATAACTTCAGAAAACAGTAGAATCAAAAAGACCCTTTTCGATATTCTTAAAATACGGTTTGTAGATACAAAATTTTCATATTATAAATTTTTTAGTCAATACACATGACCCACTTGTTCATTTTCTCCTAAGAAAGTTAGCGATGCAAAAACCTTTGTTATTCCCATGACTATTCATTTATACTACAAACCCTCATGAAAATCGCTTTTAAGGTTAGAGTGAAGATATGCAAGTAATTTTTATAGAATATCTTTATACAAAATTGACTATCGACACATAAATTTTCATCATATTAATATTCACGATGAATATTTTTGTAAATGATAATGACTACCATAATGAATATTATATAATTTTGCAAATAATATGTGCATTTTAGATTTCATAAGGAGTAATTTCACTTATATAATTATTGATATTAACTGATATAAAAAAATTGACTGATATCGGGGTTTAGACTAAGAAAAATATTAACTGCAGTAAAATTAAAACAATAAGCATGCAATTTGTATAATTGAATAGTCGTATGATTTGTGTTTGGAATATGAAACATGTATTATTTTCTTTTGTTTTACACCACATTTACAAGAAAAATTACGTGAGCATGAAACCAAAGGATCTTAGCTTATAAAGAAAAAAAAAAATTAGATGATGAATTTTAGAACTGAATTAATTATTCATGTTTTTAAATTTTATAATTAACAATTAATTTATTTTTAATGATTTATTTTTTATTTCCAAATCATGATACATTTTTTGTAGGTCATTCGTTTTTAATTTCCCGCTTTAATTTTAACAGATTCCACAATCAACATTTTCAATGTTTTACGTTTTTACAGCATCTAATAGTTTTATTATTTATTTTATGTTAAATACTTCCATGTATTTTTATTATGGTACCTGTTTTTGCAACTCACTGCTTTTTCAGTTATTTTGATTAACACATTTGGCTATATATCGTATTTGCAATACTAAGGAAAACATTAATAAATTTTTTTATGAAAATTTGGAAAGAAATTTTAGTAACATTTACAATTAGACATTTTTCCGTGCTTGCGTATTATTAGGAAATAAATGCTAATTTTATATAGCTATTAATGCATTAAAGTTAAAATTTTCTAGTTAAATCAGTGAAACGCTAAAAAGAAAAATGGATTTACGCATAAAAAAGGGGAGAAATTAAGAAGTTGACATTTTTTTAAATGACAAAATTTCGATATTAATTAAATGTAAAGGATATATTTATTTCAGTAATTTTGAAATAATTTTCCTTTAAATAATTAAATTTACAGTTTGGGTTCATATTTTCTTCTTATAATATTCACATTTTCATATGTTTTCAATGCTTACTGTTTATATTCAAATATTTCTTAAATTTAATATAGCATGGAACTTTTTCTCTGACATTTTTTCCTTCATTTAATATTATAAAACTATTTCATTTCAATTTTGGAACATTATTCATTGACTTCATTTTTCCCATAATTAAGTATAGTTTCTTTCCAACTGATCAATGATGGTAATAAAATTTCTAAAACAAATGAAATACGCCCAATGCATAATAACTTTACGGAATTTATGAAGAACTTAGATATATTTTCTACAACCTTTTTAAAATGTAAATGCTCTTACTCCTATATAAATTTATAAATTAACTTAATTTACTTGAATTTAATTTTTAAATAATTTAACAACAAGAACAAAATATACTTCAATACTACTGAAAGCTGTTAATATTAAGAACACGTTAAGATTTTTGTCACACTAAACTATCTACTCCTACACAAATTTGTGTAACAAAAGCCATGCATTTCCAATGAAGTTGATAAAAATTGATGTTCTAGTTTGTTAATTAAATTCAACTCTATTTAAACAGCAACTCTTTGAAATTGTCGCAGCGTAGAATGAAAAATAACTAAATTTATTCAAGCACTGTAAAATAAAACGTAAATATTAGATGAATAATGAGGTTTTTGAACTTAGTTCTTAAATGTCTTAGAAAAGTTAATAATTGTTTCTAAGAAATAAAAACAATCTTTAAAATCTTTTTGCAAAGTTAATAGATAAATTTATTCAATTAGATGAATTTATATATAAAATAATTTTAGGGGGAAATTTTAAACTTAAAATTTTTTAAATTTCATTCAGATAATTGCTGCCAAATTAAATAATTTTTACACAAGAATTTATTGTATTTTATGTTATTATTTCTAGTGTAATTTATTATTGATATAGATTCTATTATATTTTCAAAGGAAACTTTTCTAACATTATCATACAATCGACAATGGTACATTATTATGAAATTGACAATGGTACATTATCATGAAATGTGCAATGCTGCATTATCATGCAGTCGTCAATGGTATATTATCATTCAATCGACAATGATGCATTATCATGCAATCGCAAATTATTCATTATATTTATCAATGATTTTGAACAATTAACTTTAAAATTACAATCAAATTACATGGAATGAAATCAAATAGCATTTTTTATAGTTATGTTTCTCTATAACTTTTGTCTTATTTTCATTTTCATTCTGATTTTCTTTAATAAGAAGTATTATTAATTGTATACCACGAGTTACCTTTAAAATTATAATAGCTCGAAAATATCCTTGTGAAAACCAGTAAAATTACGTATTAATTAAGGTATTTTAATTTATTTTGATGTAGGAAATGTTCACTGGGAAAATAATAATTCATAGTAGTAAAATGTCCCGAATATATCAAGTTATATTCTTGATAATTTAGACCAATAATTTCAAATGGAGGAAATTAAAACCACGAAAAATTATATATATACTTGTTCCCAACCCTTGCAAAAGAGTAAGAAAAAGTAAAAAGATTGAAGATAAAACTGGCAATCATAATTTTTGTAGAAAGGAAAAAAAGTTTTGAAATGTAGTATATCTATCCTGTATTACTTTACGCCATTGTCCTAAGTCCTTCTTTTCAAAGTTTAAAAAAGTGAAATGAGATCCCTGAATGGCAATTCACATCCATATAAATGACAAATATTACTTTGTGCCCAATAAGCGTCTCACTTTGGAGAAGAAATCAGATGATTTAAATCTGAATATCTCTCAGATGCAATTCCCTAATCACCCTGCGAGCTTCTACAAACCGAGAACTTCGGAAGAAACCACAGTAAGGGAAACATTAACGACACTCTATGTGATAGTCTTATTTATTTCACTTAGTCTCCATGAAAAATATATTTATTGTTTTTAAGCATTTTACCTCTATGAAAAGAAGATATGTATGAAACATTTACTTCCATTAAATATTAATTTTATTTATGATAAAAAATTAATACAAATTGCCGGGCCATACTGTATAAAAATGTAGAAGTGTCGAAACATTTGGACAATCTACCTCTAGTGGGCATTCATTGCTTATTCAAATAAAATGCGTTGCAAAAATTTTATTCCTTTTTTTTCTTAGTATTTTAATTTAACACTGAACATTTTTAAACATAATTTTTAAAATACTCATTTATAATTATATTTTTAATATTAATTGGAATTGATACCTATTTACTGAATAAGAAAGTTCAAAATTTGTTTTAAATATTATTATTACCATGCACGTATATGATATATGTAAAAAAAGTCAAATTTCATTTCGGAAAAAAATAATTCTATTAAAATGTTTCTACTATCCCAATTTCTAATCAAGGAAAAAACGGGCTAACATTTTACTGCTTTTTATTATGGGCAATTTTTTATCATTGGATGCATTAAATAGATAAATTGAATTTGGTTGTACTCTCATAACATGAAATTAATTTACTACAAAAAAGTAATAAATTTAAATAAAACAATTTATCCAGCAGATGTTTCATTCTTTTTAATAAATGTAATTTCATTACATTTTAAATAAATAAAAAAGTAAATATTTGCAATAAACTACACTATAGCAAATTTAACATCTAAATTAAAAATTTTAATTATATATTAATGGTATTTATAGCAGCATATTAACTTTGAATTGAGGTAAAATATTTTATTTAAAGCTAAGTTATAATATCTTGAAAGATATCTATTCGCTAAATATTTTTATAAAATATTGAAACGTATAAAAAGTTCTAATAGAAATTTTGATTAAACATATTATTTAATATATCTAAAATTCCTGTACAAATGCTGAATCATCAGTGTAATTTCTTTGAAAAAAATTTGATTAAAATTTTTGAAGAAAAATGAGTTTTTAATAAGCAAGTAATAAGAAGAATTGATTAAGAACTATCATGACAAAGCATATGATTGAAATATTATAAGAATAAAAAATAAGTACTTCGCCTCGAAAAGGAATAATTATTGATGAAAATTCTTCCTCAAATGAATATCATTATTTCATTTTTCATTGATCTGTTGCATGCTTGAATAAACTCTCCGTATTTTTGATATATAAATCTTTTTTAAGTTAAATTTTGAATTAACATTTCATTGCGGTTTTTTTTTTACTTAAATCTACAAATAATCTCATTTGATTTTTAGTAATATTTATCAATCTTGAAATTATTAAGTTTATCATAATAAAAATTATTAAGATAAAGTTATTTGCTATTATCATATTACTATAGTTAATTATTTTAGAGCATAATCACTGTAATAATGATTTGAATAATTGAAACCAAAGAATTCCGAAAAATAACATTGAAAAGTATAAAGAATTGAAATATATAATAATAATTATATTATCATAAATAATGAAAATTATGCAGTTAATTCAGAGAAACGATAATAGAAAGGAAATCATATTGATTAAAGCATTAAATAATACACAGGACATTAATTCTTTTAATGAAATAAAACATAGTAAATGAATAGTTTATCAAAAAATTTGCCGGAGAACTTTATTTTATAAGACATATTTTAAAATATTTCCAACCCTGAATCATAAATCAGTCTCAAGGAATCACAACATATTTATTTCGATAGTTTTTTTAATATTTTAGAAGAAAATTCTACAGAATCACTTTAAAACGAATAAAATTTTTATAACAGTAAAAATTCAATAATAATAATAATACATATTTCAACGTATGTGTTGCATGAAGTTATCTTTACATACTGTTTATAACCAACTTATGGAATAACTGTATAAACAGACAGTACATTCATTATTTTAAATGAAATCATTCCCTCAAAATAATATTTATTACTATTTTAAAATCAAATATAAAGCATCTCTAGTAAATTTCATTTTCTAATATTAAATATATTCTAAGAATGTATAATTTTAAGCTATGTTATGCTCGTATTACATAGCAGACCAATGAAATTTCTCAACAAGCGTATATATTGTTAACAATCCGAAATCCGTAGTATCCAATCATCTTATTATACATGACAAAAATTAATTAAAGATAAACAAATGATGCTTTTAAATTAGGAATTCGTCCATTATTCTTAATTTAAATACTATCATTCATAATTTACTATCAGTGTAAAGGTAGTGTTAAAACGGTGTTGCCTCTTTCTTCACTTGTATCAGCAATATTATTTACATTATTTGTCTGGTACTATACTATACTAGCGTATTGTTGCAGCAGTAGATATAATTTTTTAAGTGTCTTGTTTAATTAGAAATAATAGAAAAAATTATTTATTTTCATATCGAAATTGAATACATTCATTGAAGTTGAATTATCTATAAAAAAGAAGGGTAAATAATTTTTATTCTTTTTTTAAATTATTACACAAGAGTTTTAGGGTAGGTAGTTTTTTGTTTTTGTTTTTCCGTCTTCAGAAGAAACAAATTAATTTCCTGACTATCCAACTCATAACATCCAGTATACAACGGATTATGTAAAAAACGTGGCTTTTTGAGGATCAGTCCGCACACTTGAAGTGATTCAAATTGCACATTGTTTACTGTCGTCGAGAATGCAAATCGTTTAAAATCAAAAACTATGTTGGAGTGGGAAATAATGGGGAATGAGTGGAATGAGCACATCTCCGATTGCCGTTCCTGTAAGGATAGTAGTCATGCTTCTTGATACTCATATTTTAATTCTGATACTCAGGATCTGGTTGCATATAAATGAATTTTTTTTTTTTTTGGTTCTTGTCCATGATGTTCTTGAGACTCTGAAACACGAGAATTTGCAATTTATAAAATATCTGCTTAGTTGTTCTCTTGTTTGAAGATTGTTTCTTGTTTTTCTTGTTTTCTTGTTTTTTTATGAAGATCGATTTGAATAATTTCCACATGTTGCACTGTTAGATCTGTTAAGTGACCAAGGTTTGGGGACATTTTTTGTCGAAACAATCAACCAGATATACATTTGTATAATCGAAATATTGCTTGCAGATTCATTAAATAAATAGAATAAATACTGTTTATACTGGAAAATTTCCATTATATATAACTTACCTTGAGTGGCATCGATAATAATTATAGCTGCAGATAAAATAGTGAACACGCTGACTAAAAGCATCTCATGTAGAAAACTGTTCATTAATGAAAAGAAAAAAATTAGCGATTTCACAAAGTATTTTTGATTTCATTTCCTTCGTATCGACTGAAACCATTCATAATAATTTTGTTTTGTTTCATATATGTGCTATTAATTCTAATGGGATAAACTGTTTGATTTATGTCAATTAACAACCTATACTAATATATAAATGTGAAAGTTTGGATGTTTGACTGAATAGATGGATCTTTGTAACTCAATCACACTAGAAATGCATAACGAAATTGGATAAAATTTAGCTCAAAGCTAGATTATAGTCAGGAATAGAACATAGCCTACATTTTATTCTGGTTAATTAAGTGGTTAATTTTTTTATTAATTAAAAACTAATTTTCGCACCAAAAAGCTGAGGCCAAATCCCCCCAAAGATAAGAAAGGCTCCAGTTTTTTTTTTTTTTTTTTTTTCAAGGTTAAGTTTCCAAGTTAGGCTTAGGAGAATTTCAACCGAGTATTTCAAACTATTCTATTAATTTTCTTTGTGTTTGATATATTTAAAATCAAATGTTGTTAATAAGTGTATAATACTGCTGTAGCTATCTCCGTCTCGATAAATAAATAAAATGGATTTGGCTGGACGTGATTTTCTGTTTTTTTTTTTTTTTTTTTTACTTTGGGTATGCAATGTAGATAAATTGTTTTTACGTTAGCTGTGTGTTTTTGATATTAAATTGTATTTATGTTATATATTTTTCATATATGCTTATACTTTTAAATGTATCGTTTTTAAGTTTGATATATATTTTTTATTTGTCATTATTTGATAGTTTTTCCTACATATGCATAAAAATTTCACCGCGAACAGAGTCGCGGATAGTGTCTAATAAATGTCTTATTTTTCTTAAAACTACAGGAGCTTCCATTTAATTATCTAATTAATTTGAGAGAATCTCTTTGTTTAAAACCATTTTTTATTAAATTTTCATAGCACTTGTAGAGTTTCTATTTGAGTATTTTCTTTCTGTGCTACATTTTAGATTTTTATTTATTTCGATTCACACCATTCATGCCCAAAATTCCACGTTGTACGGGCATAGTGTGTGTCCTCTCACACCCGTGTGTTTTTTGTGTTTGTATATCTTACAATGATAAAAATGTATGAAGAGGGTTTCCGGCAATAATATAAATTTTTTTTCGCAAAGGCGAATTTTTAAATTACATCATTTTTTCAAATAAAGGCATTAAATGAAAATACAATTTAAAAAATAAATTAAATTATTTCTTAAATAAGAATTTTTGCTCTCATGATGCTTACTATAATATGCTCCCATGCTTATAATATTTATAAAATTCGACCAATGTACAATTCATGAGAACAACAGCAATTTAACTAAGCTTCGTACTCGTTTTAAGTGAGAATTGACTATCAATTGTTTTATTAATTATTAGAGATATTGTTATGAATGTTTTGATCCATTTTCAAAAAAAGTAAATTTGAAAACAAGTGATCAAAATAGAAAGAAAGTAAAAAGTGATTATTTAACATCTACAGATATATTAAGATTCATAGTTATTATTTTATTATTCTGATTATTAATTGATTATTACCAATTCTAATTATTAATTGATTATTAATATTTTTAATTATAATTTGAATAGCAATATTTCTAATTCTTATTTGAATAGTAACTTATATAATTCTCTTTCAGAGAAAACATAGAAATACTGTATTATGTTTTCACCTTTTACATAGGAATCAAAGTTTTGCATGAAAATTATTTTATTACGACTACTGATTAAACCTACGAAGAAAAAAATAACACCTTTTCAGACACTAACTTAAAAATGGATATATAAAAGTATAAATTCCCAATTTCTTCCTTCAATTATTTCCAATAAAATGTTCTTTACTGTTAATCATTGATTTAATTCTGGTACCCCGATAATTATTCTTCAATCAAAAGGTTTCTCAGCCATTAATTTCTAGTTACAGATATCATTTCTTATTTATTCCCCAACTTTAGTCCTGAACTAACTCAAACTACGCTGTTAATTTAATGACGATAATTCAACCTTCTCCTTACGGGAATTCGTGACGATTTTGATTGCAACCTCAACGGCATTACAATAACTTTTGTTACTTTAACTTATTTGTCCTTCGTACTCTTTCTGTAAAAGTTCGGATCGAAGCTCTTTCTACCTAAGGCTACTCATTAACAATGCAAACCTTCAATGTGAGTTTTTTTTATCGCCGTTATTTCCTCTATACTTGGAAACCTAATGTATTCATTTAAAATACCTCCCGAGCTTTAAATAAAGTTTTTCCTTATACATTTTATTTTAACTAAATTGCAGAAGACAGCTTACAGACATAGTTGATGTGATAACACTCTATTTTTTCCAAAATGAATCGTTTTGATATAATTATAGTTTCAGGTAATGAAATTGTCTGCTGTTTTACTGCATAGTTTGGGATTAAATAAATATTTTATAACATTTATTTTAATTATTAAAATTTTAATATAAATTATTTAGCTTTTAATCCCATATTAATTATTGCAGTTTATTTAATTGTGTAAACTTTTCAAATATTTTCTGAATCTAGTGCAATATTAATATATTTTATTGTCAATAGATATTCAAAAAATTGTTGAATATTTAAGGAAATTTAATTTGATTATCTAGGTAACATATGAGAGTTAAAAATGTTTGGTTCGATTTAGCCCGTAACTAGATACAAAATTCTTTCCGGTGTCAGAGACATGGAGACAAAATGATAAAATTATTTTTTTGTCTTTTGTAAACAGGGGTTTATTCTGGATGCATAATGCAATTTAAAAATCATATAGTTAACAATTTTTTTTTAAAGATTAGAACTAAAATGTTATAATATTAAATGTTGGAAAAATATTACAAAAAAAAAATTCGAATTTAAAAAAAAAACGTATTTATTACTTATAGATACTACGAAGTTAACTAATGTTAATAAGTATTAGAATTTTAACTAATAAAAATAAAGAATACATTATTTTAAAATATTATTTTAAGAAGATTTCTTTATTTTTTGCATTATACCGATTAAAAGCAGTTTCAGAGACATATAATTAGTGATTTCATAAATAACAACACAATCTTGGAATACGAATAAATCGGTTATATGCTTTTGCTCATACTTACAATTTTGCCAGCATACAGTTGAAAGAACAACTTTAAAGTACTGAGAAAATGATTGTTTCGAATGACAAAATACCACGTGATGCACATAGCTAATAAAAAGCGACGGATCATTTTTATCCCCTTCTGTAGTTACCGATTAAAATATCAGCGAGACGAGCGACAAAATCTTACACAAAAAACAGTTCCATAATTTAGTGATATGAGAGTTTTGTTAGTAACTCTGCTGAAATATTGTGAATATTAGCTATCGATGAAAGGTTCAAAAAATATTTGAAATTATTTTCGGAAATAACAGTGGGTGATGGAAGAATTAAAAGTTTTGCGCTAAAACAGTTTTAATGTCAGCAACAATTGAAAACGAAGAATAAAATGCATGTAATTTGAAAGCCGCAATTTTATTGAACTTATTTTAAGATTTTGAGCTTTTAGTATTCGTTTTCTACTGATGTTTGTCATTTATGCGCAAATCTGATTCAAATTAAAGATATTTACCATATAAAAACGGCTTACATTTGGCATCAAATTATTATTTTTACTCAAATCGAAAATGAGTTTTAATAAATCATATCGCTTTTATTCAGAGTCCCACCAAAATGCTAAGCACTCCTTATATCTCATTAATATCATTGAAAAAGGTTAGGGACTTAGAAGATATTTAGAAATAAATTATTTTTAAGGCTACATCATACTTAATGAATATTAAAGTATCATTACGTTTACAATTTACTTAAGCCGTCGCCATGGCTTAAAGATAGCGCGTCTTCGACGTGAACTGGAGTAACGGGTTCCCAAGACTCCCAAATTCGGGCATAGATGTGCTTCATATGTGTTCTATTTGTGAGGTACGTGAATGCCCCCTCCCCACCCTGTAAAAAGAGGTGGTACAAGCGAATGTGACGCATGACTACCTTAGACGTGCTCTTATCCCTAGATGGCTCTAATGAAACAAGAGACGCCCTCTCAATTTAAAAGCACTGACTTTGTCAGAAGACTTGTCTATGACCAGATCCATAAGAAAAAAAATCAGTAATTGATATAATGTCAAAAAAAAAAAAAAAAAAAACTAGAGTCTCTAGTTGAATCATCAGATAGAAAGATCGATGTTATTTACGAATGAGAAACATGCCAAATATATATTTTCACTGCTGATCTCTTTCGGAGAATTCTGTGAATTATTCAAAAAAAAAGACATCTCAAGAGAGATAATTGCAATAAATCTGTATTTCTATAGTATCTCTTTTTGATATATATTGAAAACATGTAATTTCAATGTAAAATGATATAACTTCATAACAAAGTTACAAAATTTTGTCCGTGATTACACAAGTGATTGTACAAAAGTAGCGAATATTCATAAAATGGAACCTGCATCAGTAAGTGATATGAAAAACCTACAGTCCTTAAAAATTTTAATTATCATAATACCTTCAATCTTAAAATTAAGGTTGTATCCATAATTTCAAATTCTTTTCATAATATTCATTGTAATTTATTTATGATTATTGTACATTTAAATCATTTAATGTATCAATATTTAGCAAAAATGTATTAAAAATATCAGGTTTTTGAATACATAAACATTAGAATAAAAATATTGCTTAAACAATACTCATTTTATCAAATGAATTGTAAAACTTTGCATATATATCATTTATCTAATTTTATTTAATACAAATTATTTATTGAATAATCATGGTTTAACGAATTAAATTGCTACAGAATACACCAAGAAAATGTATTTGATAAAAATAAGAGAAAGATTAAATGTTGAGAATATAATAAATGTTTCATGCAGGAGTAGCAAGTTGATTCTTGGAATCCATTATCTAAAGCATATAATGATTGAAAGGATTTGATTTCAAGTAATATTTTCAATCTATGCATCAGTGTAATCACGAGAAAAAATTGTTGTCGGTCATTTCTTGTTGCAGTAAGTAAATAAACGGACGGAAAAATCATATAGGCAGGTTTACAAGACATTACTAAGAACGATAGCAGATATATCTCAAGATTTTTCTTTTTTTGAAAATTAGGAAAACGTATCCTATTGGAAATCCCTATCGCATGATTTCAAATGATGTATACAAAAAAATAAAGATAAAATAAATCTAAAAAATTACAACTTAATAAAAACACATCCAATATTTTTTGCTTTCGGAGCTTCTCTTAGTGGAATAGGTAAAGTAAATAATTAGTAATTTTTGAGTCTCATTTTAGTGATGAACAGCGCTATAGAAAATAAAATTCTCTCTTCTTCTGAAAATCAAAGAATATTTAACTAAATTAAACGGACACCGCACTGGCGCATGCATGCAGAAACACAGAAAAAGAGTGGTGGAATGAAAAATGAATGGTTTTCAAGAAATATGAAACCATTCATCCGCCATAAAAATGTGCGATTTCAAACACATGGAAGAAGACGCCCATTAAAGTTAAATATTAAATATTCAAAAGATTGCAAATTTAACTTTCAATCAGGTAATTGAGGAGGTAATATGATGTATTTTACATGGTCATATCTTCATGATATTCTTAAATAGTAAAATGAATATAATTTAAATTTTCTTATGAAAAGATGTTGAGAATTTGCTTTCGCAGAATAGTCTGAGAAGGATAGTTTATTATTTTCAAATACATATTGATAAAAGTGTAATTTTAGCTGAAGGAACTTACACAATTTATCTAAATAAATGGTTGTTTAGATGCTTTATTGTGGATTAGATGCATTAAGTAATCATCATCGCCTTTAGCGTTTGCTTTTCCTAAATATATCCCCTAGTGTAAAAGTGTATCAAATTAGTGAAATCAAAGCAATTAAAAGGCAAGACACACTGTGCATGTACGAAAACTTAGCAGTAGTACGAAATTATTCGATAATTTCAGTAAGTTTAGTTATTTTCAGAGCTCTAGTAACGCTATTCTATGTAATGAATATGTTTAAATAGTTAGATAGTCAAATATACAAAATATTTGAATTGAGAATATCCTTTTGGGAAAAAATAATCCTGCATGAAATTAAAATTTTATTTTTAACATTTTTTTCAAAGATTGGAACTTGATAAAATAGTCTTTATTGCTAATTATGAAATGCATCAAATGTTACAGTTAATTATCTAGAATTTACACTGGTGTTTAGGAAAATTATTTAGTGGGGTGCGAGAAATTTTCCAATATATATTTCACTTAGTTTGCCAAATATTTTCTTGAAATTATTTTAATTAAGATTTCTGAACACTTTTTCCAACATTTTTTTTCTTATTGGCCATTCAGATGAATCAGTTAGATCTTTGTCTAGATCCTTGGGGAAATATTAGTATTTTCTTTTCTCTATTGAATTAATTTGTCTTTACTGCATTGGTAATCGCTTAATAATCCAATATTTTTCAAATATGTTAATAATGGCTTGATTGTGAACCCAAGAAAAAAAAAGAAAAACGATAAAAATCAAGGATGCTTCAAGTTTGGAAATTGTAGTAATGATGGAAATGATTTTCCTAATCACGTTATAAAATCCTTATGTATAGGCTTTTTCTTGTTTAAATTAACATTTGAACGTTCATAAAATCATATATATATATATATATATATAATATTTAGTTTATATATTATTTAATTATAGCAATATTATTTAGGTATATCAAAATCATCGAAGCTAAAAAGTGAATACCCTTGTAAAAATATATAGTGTGTGATATTTTCTTGAAAGTGCATTATCTACCAAGGACTCGATAAAGATAATGAAACGAATTCAGAAAAAAAGGGAAAACGTACCATCGGGATCTGCCGATAATACTCCATTGTATGACAAACGTGTAAAGTGTAAGCTCTGCCTATAAAGCAATGACAGCAGAACTAAAATATTGTTCTGCAATCATACTAATCACGTTTGCAAATCTCATGTCAAATATTATTGTTCAAATTTTCTATAAAAGTAAGTTTCAATTTCGAATACTTTTGTTATTTTTATAGATGATTTATACAATGGTAAGTTTCAATTTCAAATTTTTTTTTTAATATTATGATAGTTGTTTTTTATGCATGAAATGAAAAATGCATGAAAAATAATACACTTTTTTTAGTACGATTGCCTATTATTGATATTTTAAATAGTAGAACCTAAAAATCTATTTAATATTGAATAAAATCCGTAATAAGCATTTAATCAGTTGAATAAATTAAATATTCATTTAACAAATTACTTTGTTATAAATAAAACGTGAAAATGCCTCCCAATCACTGCAAAAAATGACAATTTCTTTTAATTACATATTAATTATTATTTAAGTGAAATAAAAATTATTATCAGTGTGAGCAGTTGAATGTCAGGGCCATATGAATGAAGGCGATTTAAAAGATTCGAATTCAAAATTAACATGTTTTAACTTCTTATAAGAAAATTTTATTGCATTTCATTTGGGAAATTTATTTTTGAATAATATAGATGTAATATTATATTAAAAATGTACCTGCATTTCTTCATCATGTACTGGTAATAAAATTCAGGACCTCCGGTCACTTAAACTAATAAAATAGAAGAAATATTGCCCAATATTTTTCTAATCACTTTTCGAAATAATTCAAAAATCCGAATTAAAAGAAGAGAACACCATTCAAATGATTTAAAATAAGCATAAAGTCTTGGAATTCTTTTTGAAATAACTAAACTATGCACGCTATTTTCAAAAAATCTTTTAGAATTCAAGTATATACTCGGAAAAAAATATTTTTAATTAAAGTTTGCAACCATTATTGATTATTATTTAAATTGCATTTTTTTAACGTCCTTCTTAGAAATTCATCAATAACACGAAGAAAAATATTTAAAAAATGCATTTTTCAATTATTGCTTAGCATAAAAAAAGGTTCTTAAGTGTTTTCATGAATATTTTGATTAGAGGAGTTTTTGAGTACGTATTAAAAAGAAAATAAAAAATATTTTATGTCTCAAATATCATCAATTTTTAATGAAGTAAACGCTTCTTTTATTTGTTGACAATTTACGGCCAGGGCCTAAAATTGGAAGACTTGATTTCAAGAACACAATGTTTGGATTATGCATTATGAAAGATTTACCTTTATAATATATGATTCAATTTTCATAAAGTCTGTTCATAAGTTCATAAAGCCTGTAAATAAATTTTCAGATGTTCACATCGAAAGAAATTTAAATGTTTAAATTTATTCATCTGATGATATAATAATTTGAATTTCAATGTTTGTGACGACAAAATTAATACTTATTTTCAAATTATATATGATTCGTCTGTAAAATTTAGAGAATTTTTCTAAGATAGGTTTTGCTAAAAATGATTACTTTGTTCACAAAATATCAAAAAATATGCAGTATATCAAATTTATTCGCAAATGTGTTCATGTATTGAAGATATCTATAATGCTTTGAAATATTTTCTGTCAAATATTAATTTATTCCCATGCAAAATATTTTATGTCATCAAGCAAGCTCACATCAGATAATTAATATGCATTATAATTCTGAGCTATTTTAAATATAAAAATTTATCATTTTATAGACACATCGGTCTACCAAATATATTAAATAAAATTATTCAAGTTCGAAAAGATTCAAGATTCAAATTGTTGAATTTGTAATGAACATCCTCAAATTTTTCGGAAGAGCAGAAAACTGGTTTCTCCCCTGTTCATTATGATGTTCTTAAATTGAAATAATAATTGAATAGTTTTTTTCCCAAGCCCTCTTTTCTCCACCAAAATTTTTTTAACTGGTTGACTAGTCGATTATTTTCGATTGGGTGTTAGATTATTTATTTCAAATATCAATTATTTTGCTCAAATATTTTATAGAAGGAAATTGTTTCATTCATCAGAATAAAGTAATAATGTATCGTCCATTTTTAAAATTAATTCGCTATTTAACCAATCTGTTGTGTTCGGATCTATATGACCCGAAGTGAAATTTATACGTTCATAAAAAATATAATACTGGGATATTTTCAGGAAATTTTTTGACATTTTTGGTAATAATAAAGATATGCACATCTAAAGGATTTTGTTTTCATGTCAAAGGAATGCTTTTTTTTAATAATAATATATCGTTCGGGTCAATATGACCGGAAGCAAAAAATTTTCCTTTTTTTTTAATCATACATGTTTAGTTTTGCTTGAAGTTATTCAGAAGAAAGGGATATCAATTATTACTCTAATTTATTTATTTTTCAAACCTGTATTATTGGCATATGTGTTTGTCGCATGACATGAGTACGCATGCAAGGTCAAAAACTGTGATTGACAGGGGGTCAAATTCTTTTCTCTTATTGAAACGGTTTTTTTTCCCTACTATATTTTACTTTCTGACATATAGTAGAAGAGTTACGTCCGTGATTGTGCGACAAAAGATCGCGAATTGCATAAATTTGAGTCGTACTGATGTAGCTAAAATAATATAAACTTTTGACAGCAAAATGTATCCAGATATGAAAATCATACAAGTGATGAAATTGAGTACAAAAGTTCTAATAATAATATTTAAAAAAAACTGTTCAAAAAATGTGCAACCCAACTATTAGAGAAATAAAGTGGAAGTTGGATACGCTGCAACATTCTTCTCAATCAGCTGTTGCTAATATAAAAACTACTCCAAGGATCATAAGATATTTAATGCCAAAGATAAGTGACGGTTAAAAGCACATTTAAGATAGTACTTAATTCTTCAACTAAAAACGAAACCATGAAAATGACTAATATTGAAGGAGAAAGTTTATGGAAAAAAGTGGTAACAATATTGGAAGTAGAACTTTTCATTCATGTAATGCATTATTACTGGTAGCTGGTGTTTATAACTGACCGAAATATATTTAGAGCCTCCAAAATGGTCCTCGAAACATTTCCCACTTAATCGATAATTATTTGCCTCTATAATAAATCCACCTCTCTGGAAAGAAGAAATTTGGATACTTTAGCTACAGTGTGAGATATCTGGAAAAAGTGGATAGAAAGTCTACCAAAATTATACCAATACTTACAATATAAAAAATATTACTGTAAAAACAAATTGCCTAAACAAAGGCTATTCTTGGTAGAACTGAGAAAAACACTCATTTTTCCACATATTGACGAAAGGCCAAACCTGCCTTGAAATGAGGACTCGATAAATATAGTGAATGCAGAAAAAGGGAAATCGCAGAATTGGGATCTGTTGAAAATGCTTCATTGCGAGTCAAATGTGCAAGGCTCAAATTCTGTCTATCAAGCAATGACATCAAAACAAATATGTTATGCTGCAATTATAAGAATAACTTTCGTAAATCTCATAAAATATTATTGCTCAAATTCTACAAAAAATATTAATAGTAAATTTGCTACCTACGGGTTTTGAGGGTTCAATAATATGTTGCTTTTAGATTTTGAGGCTTCAGCAATTTTTTGCTTTCACATTTTGTGACTTCAATAATTTGTTGCCTTCACATTTAAAGGCTCCAAAAACCTCAAACGAAAAAAAATATGTTCTGACATGATAAAAAGGGATAAATTACAAATTTGTTACCTATGCATTTTTCTGCCTTCACATTTTGAGGCTCCAAAAAAATCAAGCGGAAACAATATCATGTTCTCAGATGATTTTAAAAGTAAGCATTAGTTTCGAATATGTTTCTATTAATATTTCCTACTCTGCTTCATATTATTGTAAGTTTCAATTTCCAAAATTGTTTTCTTATTTTTCTAAATGAAACATATTAATATAAGCATAAAGATAGATCTAATACTGTTGTTTAAATCATTTTTTAAACGGCACCAGTCAATTACTTTAAGAAAAGTTATTATTTTGAGTCGGGTCATATGTATTGTCCCCAGCGTTACATACGTGAAGTGAATATGAACAGAACAGCAGAGTTAAATAAATATAAATATTTTCATACTAGCAAATAATTTATTATTTTCGAGGGAAAATATTATTTATGATTAACATAATATTAAGGAAACAGATATGTATTTTAATGTTGAATGAGTTTTTGCTGCTTTTTGTGAAAATTAATGCTTAATACTACTAATATATATATATATATTTAAAGAATATGTTACTGAATGTATTGGCCATTCTCATCCTCGACTTTCCCCATCTTTCTATCAGCCTAAGAATTCCACGTCGAAAAAACGACGCATCTTTTGAGGATATAGAAGAGTTGAACCAATTTTTGGCATCTCCTTGAGAACGAAAGTGCCAGGTCATGATTCAACTATTTAATCAAATGGTAGTCGGAAGGGATAGTAACCGACGGATGCCGCGTATAGGTTATGGACTTTCAACTTAAACGTTCCAAGTAGGTTTTTTTCGGGTTTAACAACATGTGTCAGAGTGTTGTTATAGTGCAAAATGAACTTGCCGTACCTCTGCTCGCATAGCGACTAGTTTTTTTCATAAACACTCGGCTTATTCGCTCCAGTTGTAGTCTATAGAGATCTCCCTTAATAATTTAATTTGGTTTGAACAAGTCATAATACATTATAAACTTCTGATTCCACCAAATACTGAGCAGAAGCTGGGACATGAATATTCAGTTTTGCTGAAGATGTTGATGCTTTTCCGTGTTTACCCAGCGATTTTTCACGATGATGAAAAACAAGATCTGAATACAATTTTCGCATCTTATCTGAAATGAATTTTCAGATACAATGCGGAAATCCTTTTCCTTTCTGCCCTTGGAGCTAATGATTCTGTAAATTCAGCTAGGGCTTGATATGAGTCTTCATGACGTAATGAAGACTCATGTTCAGAATAATCTGTCCAGTTATTCGTCTTCAAATTTCTTTGATGCCCCACAGTGTTCTTTATCTTAAAGATTAAAATCATTACTTTTAAAATGTCTAAATTAATCTTTACAAGTTGTTTCAGAATATGATCGCCAGAAGTCTCAATAGAAATTCTGTGAGTTCTAACCGCAGAATTTTTTGGAATAAAATAAAGTTGTGAAATTCCCAGCAAATAATCTTTATTTTTCGGCACGAAGTTCGACATATTTAACGTAGTGAAAAATAATTTCGTTTACACTTCCGCTAAATAACATATACTGGATTTCAAGTTTCATTATAATACTAGTAAATAGATGTATCACTATCATAAATTAAAGCAACTAATTCTGGTAATGAAATTTGTTTTTATTAAATTTTGAATTAGATATACAATTGTTTGGTGCAGTATAACCTTCACATTGCGTTTTGTGCCATAAAACATCAAACCAACCAATCAACCAACTATTCACGAAATTTGTTGGATTACGGAGAGAACTTATTCAACTATTCAATATAATAAAGAAAAATGTATTTTGCATCAACCATTTTTCTTATTCAATTGAAAATCAATAAGTGTATGTAAACATTAACACTTGCGCGTAATCGCAAAGATATAATTCATATTCGATTTTCTAAATATAGTTATCAAGAATGTTCTCAATTTAATCAACTAAATTTCATTAAATTGAGATTCAAAATAGTTCATGAATTTAATTTTATGTACATTTTAACATGCACTTCTTTTTTGTGTTATTATAAAATTATACGAACTTAATCTCTTGTAAAGATATATAAAAGCTGGAAATTTTCAGGAAAACTTTAAAATGTTCACATAGATTTTCAAGTTTTAATTTCTTATCCATAAAACTACGCAGGCTTCTATAATTTGAAAAGAATTTATTTCGCGATAGAATATGAAAATGTCAAAATAAATATGTTTGGGAATTCATGAGAAAATTTTATCAAATTTGTATGCAGAGGACAAATTACGTATAGATTCTCAATAGTGTATATGTATTATATTTCCATTCCCTATCTATTATAAATTTTGAGGCTGAACTTATCAACTGCAGAAGGTGTTTTGCAATGGCCAGTGATGGCTATAGATTTCCCTCATTAGTTCCTATGCAGTCGAGAAAATAGTAATTCAGGTATCCCGGGAGCTTTGGTAAGGCACAAAGATGCTTTTGTGATGTATAAATGTTAAATTTCCAACTCAGGAATAGCGTGCCTTTATTTCTCGATTAATCAGTGAATATTGTTCAAGAAAATGCAAGATTTACTATCACCATTAGTACAATAAGCTTTATTGACTGTTTTTTCCAGATCATAATAATAAATTACTTCAAATTCTTAAGTTTACTTTAAATAAAAATTTGGAAAATAATTTTGAAAGAGTCTTTTGCCGTCTTTAAATCAAATGATTTATTATTTGTTGGAATTAAAAATTCTATGATGAGATCCTAATTTTGAATATTCTCACGACTCTAATCTTTTTGAAAATTATTAATGATAAATATATAATCATTGTACCTGAAAATGATCATTTCGTACTAATATATAGCTAAGCATTTGTATATTAAGAGATCTAACAGCTGTGCACTTTAAGAACTTTTCTTCTTTTATGGATATTAAAAATATTTATTATTACTAACTGAAAATTAAGCCAATGGAAATGCATTTTTATTTGATAAAACATATTTGTGTATTACCCATAAATATTATAAAAATAGACATTCCAGACTAAAATATTTTTTGAAATGTATTATATATTCATATCATTTTTATTCTTATATTTAGATAATATATTGGTAAAATTAAAATATATTTCAGGGTTATTTTACCTCGACGAATAACAGTTACAGCTAACTGCCGAAGAAAAAAAAATCTTGAAATAAATTGTATTACGGATTCTATTCCATTTATAAAACTCACTATACTTTGGATAAGAAAATGTTGATGAATGACTTTTGAGTCGTGAAAAAGGCTTTTTTACTTTTCAAATACTGGTTAATGAGATCTTAGGAAAACCTTATTGCTTTCGTGTTTAGTCTGGAATATCAAAACAATAATAGAGATTTTTTTTCAACCAAGACGTGCTATCGTGTTTTGCAACGATACAACTGTTATTATAAGGCATATTGGAACATTAATATGACTTCTCGGAAAAAGAAATTACAAAACTCTGTAAAGAATTACTTGGTCAAAATCTAGAAGAGTTTCTAAGAAAATTGCAAAAGATTAGGAAACTTATATCATTTTTCGAAGAAATAATATATTTTTACAAAGGATATCGATCATAATTTTGGTAGGGATCAAAATTATCAATTCTGTATTGCTAGCTGTTATTGCAAGGAAAAATTACATCAACATATTGTTCTTACGTTGATAGCACATTTATAACAACACAGGATCAGAAATTCTATATACATATCACCTCTTTCATTGGGAGTGATATGTTTTTCTGAACCAATCGAGGGTTCATCAGGTTTTATTACTTTTTTTCTTTGTGGTAGCCAGAAAACACTGCATTCAAGTCAGAAAAATATTCTTTTACAGAAGAATAAAAAATTCACCAAAATAACTTTATATATCTATTGCATCAACTAAAAAAATAATTATGCAATTCCTGGCAGCTAATTCATAAATAATTTTTCTATTGTTGTTTCTTAAATGAAAACTTCTTATAAAACTACTATTATTTGATTGTAGGCAAAGTTTTTAATGACATAAAAACGTAAATCTTAATAAATAAATATTATTTTTATTATAACTTATGTAAATATCTGCGTGAATTATTATAAATATAAAAAACCTTTTGTAAGAAGCCGTATTTCACCGATCATTTTTTCATATGTTGATAAAAAAAGACGTAATTTGATGTCTTCAGAAATGCCTAAAATATATCCATAATTCGCTAACAAAAATATATTTGATTGGTAGTAATAATTTTTGAACATAACTCTAGTTTGATTCCAAAAAACTAAAATGGAAAATTTTCAAACAATTCTATTCGATCAATATCAAACTTCAACAGTATTCTCGAAATCTCTTAAAAGATTCCTGTTTATTATGGGTATAGATTATCCTTTTATTATTAGCTATAAGAATCAATAAAATCTGAGTTTACCATTTATAAGTGATATTTTATAGCAGAGATATCAAGAGGCTTGAAAGTCTTTCCCTAATTTCAATAAGTGTGTCGCGTATGGTGGCTTAAATTGGTCATTTCTAAGCTGCCGCCAATAATGGAAATGAAGTGGAGAGCAATGGCCACTCATTTTTACCTGATTGGGACAAATGGTTGACTCAACATTCTTTACAACTTTTTGATTAAATGACCGTTAGAATAGAGATTGAGACATAAATGAATAAAAAAAAAAGAAAAAGTGAGAGGTTGGATATCCTTAATATATTAGGCCCTGCGTTACAGCACTTCTAAACTTCTTATATCTGATAAAATCTGAGAAAGTAAAAACATTTTCAATAAATAGTTTAATCTTTTACAGCTGGTGCACAAGAAAAAGAATGCTGTTTTTAACAGATTTCCCCATAAAATTACATAATTTATTTCCTTATTGTTAAAAAGGTTCTTTGTAATAATTTAACAATTTCAACTCTACCAATGAGATATCTCGTATTTCAGACACTTCCAATTACAGATTGCGGGTTAAAATTTGTTACTTATACCAGTTTAAATAAAAGTAAAGGTATTCTTTAGATATGTATTAAAAAGTTGCTTCCAATCTAATCTGGTATAATAAACACATTTTTGCCCACACAAACCTGTAAATGGAAATATCTGAAAGATGAGATATATCGTCAAAAGTATTAAAGTATTTTTTCAGAACTGGAAAATATATTAAAATGCATATATGTTTCAAATTCACTTTATTCACACAAAAATACACTCATTACAATAATAATTTAATGTAAGCAAGTAATTGGGTTTAGCTGCAAAACCTTTGGAAACCTGTAGACATCTTTCTTTTCACTAAACAGTTCTCTGAGCTCAGAAGCATTATGGTACTCTAGCAATGAAAATGATGATCTCTTAATTATAATGTAATGGAAATAATTAGTAGAGGTTTTGATATAGACATTAATTTTCTTGCAGAAATTATTCGAATTAAGTAGAAAACTAGTAGTAGAAATTCAGCTGGAGTAATATTTATATAGATGGCTTGAATTCAGATAGATTGTGAGAATATTTTCTAAACTAGTGAAAAAGAGAAAGGCCATTTGAGGAAAAAAATGTCTTCGCTATTTTGATGGATATGATACTTTTGAAATGCTTTTGTTCTTCAAAGTATTTTTGTATCAGGTATGTTTGAGATCTTAGAGGTTTTTTTTTAAAAATGATTCGATGAAGTATTATTGGAATGTATTGCTCTCTCCAATCTCATTTATTTTCTTACGGAAATATATATACTAAACAACTTAACAAAACCTATAGAAAAAATTAATATTTCGAAATAGAATTTTTTAAATGCCTTTCACATAATTGCTCTGAGCTAATAGGCTATTTGATTAGTCAGGGGGATAATTTTTTATAACTGAAGAATCAAATTCAGGAATCCTAAAAATTTATCGTTGGAGAATATAGCACATAAGTTGCATGATTTTGTATATTCATTAGTGAAAGTGGAAGAATCAAAAATAAAATAATGAAGGTAGGTTTTAAATAAGATATGTTTTGAACAATGTGGAAATAACACTATAAAAGTATTTCAAAAATATGAATTCTGTAAGATGAAAAAAAAATTTGAAAACTATATTATTCTCTAAAATTTTTGATATAAATGATTTAACAGTTCATAATGTTAATTATGTATACCCGAATTCCTAACATAGAAAAAATGCTAGTCCCTAACATAATAGAATAAGGTAAATGTGTATGAAATATAAGCAATATTGTACTTCTCTTGTATTTTCTATGCTTTCACATTACTTTTCAAAATATAATCAAGTAAGAATTAAAAGTAAGCATTCGCACATGAACCAATAATATTTTTGGTATTAATTATGTGCATTTTATTTTAATTATAGTTCTAGAATTAAAAGCTGAATTTAATAAAATAATATCTAAACAGACAAAAAATATCCTCAAGACATAATTTAGGCTGGCGCTCTGTGAATTTTCCCTAACTCCCTTAACAAATGAGAGGTAAAGAGTCCTTGTAAGATGTAGTTCTGCTTTTTTCAGCAATTATGGATAATTTAGAATGAAACATTTGAATGACCATTAAAAATATAAATAACCATCAAAAATAATCAATGATGGTTACTATACGAATTACTTTTCATAAGTTTAACTAATTTCTTGAACATGTAATTGAAAATGTGTAATAATAGGAAAAGGCTTAATTCCAGAGCTCTAAACTAAAGAAATATTTATTTTAGGAGGACGGAAACTTCCACAAATCAATTGCAGATATGAAAAAAGGGATATGACACAAATAACAATTTCTGACTTGATATTAAAATAAAATTTTGAAAAAAAAATTGATATAATGGCTTAAAAATTCTATTCCTATTTAATATCGTTTCAAATTTCAGAGAAAAGTCAACAATACTCAAAAGTCAACATACCTCAAATATTTTAAATTTGAGGGTAGCATATAGAATCCCTTCCTTATTTATCTGCCTTTGTTCATAGCAAATTATCCTTTGCATCATTTATAACTCACATTAACTGAATTTTCTTTATTACTAAGCCGTATTTTTATGTGTTTGCTTACATATATTTTATGCTTTATGCATTTGCATTTCAAATGTATTATTTTAAGATTTCGGAGCTTTTCCCAATATATAATTTTGATTCAGAGACTTCCCGCTTGCTTCTTTTGTGATGTTTGAATTTGGGCATATTCAGATAATTTCTCACAATGATTTGCATGTGGAATTGCCTGGTACCTGTAAGTTTTCCCAACTGAAACTTCGTTACACTATCAAATAAGTAGCGACATACATTTATTATTGGCATACATAATGTTGTAATAGCACACATGCGTTTATAAAGTTATTGACATTTTTTTGACCCAGAAAGAGCATAATCCTACAGCAACATAAAAAGTGAGGGTGGATTGAAATCTGTATTAAAAATTTTATCTAATAGACAATTTATTAGATGAAAGATTGTGATTGAGCTGGATTGAATATATATTCTCACAGTAACATGTGAAAGAATATCTTTCAAGGAAAATAATAAAAAAAGTGAAAAACTCTTGATTGTTTCAGTTATTTGTTTTTATGTATTAAATTTATAGAAATTTAAAAGTAAGATTCATGTTAATTTTAATTTATAAAACAAAATATTAAATTAAAAATTTGAAAGAGGTTTAGGAAACACATCTCAAAAGAATAATATCATCATAATACTTATTACTAATATTTAATCTTATCCATGGGAAAATGTTTTTAGTTGCAAATAAGATCATGCTTAAATCTGAGTAATATATTATCACTGTTAGATAAACAACTTTTTCAAAAGCACTATTTCAAGATGGAGCGTTGAATATTTAAATTCTTTCTTCCTGTGTTTCATATAGTAGCTTCGATACTAATTGCACATCTGAACTTTCGAAACTAAATATCTGAATTCAAAGATTTGCATTGCTTTCAACAATGAAAAATGATCAAATCATTTTACTTCGGAATAGATCACCCAACTAAAGAAAAATAGAAAAAACATATAATTCAAGTCGAAAATTCTAAGACAACCCGATTTATTGTGAGGTTTAGTAGCGAGATTAGAATATTATAATTTAGAGTTACTTTAAATGATTTCTATTCTTCTTAATACTAGGGATCTTTGATTTGAAAATAGATGAATATTGGTTTGACGCAAGTAAAAGAAGAAATATAAAGTTGTCATTTGAGCCAAACAGTTACTTTTCTGTTAGGTAATCTCTAGTGTCCATTACATAAATAAAATAGATTAAATAAAGTATATCTTACATGAATATCTGAAAAATAATATCACTTTGGCCAGATGCAGATTCGGAATCTTAATAAATGCATTTTCTTGAAAAATTACCTACCGTAAATTTTTATTAAAACTTGGCATTCATCTGGAAAATACAGAATAAACTGAATTTCTAATGCACATGTTGCAAAAAAAAATAATCTAAATAGTATTATGGACAATACAATTTTAAAATGAAATATTTTAAGTCTTCTTTTTATTTGCAAAAATTAAATATTACAATTGAGAATATAAAAAAAGGCAATATTAAAAATTATGGTATTTTGCTTCCCATAAGGTATACATAATTATTATCTGTTTTGGATAATCTTTTTAAAAGTGTAAGCATTTTTTTTAAACTTTACAAAAAAATTGTAATGGTTATTGTGTTTCTCTGGAGGGAGGAAAATCAGATACATATTTGGATAAGTATTTCAAAGAATTTTATTTATTTTTCAAAAGATATATTTTATAATCAGATTTCACTGCTTAGAAAAAAAAAATATTCTCTTTTCTTTATTTTAATGAGGAGTTTTATGCGATTTTATTTTATCATATTTATTTATATCTAAGTATTTGTGAGATTCTTTAATAAAGCATGCTGAAATTGAAAGTGAAAGAAAGTGTAATGATTTTGGTTCAACTATCTTACATGGTGCTTTCAGGAATTATTTTAAATTTATACAAGCATGGAATTTTCAATGCTGTCCATATGGAGCTTATGAAAAAAGAAGAATTGATATAATGGATCAGAATAATTTATTTAGACAACAAATGCTAGCATTTTGAAAGTAAAACTGAATCTTCAGAAACTACAAATATTATGAATTGCAATTGTAAATAATTACAATAAATTAGCAAAGTATAAGATTTTAAATCAAAAATTGCGTGAAGCAACCTTTAATAACCTTGATGAACAGTTAGTTCCTTCGATTGCAGCATAGACGATGGAGTTCCGAAGTTCAATCAAATATTGTATTCCAAAAAGTAATCTTCATTTGGCTTTACAAGACTGTCCTATTTTGTCCTATAGAATTATATTATTCAATTAATCAATGTTTTAAATATATTTTCTCATAAAATTATCATTATAAAATAATGAATCAGATTCCTGCTTTTACAGGCAAAATTTGCAATGTCTATTTTTCACACACACACACATATATATATAGGGTGAGTATTCGAATTCTTGTGGGGGCAATAAAAGGGTGTCGAGGTTTTT